>PVHT020000173.1:5057851-5078979 GCA_004024745.2 Catagonus wagneri | reverse complement strand
GTATGGGGTTGCTTCTATCGCGTAATCGCCCCTCCTACCTCTTGATGTGGTCTCTGCTGTGTCTTCTGGAGCAGAGTATCTTTTTTGGAAGTTTACAGTCCATTTGGTTGAAGGTTGCTCGGCATTTGGCTGTATTTTTGCTGTTTTTCGGGAGAGAAGTTGAGCTCCAGTCCTTCTATTCCGCCATCTTAATCCAATCTCGAATCTGTTGTTATTCTAAAGGAACTAGAATGCAAGGGCATGGTGATGGCTACACAAAAAGCATCTGGTTTTATAAATGAACTGCTTAGTTAATAGGCAAATTTTACTAACTTTGCTATCTAACAAAGAGCTTATTAAGAAGCACAGAAATAACCATTTGAAATGACAAGGCATTACCAAGTGTTAAATGTCTCTCCATGGCTGTTTTTATCTTGGAGAGTTTCTGGTGCTAAACAAGATCTTTATATATTTTTTAACCTGGATGCCTATTAACCACAAGAGCCAGCAACTATATTCATATGTCTTTAGAGATGACAGCATTGCCATATTACCTTTATTCCATTACATGGTGTTTAAGCGGTGCTTGTGACCTAAGGAGAGTTACGAATCTCTTGGGCAAGTTACTGAAAGCTTGTTTCCTCATTAAAAAAATTACAATAATATTGCCTACCCAAGAACATAGAAGATTTTTCAAAGTATTTATAAAGTACTAGCTGACTCATAGTAAGCACAATATGAATGTATGGTAAATGAATAAACTAGAAGAATTTCCACAACTGGGAAAAAAAAAAAAAGTGATGGAAATTTCTGTTCTGTTGAGTCTACATACTTGATTAGGATTGTATTTTCAACATTTAATCATTAAAACAAAGGCCAGAAACCATTTAAATGTGACTGATACACACTTCAAAACGTTCTTATGTTTTGCAGATTACAGAATAAAGTTACAGCATGAAAAATCACTAAGCTTGCATATTTTTAAAAAGCATAATGTTTCTTGAACTGTTTATATTATTATGAAACTGAAACTGTAAATCAATTTCTTTCATGTAGTAAATATGGCACAGTTTAAATAACTTTAAAATATAGCGTAAAGAACTTAGTGCAGATTGTATTTATAACATGTATGAGATCATACTTTGAGAAAAATTTAAATGATGCAAGCCGAAAGAAACAAAAGAAAAAAAATCACTGATTTAGAGTTCTCCACAGAAATATTATCTTCCTATCTCTCTCCCTTCCTTCCTCCCTCCTCTTTTCTTCCTTCCTTCCTTGCTTTTCTTTCTTTTGATTTATTATAAAGAACTAGCTCACATAATTATGAAGGAGGCAAAGCCCCATGGTCTGCTGTCTGCAAGCTACAGACTCCAGAAAGCTGGTGGTGCAGTGCCTGTTTGAGTCTGAAGGCCTGAGGACCAGGGGCACCAATGGTGCTGGATCCAGTGTGATGGCAGAAGAGGACAAATATCCCAGCTCAGCAGTCAGGCAGAGAGAGCAATTTCTCCATCCTCTACCTTTTGTTCTACTCAGGATCTCTATGCATTGGATGATGCCCACTCATACTGGGAGAAGCTATCTGCTTTACTCAGTCTACCAATTTAAAAGCCAATCCCATCCAGAGACACACTCAAACACACCCAGAAATAATGTTTAACCAAACATCTGGGCATCCAGATGGGCAATCAGATTTCATGTTTTAATTGTTACTGCAACATAGTCTAGTCTACTATGCCTTATACACAAATTTTCTGGATGAAAGTTGGATTTTCCCAAGCAGTTGGAATTCTCAGATTTCCATCTCTATATCCCTGTCACTTCGGGAGTAATTGACAATCTTTTTATAATATCTAGACAGCCTTACTTGCATGACTTTATGGTTTTGTTTAAGTTATGATCCAGTCATATCCACGCAGTTCTAGTAAGTCTCTGAATTGAAAATTAACTATTTGTGTTCCAGTGTTTTTTTTTTTTTTATATTTTGTCACTTAAATCTTTGTGGCTTATAAAGACTATTTTTCATTCTATTAAGTTAGTAAGTCCTTGGACTCTGAATTCTTTCTTATACATATTTTATTTCTAGGTATGAAGCATAGCATGTCCTTAATTATTTACTGAATATATTTATACGACCATAAAATCAATTGGAATTCTGAATAAGAAAAAAAAAAAAACAACCATTAGAGCCTAAGTAATTACTGTATTAAGTATGAGAATTTGGGGGCTAGAGAAAATCTTAGAGAACAAAGTATGTTTCCTTCTTTCATTTTACACAAAAGAGGCTTAACTTACTGAAGTTGCAAAGGAATGTGACTATCAATATTTGGCCAAATGTGTGGCTTTGAAGTTGAGCTAATGGCAGACACGTCACTTTGTGCTCAGTGAATCCTGTTTTATTTTCTGGGTACAGAGAAAGACTGCATTTTCTGGCTACTTTTCAGTGAGTTTGGGGCTATGTGACAGGAATGTGGCCAAGCCTTTTCCAAGTCTGGGCATGAGAATTTCAGTACAATTGACCACTTACCATTTGTAAGGTGATCTTCAAAGGGCATCTTTTAAAGATGAAAATACTACAAGATGGAACTCACTGCTTGAAAAAGAGCCTCCAAGAAGAATCATTTAACATGTTTGATTATAACATAAGAATTAACCTTGTTGCATGTTAAGTCAATCAGATTTCATGTTTTAATTGTTACTGCAACATAGGCTAGTCTACTGTGCCTTATACAGAATTTTCCTGGATGAAAGTGGAATTTTCCCAAGTAGTTTCTTGGGAAGAAATTTTTCACAAATTTGTTTCAATCTCTACATCCCTATCACTTTTAGAGTAACTGACAATCTTTTTATAATATATGGACAACCTTCCTTGCTTGCTTTTATGGTTTTATTTAGGTTATAGGCACATAAAATTTATATGAGGATTTTTTTTCTTGGAAAAATCATCAATATAAATTTTTATCAGCCAATTTTCTGTAAAACTACATGCTTGGCTATTTATTTTATAATTTTCCAGTGTCAGTGAATGATAAAATAAAAAGAAACTCAATTTCTTGATAAAGTTTAATAATTACTTATTTTAGCAATATTTCAGCTTCAACAATAAAAAATAATGTGTTCTGAAAAAATCACAAAAATTAAAATGAGATATTTGTGCAGTTTCAAAATTTATTTTCTACATTGGCATTTTATTACAATATTAAGAGATTTATGGGATCAACTTCTTGAGATAAAAATTATCTATAATTTGTCCTCATCTTTTATTTTAACTGGAATACAGTTGTCCTGGGAGTAATGACTCAAGGTTATGTACGATTTTACAGTTATGTATGTGTGTGTGTGTGTGTCTGTGTGTATATATATTAAGAATATTAAGTACATTTCTGGGAAAACAATTTTTTTGAGAGAGAGAATTTTATGATTAAATAACCATAAAAGGCATAAAAATGAACATAAAATGGCATTTCCTGCCTTGACAATTTAAAATTTTTCTCGAAGTATTACATGGGCAAGTGGGGGAGAAATTAATCACAACACTTATTCCTTACAATATGTTGTTAATGAGAAATGCAAAATCTTATTTAAATTTTAGCGAAATTGATAACGAGTAAGCATATATGACAAATTTTTCATGGAAATTTGTATATTTATTTCCTGAATGAGAATTTTTATTATTATTATAGATCCTTAACTTGAAAGTGGTTTTAATTATTTTAAATTACATTGCAATTTGGGGTGCGATTTATATCTATATCAACCATTTCCTAAAAATCTATAAATATTTCTGCAAATAGGAGAAATACATGCATCCCATATCTAAATATGGAATTTAAATGTTCACTATTACTAGTTTTCTAGAACTGCTAAACCAAGTACCACAGATTAAGTGGCCTGAAGCAAAAGAAATATACTCTCTCCCAATTTGAAGGTTAGCAGTTGAAATAAAAGTGTTCCCAGAGCCATGTTCTCTGTGAATGCTCTAGGGGATAATCTGTCCTATGCCATCTCTTAGCTTCTTCTGTTGTCAGTAATCCTTTTCCTTTCTTAGCCTGTAAATGCATTTCTATGGTCTATACCTTCATCATCATGGTCATATACTATTCTTCCTATGTATCTCTTCTCTGCCTTTTTTTCTTTCTTCTATTCTTGTAAGTATACCACACTGGATTAAGGGCCCACTCTACTGCAATATGACTTCACCTTAACTTGATTTCATCTGAAAGACTCTATTTCCAAAATTATATCAGATTCATAGATAGCAGGGATAGGGTTTGAACATATCTTTTAGGAGCTGCACACTTCAACTCATAACAATCACATATATATATTGGTCAATTAGTATTTTGAGAAGAAAGTTCAAACAGTAGTCAGAAACATGGACACTGGCATAAGATAAACAATTTTGCCCTTATGGAAATATATACCTTAAGAAACTTAAACCCTGTGAGCCTCAGTCTCCTCACAAGGAATATGTGCTAATAGTAGTATCCCTTAAAAGGTTTGGGGGATGATTATATCCAGAAGAATGCCAGGGATATAGTAAATGCAAAGTAAATTTTGATTTCTATCTTTGTTTTTACTATTACTAGATCTATTTGAAAATTGTAAACAACTTTCACAGAATGGTTCTATATAGTGACTGAAATTCTCTCACTTACGTAATATGTTCATTTACATATGATAAACATATGTTTTGCTGAAGAACATTTGGAAAAGTTGGCCTGATTTCAGTAACACTGATCAGTTTAGAACTAAACAAAATTAAGATAGATAGGTAGGTAGATAGACAGATGTACATATAAGAAAATATAAAACAGACAGATGTACATATAAGAAAATACAAAATCAATAACAGCAAAGTATTTTTGATCCTCTGTTCAAATTTTTGGTCCTCTGGGATATTTAATAGGCTAATACACATTTCAAATCTCTGAAGGGGTTGGAAATGATAGTAGATACAATTTCCCAAACTCATTTTCCATGGACCAAATTTTTATGGCGCATCTTGCGGAAGTTATATTCCTTAGAATATGCATTGAGAAATAGCATCCCGAGAAAATAGATAACCGAGATAAAAATAAAGAAATGTAAGTATAATAATATGGCTTAAATTATATAGATATTAGTGAATAATCTAGTCTCTTAGACATACACATTTACCACTAATACATGTAAAAACTTTATTACAGTATTCAAAATGACAACATTAGAGATTAGTTTTAGGGATTTTGCTGCTGGAATTATTTGCACTACAATCTACAAACAAAATGCTTTGCTTAGAAGACTCAATATTGCCAAGATATCAGTTATTCCCAACTTGATCTACAGATTCAATGCAATCCCACTCAAAATCCCAGCAAGTTATTTTATGAAATCTTCAAAGTGACTGTAAATTTTACATGGCAACATAAAAAGAATTGCTAACACAGTATTGAAGGAGAACAACAAAGTTGGAAGGCTGACACCATCTCGATTTCAAGCCTTCTAATAAAGCTGGGGTAAGCAAGATAGGTAAAAAAAAAAAGATAAATAGATCAACAGAACTGGATAGAGGGCTCAGGAATAGACCCACATAAACATAAAATTGATCTTTGATAAAGGATGAAAGGCAATAAAATGAAGCAAAAGTAGTCTTTCACCAAATGGTACTAGAACAACTGAATATCTACATGCAAAGAAATGAATCTAGATAGAGATCGTCCACGTTTTATGAAAAATAACTCAAAAATGGATCTAAGTGTAAAACCCTAAACTACAAAACCACCAGCAGATACAGGAGAACAGCTAGATGACCTTGGATATGATGACTTTTAAGATGAAGCATAAAAAACATGATAAACAAAATAAATAAGAGATAAGCTGGACTTCTTAAAATTAGAAATTTCTGTTCTTCAAAAAGGATGTCAAGAAAATGAAAAAACAAGTTACAGACTGGGAGAGAATCTTTGCAAAAGACATATCTGATAAAAACAAAACAAAAACTGCTATTCGATATGTCCAAAGAACACTTAAAAATCAACAGTAGTAAAACCATCAACCTGATTTTAAAAAATGGGCCAAAGACTTGAACGAACTACCTTACCAAAGAAGATAATATAAGTAGCAAGTAAGTATCTGAAAACATGTTCAACATCATACGGTATTAGGGAATTACAAAGTAAAACAATGAGATATCAGTACACACAATAGAATGGCCAAAATCCAAAATTTTGACACCACCACTGGCAAGGATGTGGAGCAATGGGAAATCTTAGTCATTACTAGTGGGAATGCAAAATGGTCAACCACTGTGAAACACAGTTTGGCAGATTCTTAAAAAACTTAAACATACTCTTACAATTTAGGAATCATACTCCTTACTATTTACCTAAAGAATATATCTTTACACAAAAACCTGCTTAACGGATGTTTGTAGCAGCTTCGTTCAGACTGTCAAATTAAGCAACCAGGACATGTCTCAACAGGTAGATAAATAGAGTGTGGTATATCCAGATGAAAGAATATTGTGCATCACTAAAAAGAAATGGGCTATTGAGCCAAAATACAGGGGAGAAACTTAAGTGCATATTACTAAGTGATAGAAACCATCTGAAAAAGCTACATACTATTAATTCCAAGTATATGACATTCTAAAAAAGGCAAAACTATAGCTATAGGAAAATTATCAATGGCTGTCATGGTTTGTAGGGGAGAGAGATGAAGAGAGAGAATACAGAGGAGTTTTAGGGCACCAAAATCTTCTGTATATTACGATGATGGATGCTTGCCATTATATGCTTTTGTTTGTCATTACATTATTTTGACCAGACCTACAGAATGTACAACACTGAAAGGAAATCCTAATGTAAACTATGGACTTACAGTGATAATGATATACAATCATAATGTAGGATGTCGAAAGTAAAGGGGTTTTGTGTGTGTAGGTAGGGGTTTATGTGGGAACTCTGTACTTTGTGCTCTATTTTGCTATAAACGTAAACTTTTCTAGATTATAAAGTTTAATATAAAAAATGGTGCTCACGGAGCAAAGGGTGACTTACTGGCAATAATATCTGTAACAACAATTGTTTTATCTTTCTAATTTATAACTTTTCTGAAATAAGGGAAAAAACAAACATATGATGACTCTTGTGAAGACTCATGGCTTATAATGGAAAAAATTAACCTAAGGTCTTTGTAAAACCTTATGAAAGAAGTCAAAGTTGGACAATTTATACTCTAAGTACTTACTTATTTGCATTTTTACGTTTAATGTTCAGTAGTTCACTGGTATGCTGGACATAGCTCACACTGGCTCATAAGAGCCCACTGTAGTGTCTCTTCCCAACTTTGCCTTCAGTCATATTTTGTAGCTAGCCTAACATCAGTTATGATGGAGGTATTTTCAAAGTAGTCATACCATGGAATTTGGAAAACTCTATAAATCAGAGGGTTTTTTGTTTGTTTTGTTTTTGTTTTTCCTTTGCAGAGGATGGCAGAGTCGGCTGTTAAACACCAGCACATAAATAAATGTTCTCTGAGTCCTCAGATGGACAAGTTCTTTCTTCTCATTCCATCCTCAGTGTAGGAGATAGGCCCTGCCTCATTACTGGGGTTTAAAAAATATAGGTCAAATTGATGAAGTCATTTTGAAAATGATTTGTAGTGATGTTATGTTTGAAGCCAATTAAGAGAATTTAGTCACCAAGGTAGAAGTTTAGAGAGAAACGAGGTTGAAATGAATTTCCTAGAGAATCTCACTTAGATAATGAGAAAAAATAATGCATTTTAAAATGAGAATTACAATAACAAACTCAATAAGTTCATTGTATTAGAGGGCAAAAAATTAAAAGCAAACCAAGAGTTTCACATGCTGAAGAGAGTGAGCCAAAGTCTGCATTTTTAGAAGAGTTCCAGAGCAAAAATCTAAAAGGTGGGAAATGGACTAGTAAGTTGGGGTGTAAAAATGGGGGCAAGAAGAGTGTGAAACTATGAAAGATCGCTGTTCCCTTTGGGGGTCATGTTCCCATCAGATTTTGGTCTGCTTCTACAGGTTGCTGCCTTGTTTCCTAGCATAAGACTCCAGCTTTGGGGGGCTCTATGTGCCTCATTTGTGAAATAAGAATGATGAACAAGAAGGTCATTTCCATCTGTAAAGTTAATTAATTTGAGGATGTTTGAAAAAATTAAAGGATTGCGAGAAAAAGATGATACTTGTGAGAGTAATGATGATTTTTTTCCATATGTATAAGAAAGTTCTGAATATGTTGGTAGTCAAAAAGGAAAAGATCCAAGGTAGAGACTAGGTAGATTATTTAAATAGAGAGACTATTTATAGAATAGAATGGGAAAAGGAATACAAGTAGGGATATTAGTACTGCAAGAGACTGGAAAAAATCATTTTTAGGAAATAATAGTTAACATTTATTAAGGATAATACAGGTATTTTTCTAAATGCTTTGTACGTTAAATGCTTTTTATGTATATCTTCTAATTCTTACAAAAATCTAAAATATAGGTACTTTGTATTCCTATTTTACAAGGAACTGAGAGGTTGCTTTCCCAGGAGCCGTTATGGAAACAAGATTTTTAACCCAAAATTCTGACTCCAGATTGTGTAAGCTGAATCCTCGAGAGACCTCGTTTGCTTGGTACCTTACCCAAGTCATTTACTACTCTGCCCTTTGTTTCTTTATTCAGCAAATAGGCAGTGTTTTCTTTCCCACCTAAAGTGTAGAGCTCTTTTCAAGCTTACCTGAGAAACTGTACTTTATGAAAGATAAATCATAACAGACATGATAGCATATTTTAATAAAACTGGACAAAAGGACATAGAAATGTTTAGAGCTTAAAAATTAAGGGGTTTAATCCTGAATGCTCTCGTTTACTTCATTAATGTGGACAGGGTCAAATACTAAAAAGGAAGAGACACAGCACTGAAAGTTTAAGGGGCATGGAAAAGATTTAGACAAGTTAATACTTGATAATCCCAGTAGTACTACTACTTTTACTCTAGTTTGATAATGGGAAATTTGCCAGACCATAACAAAGGAAATTCCAGATACTTTTATGTTGGCTTCAGAGCCATTTTGCTTTCTATATAGCCTCTCAACATTCATACCATCTTCTATTAGTGTGTCAGACATACAACTGCACTCACTCTGGAAACTGATATTTCTCACGAGATTTTGAACATTAGGATGACAACAACATTGGATACAAATACACACACAGAGCTTTACTTTCTGAGTTTTTGCATTTTCTTCTTTGGCTGTAACAAGAAAATGCAGACATAAAGCCTGAGGGGTTTGGGTTTTATTTTTGTTATTTGTTTGAACCTGAATATGAGTTTGCTTCTATTTTCAATGCTTTTGTTGTTTAGTCCAAACTACTTTACTTTTTTACAATGCAGCAAATCTTAACAGCATTATGAAAGTACGGGTGGGAAATATTATTATGTTTTTTGTTATTTTGGCTCAAGGAATATGTGTGGCGGAAACAAAAGGTAAAGGGAAAATTATGTCTATGCCCACCCACAACTGGAAAACTATCCTAAGTTTTTAAAGTAATTAAAGTCTAGTCTCTGGCTGGAGGCTGAGTGTATAAACCCTCAAGATAATGTAAAAACGACCTTCAGGTCTTCCTCAGAGACAGAGGATGTTCAATCAGATTCCAAGAACTCAAGAACATGTGTTTTATAAGAACATGCGTTTTACAAGAGACAAAACCAAACTTTCTGTAAGTTTGCCTGTTAGAACCACAAATACAATATGGAAAATTGACCCAACAAACTAAGAAGGAAAACATAATGAAGGACTTTGGAATCCCACTATTCCAGTTAAGGGACAGAGCCCTATCTTTTATTCTTAATTTTTTAAAAATATGATTGAATTAAAGGTGAAGTTTTGGATGGTAATTCAGGTACCATCTCTTTTTCTCTTAGTAAACATGGCACAGACTGCTACTTTGTTTCGTTATTTGCAAAAATAAAAATAAACCAGTATTTGAGAGGGAGAGATCACTTTCATTGGTTTCCTATATTTCAAGGAATTTTGGGTTAGTGTCTTTGTTTTCTTACTCTCTTTCTTTCTCTCTCTCTCTCTCTCTCTTTTTTTTTTTTTTTTTTTTTTTTTTTTTTTTTTTTTTTTTTTTTTTTTTTTTTTTTTTTTTTTTGTCTTTTTAGGGCCGCACCTGTGGCTTATGGAGGTTCCCAGGCTAAGGGTCAAATCTGAGCTGCAGCTGCTGGCCTATGCCACAGCCACAGCCACAGCAATGCGGAATCCCAGCCATGTCTGCAACCTACACCACAGCTCACAGCAATGCCAGATCCTTAACCCACTGAGCAAGGCCAGAGCTCAAACTTGGATCCTCATGGATGCTAGTAAGATTCATTTCCCCTGAGCTACACAGAAACTCCTGTGCTTCCTTTCAAGTAAAACTAGAATGTAGAATGGTAATAAATTTATCCTGCTGAAATTGTAAGGAGTCTCCCAATACTCCAATAAGTAGAATAGAAGCCACAATTTCTATATTTGGGAACTTATTCTTTTGCTTATAGTTACTAAGAGTAGAGTTGATTATAAGCTACAATGAATATAAACTCCATCCTTGTATAAACTATTATTTTGAATGATTTTTACTATTATTTCCAAATGAAACAAGAATAATGGTGTTTTATCAAATCTTACATTTTTATATGGCCTTATGCTTTGCTTGTGGTTTATAATATTTAAAATATTTACTTAGTCGGTTTAAGAATCTTTACTTTTATTGTGCCTTTCAAATAATTATATCATTTCTTGGAGGATTATTTCTACTTGTGTTTTACAATTTTTCATTGTGTGCTTATCTTTTGCAGTGATTTTTTTAAATGGAAAGTCCACTAACTGGCTTGTAAAATTATCCCTCTAAAACAGATATGCCTTTATGTATGCTCAGCACTCTTTGGTTATCATGTATTCTGGATCAAATTTTATAATCTTATCTTCAGATTTCCCATATATGCAATAGGGTAAATCTGAACTCCATTCCAGAACAAATACAGAATTGTGGGCTTTATTTATTTCAAGGAACTTTTGATTTTCCTTTCCAGATCCCTGGGGAGAGAAAAACTTTCTTGCTGTGGGTAGAATATATGCATTTTATTTCTAATGAAATTACCAGATTTAATGAGTTCTGAGTCTGCACAGACTTTCAATTTTCAACTCCTTGCCTCATATAGTCTCCAAGTGTATTCTCCCATATTTCCTGTGCAGACATTAATTCTAAGCTTCTTTTTTTTTTGGGCTCTCTGAAAATCTGCTGATCCTCCAAAGTCTGGGCAGAATAAATTTGCACCCTTTCTGCTCTGCCTGTCAGTGTTATTTCCATTGGTGCCATCTACAGACTTACCTTTCTTTCTAAATTCAACTCAGTAAGTTCAAATTTAGAATTTTAGGCAATTTATAGATTTCCCTGTCATTTTCCTGGAAATCTGAAAGGACATTTTATTTTATAAAGTTGACATCAATCTTGGACACTTTTGGAATCCTTGGCTCATAACTCTTATCATTGTTCCTCCATGGCCTGCTTCTGTCATTTTAAATAATATAATTACCATGTTCAAGATTATCACTAAATAATACTCAGGATCTTGATAAGGTAGTGTAGTAAAATAACAATATAGCAGTTAAAAGGAATGACTTACAGTAATACCTAGCCAAATGCATGGATCTTAACATGCTACTGAGTGTTAATAAATTTCAAAACTTAACACCATTATACTCACTTTCAAAAATTATGAAAACAACAAAAAAAAGCAAGATAATACTGAGTACTAGTTTTAGGATGAAGATTATCTTTGGTGATGTTATCTTGAAGCAAATGTAGCAGTAAGTCAGTGGGAGTAGGGAATACTACATGATTAGATATTGATTTTTTTCAACTCAAAATAATATGTAAAATTCAGACTATCACACTCTGTTATCTCTGATTGGAGAATTTCTTTTTTATTTGTGTTCTCAACCAGTTCCCAAAAGTTTACCATTTGTGCAACTGCAAACAAAAGTACCTACTTCAATAGCACTGACAATGGATAAGGGACTCTATCAACAATAAGCAATCATTGGAAATGCCTTTTTGTTGGTTGCATCACCAAATGCTCATTTAGGAGGCCTTTTTCCCATATGCAATTTTTGGTTTTGACTCATATGTGAAAGAACCCACTATGAAGGAAACCTGAAGTGAAAACTGAGGATGCTTTCGTCCAAAGAGAATTTACTTGCCTCTGCTTTGAGAAAGAGCTCCATACCCACCAAAATAACACTATAATATCCTTTTGCATCTTTGTTTAACACAAATAGCTTATGTTCAGTTCTCTTATCTTCAAATTAGCATCAGAATCTCAGTACCAATTTGATTACTGCCAATTTAGCATACACTTAGATTTGAATTTGTCTCTATCATAAAATACTGATTCTTTAGAGACCACAGTGCATATTCATATTTTGTCTAGAATCTGTTTACTTGAACTGGCCTTATTAACAGACTTAAATTTTAAAATAGAATTTTTCATTAAATTCACTGAATTAATATTGTTGGTGATTCTGCAACAATTTGGGGGATGGGAATTACTGGTGTACGTAGTCAAAGAACTGAAGATTATTTCAGAGTTTAATTTTTGCATTTTGATTAAAATTTTTAATGTACTATCCACAACTGTTCTTAATTTTAACTGGATCAGCACAAGCATTTTCATTTTTCTTTTTGCTGAGTTTTCATCTGAGATTTTTAAAACTCATTTTAAAATATACTGATATCCAACTTGAAGAGATATTGTAATGCATATTCCAGATTATTTTTAATAGCTACCTAAATATTTTACCACATAGATAAAAAATTTATTCTTATTAAACTTAGTAAGAATTAGAAGCCAAATTCAAGTACATACATTTATGAGAACAAATCATTCACTTCAGAACTCTCTTGAAACTTCATTTATCCTAAATGCGTCATGAACAATAATACTGCTAATATACCTCTTCTTTTTTTTTTTTTTGGTCTTTTATCTAGAGCCGCACCCGCGGCATATGGATGTTCCCAGGCTAGGGGTCTAACAGGAACTGTAGCTGCCGGCCTTCACCACAGCCACGGCAACGCGGGATCCGAGCCGCGTCTGCAACCTTCACCACAGCTCACGGCAACACTGCATCCTTAACCCACTGAGCAAGGCCAGGGATCGAACCTGCAACCTCATGGTTCTTAGTCGGATTCGTTAACCACTGAGCCACGACGGGAACTCCAATATACCTCTTCTTGATGTAGGTTAATGTTAAGCATTGAATCTTGACTTGTATCCATATAATGCATACAGAGCAATAGAAAAAATAAATCCATAAAGCATTCACAAAATATATTTTACATTGAAAATTTTGTAACTTCACAAAAGACAAATACAAAGTACACTTAAAAATAAATAGAAAGTCTTAAACCTAAATCTAATTGAGAAGGTGAAAAATTTTTGGAATCTGTTTTGAATCTAGAACCCTATTGCAACGAGCTAGAATTTTTCATCAAATCCTCAACCATATTTCCTAGAATGTGTTCAATAATTCATTAAATCAGTGGTTTCATGCATAGTACACATCACAATCTCAGGAGTAGCTTGTTCAAAATAGGGATTCTTGGAAGTCATCATAGACACACAAAATCAGAATCTCTGAAGATGGACATTGGGTAACTTTAGTTAAGATTTTCAGGTAATTCTAGAATAAACAATTTTAGAACTCTGAACTAGATGATCTCTACATAATTCTTCCATTAAAATTATATGATATTTTTGGATGATGTATTTATCAACAATTGAGCATATACATATTTAAATAAAATAAAGTTATGGAGAGGATTACTGATAAAACCATTCACAATGGCAAAAAAAAAGGGGGAAAGAAAAGCAGCTACAGGTATAATTCAGAAATATTCCAGGTTCCATACCAGACCATGGCAACAGACGGAATATTGCAGTAAAATGAGTCACATGAATTTATTGCTTCCCAGTGCACATTAAAATTAGGTCTACATTATACTATAGTATATTAAACATGCAATAGCATTGTTTTTTAAAACAATGTCCGTTCCTGGAGCTCCCTGGTGACCTACTGGTTGGTTAAGGATCCAGCATTGTTACTGCTATGGTTCGGGTCACTGCTGTGGCCTGGGTTCAGTCCCTGGCCTGGGAATTCCATATGCCATAGGTGCAGCCAAAAAAATGTACATTCTTAATTAAAAAATACTTTATTGCTAAAAAATGCTAACTAACCCATAAGCTTTCAACAAGTCATACTCATATTTTGCAATAGTTAACATCAAATCGCTGATCACAAATCACCATAATATTATAATGATATTGGACATATTATGAGAATTATCCAAAACATGACACAGAGACTCTAAGTGAACAAATGATGTTGGAAAAATTGGTGCCAATAGACTTTCAACATGCAATGTTGCCACAGCCTTTCCGTTTATACAAACACAGTATCTGAAGTGCAGTAAAGTGGTGCCCAATGTAACAAGGTATGCCTACATTTTTTCCTGGCCTATTATAAATTTCTGAATTATATTCCTCCCCTACTTCCTGTAAGAACTATTTTTCTAATTACTATCTACCTGTCTTCTGAAAGTCTGTAACAGTCCCTAATCACACTTATTTCCTGTAGGTTTAATATAAAAACTTTTTATCTTACAGCTAGAATGCTGACTTTTTGGAATTAAGCACTAATGCCATATATCATTATGTTTTCATACAATTACTAGAACCATATATTACAAGTAGATAAATGTGATTTCACATGGGTAATCTTATAATTGATTATATATATAAATAAATACAAACGATTATTTTTAGATTTAAATTTTTCATTTAATGGAGAGCATGTTACTTTAAACTAAAAATCACAGTTATGGTCAAGTTTAAAAGCTTGGGAATAAGGTGGTTAGATCTATTGAACACCACTATAGCCCAGACAGCTTCTGGGGTATCCTTCCTTTCCAAATCTTGGTTCATGTCCTTTTTCAGAAATTATAGCTTCCTCACCTATAGGTATAGTAAGAGTAATACAGCCTTCTTTTTTTTTTTTTTAGAAACAAGAGAATATCCATAACCTGCCTTTATGAAAAAACATTTCTTTTCCTCAGTTATTCCATGTCTTTAAAAATATCAAACTAGAATTTTTAGAAGGTTTTAAAATTAGAATTTATATATATATAAAATCTCCGTCTGAGTTTTTAACATATGAATTTGAACTGATTTTTGAAATGATAAGGCTTTCAAATCATAAGTACACATTTAGTGTGGGAGAAGACATTAGTGGTTTGAGTAGCTAAATTCTAGTGTCTACCTCAGACTTTTTTGTGTAGAGCAGTTAATGATTTCTAACTTTCTAACTTTCAAAGTCAATGAAATAATTGGGTTTGCATTAACTGGTAACTGCACATACATTAATTTTTAGTGTAATATATAATCAAATCCTAATTTTGTAGAGGTTTTCTTTCCTGATTATTCAAAATGCCAACAAGCCAAGAAGTATGTCTATGAGATTGCAGCATAAATTTCTGAATTGTATTGCATTCCTACCTCTTCTAAGAAATGTTTCCAACTATTACCATTCTGTCCTTTGAACTTTAAAAATATAACACGGTTTATCACATAAGTTGTTTTCCTCGTGTGCCCCAGGTTTATCTTATGAAATAGAAACAACCTCGAGATTAGGCACTGTGTTATACACTAATTTTGATTATTAAAGTTCTACCTAAAACTAAAACATTAAATTGCTATGGGTAACAGAAGGTGACCAGTTTCAGGAATAATTTCAACAAGAATTAAAGCATATTAGTTTATGTTAACCAAAATTTAAAGAGTCACTCATTGCAAGTAATGTATGAATGTAAGAATGACTTTTTCACTAACAAGAGAGAAATTTTAAGTGATGTTTACTTATTAGTTAATGATGATCTTAATTTACTTATCTTTAATTCGGAACAGGTTTGAAGGAACTTCCCAGATAAATGGCTAAGTTTGTTTTAGTTATTGAAATTTGGTTAATAAATACATATAAATATAAAATAAAATTCTGTAGTATGAGCAATACTGTTACCAATTCCATTAGCTTAATTTATCATTTACTTTTTGTATTGAAAGTTGAGAAAGGTGAAATATTAACTACCTTTTTCCTTCGTGAAAAGAACTTGTTTATTCACTACGATGCTCAAAGTTTAATAATTCTAAGTTTTTGAAATGTACAAAAGTTATAACTTAGATTTTCTGTCTTTTGTAGACTCCCCATTGAGCAAATTTCCATAATCCGATAGTTATATTTTTAATATTTTAATTGGGAACATTTAGAACAGTAAATATGTTATATTATCCTGTAATTGGAGATTCAGTTGGTCAGGATAATAATGGTCTTTGGCTACAATTATTCTGACAAGCAACACTGGCATTATATATTAAATGTCAGGCCATAAGAAACAGCATCCCAGAAATAGGAGCTGATGATTCAAGCTTGGCAGAATCTCCTGTGCTCAATGTTAAGAACTAGCTTAAAGGCTGGTCATAATAATGTTGGATAAAAAATAATTCTTCCTTCCAACATGTTCCTCAATGGAGACATTAAAAAAAAAGACTGCTGAAAATTACAGGTCTAGAAAATAAGGTCAAGTGATGAACTTGGAAACTACCAATAAATAAAAGCCATAAACGACAGATGTTCTGAAAGATTTTAGACCGCTTCTATTTGAGGACTGTTTGTGGGTCTTTATCCTCCATCCTTCTCAGTAATGCTTTTACTCTTTTAGGTTTGTTAATTCTTCACTGAAGTTATGAGATGGATTGACTTTTAAGGGTAACGAACTTTACAGTAAACTTAATGAATAATTTCAGTTCATTTAATTAACGCATGCCCTTTCCAGTTGATCTTGTCCTTGTAACCACAGAGTATTTTTTTTAAGTTCTTAAACAATTCTGGTTTTCTTTTTGTAAATTCACACTACCTCTGCAGTGCTGGTACCATGCTAGAACATCAGAATAAAGTCATCAGGGGTTCTAAGTGTCATTTTATACACTAGAGTGAGATTATTTTAAAGCTAATTAATACATTTTCCTATATAATCTTTATGAAGAGCCACCACATATTCACATCAATAGTATTTGTAGTTAAGTATATCTGTTTTAACAAATGAGAAATTTGAGGATAGAGGGGAAAGGTAAGCGAATGAATGAGTCCAATAGAAAAATAAAAGGAATTTTCTGCGAAGAGAGTGTAATGTGCAAAGTTGCAGAGGTGAGGAAATTGGCCAACACCTGGTTTTGAGCACCTAAACCATATTAGCTATTCTTCAGTCATAGGATCTGAGTCATTGGATATAGTTATACATGTGTGTATATGTTTAGCTGTATATATATATTGCTACACATATATTGCTATATGTGTATGTGTGTGTATGTGTTTGTGTCTATAGTTTGCATCTACGTATTTATAGAATAACTGAGCAGTCTCTCAAAAGGAAGAGAGCTGCATAGACAACTTTGTCCAGATAATATGGTTCCCTGAAGGACACTCTCTCCTTAGCCAAAGTTAGGTTAGTAAGCACTCATTACATGGAAGGAATGTCATCTTTCTAGCATGGATTTTAAGCATAATATGAAGAATAACAGGAGACTGCGGCAAGATGGCAGAGGAGTAAGAGGTTGCACTCACCCTCTCCCACAAATACATCAAAAAACGCATCTAAATATAAAACAAGTTGGACAAATCATCATCTGAATGCTGATTAATTTAAACCTCCAAAAACTGCAAGAAACCCTTGAAATAACTGGGTAGAACAATTGAAGAAAAAAAAAAAAAGGTGAGAGAGAAAAGCAATTAGGACCATAACCAGCACTCCAGGGAGGGAGCTGTGAAAAAGAAAAGTTTCCTGGGAAGAAACCTAAACAACGATCAGCGGATCAACGACCAACGGAACTACAGGGACATCAAAGCCTGAGAAAAACGCAGCAGCTGGATTGAGATAGGAAAATTGGAGTTAGAGACCTGAATACTGGCGCTGACACCATAGCCTGAGGCGCCAGGCGGTGCCTGGGAGCTAAGACACAGGTTCCTAAGGTTAGTCCCTGCCAGAGGGCAGAGGTCCGTGGCCGCAGCTATTGCAGGAAAAGGACAAGGAACAGCAATATTCTAGGATTTGTGGAGAGCAAAACCAGGACTGAGGGAACCGAGGAAGCCTGGTCCCGCAGGGGAGGCAAGCCTCCATTGTTAGGGAACAGGAGAGGAGGAGGGCCTGGCCGCCATAGGAAGCAACTTGAACTAGCACGCAGGGCGGGGCGACGGCGACCAGCTAAAGAGAGCGGAAGTGGGGAGGAGCCAGTGGAGGCTGCAGCTGCAGCGGCAGGAGCGGAGCCGTGCCTTGAAGCCCGTGGGTGGTGCGTGGTGCCAGGTTGTGGACCCAGGCGCCTGCGCCAGCCAGCATCGGCGGGGGTGGCGGGGCCCTGGGCCGGTCCACGGACCTAGGCGACTGCATCACCCCACAGAGTTGGTAGCTCTGGCGGGCAGAGCAGTACGCGACCACACGGAGCTAGCTTTCGCAGAGGAGCGGGGCCGGCGCCAGCCGCTGCCGCCCACCCCAACAGACGAGAAAGCATCAGCGGAAGGGCGGAACAAATGCCAGCCTGCTGAGCCAGCCTCTGATGGGTACCGCTTGTGGTTCCAGTCACCTCAAAGAGGACTTTGCAATCGAACACTAGTCTTCCACGGCTCTCACTCTCAGGGGAAATCATACTTCCTGCTGCTGCTATTGCCAAATGCTTAAGGCATCTGGTAGATCTGCCTAGAGCTCATGACCACTTCCCAGGGCTAGGCAACTAGGAGTGGACAGCGCCACCTTCCTGCAAATTGTAGAGACTAGGCTCCCACTGTCGACTTTAGCCATTCCTACACTCTCACAGAGAACACTCAGAGTACCACTGAGATAACAGCCTGCTCATTCCAAAGAAATAGACATCAAATAGTCAAACTCCTACACCAAAAATAAATAGTAACCCCACCAAAAAATACAAAGCGGAGCTCCTCCTTAGAAGTAGCCTTCCAAGTCTACAGCATGGCCTCCCCAAACTCACAGAAAAAGAAAACCACAAACAAGATGAAGAAGCTCAAAAACCATTCCCAGTTAAAAGAACAGGACAAGTCTTTTAAAGCAGCCAGCAATGAAACTGACCTCTGTAGTCTGTCAGAAATGGAGTTCAGAAGGGAGGTAATGAAAATACTTGAAGAAATAAGGCTGAATATCCAGAAATTAAGAGAAGATGCAAACAGCAATGCAGAGTCCTTTAGAAAGGAGCTAGAAATCATAAGGAGGAGCCAAGAAAAGCTAGAAAACTCATTTGCAGAGATGCAAACTGAGCTAAAGGCAATAGAGAGAAGCTTGAATAATGCAGAGGAACGAAGTAGTGATGTAGAAGATAGAATAATGGAAATCACGCAATCAGGGCAGCAGACAGAAAATCAAATTAAAAAGCATGAAAGCGATATAACAGATCTCTGGGATAATATAAAGAGGCCCAATTTACGCATAATAATAGGAATTCCAGAAGGAGCAGAAAAAGAAAAGGGCATTGAAAAAATATTTGAAAAAATTATGTCTGAAAACTTTCCAAATCTGAAGGATTCTGACATCAAGGTACAGGATGCTCAGAGGGCCCCAAACAAGCTAAACCCAAACAGACCTACACCAAGGCATATTATATTAAAAATGGCAAGAATTAAATATAAAGAGAGGATCCTAAAGGCAGCAAGAGGAAAGCAAAGCATTAAGTATAACGGATCCCCCATAAGGCTGTCAGCTGATTTCTCTACAGAAACCTTACAGGCTAGAAAGGAATGGCAAGATATATTTAAAGTGCTGAAAGGAAATGGCCTTCAACCTAGAATACTCTACCCAGCAAGAATATCATTTAAAATAGAAGGGGAAATAAAAAATTTCCCCAACAAACAAAAGCTAAGAGAGTACAGCAATTCTAAACCCTTTCTAAAAGAAATGCTGAAACGGTTCCTATAAAAAAAAAAGAAAGAAAAGTAAAAAGTAAGAAATATAATGGAGGAAACCACAATTAGAAAGCAATCATTCAAATAAGTCTACATGCAGATCGAAATATGAAGATGAAAAAACAAATAAATTAGTGAAAATAAAATAATTTACAAAAAAAAAGTGTCAACAACCTTATACATTGTGGGGAGGAAAGAAGGAAAACATAGACTATTACTTTTCTGATTTTTTCTTTTTTTTTAACTTTAAGGAAAAATCAACTTTTTTTCTATTTTCTTTTATGAATGATGTGTTTTAGCCTATATAGTTATCAGGCCACAGCAAGCAGATATAAGAAGATGTTAACATACTCAAAAAACAGGGCAACCACAAATCAAAACAGGACATCTAACCCACAAATACTGAAAGGAAAAAAACTTAAGTATAGAATAATTGGAATCCATCCATCCAAAAAGAGAAAAGAAGAGAAACATAGAATCAACTGGAAATAAGATCTAAAATGGCAATAAATACGTATCTATCAATAATCACCTTAAATGTCAATGGTCTGAATGCTCCAGTCAAAAGACACAGAGTGGCAGAATGGATAAATAAGCAAAACCCTGCAATCTGCTGCCTACAAGAGACTCACCTTAGAGCAAAGGACACAGATAGATTGAAAGTAAGGGGATGGAGAAAGACTTTTCATGCCAATGGACAAGAAAAGAAAGCAGGAGTGGCAATATTCGTATCAGACAAAATAGACTTTAAGGAGAAAGCCATAAAGAAAGACAAAGAAGGACATTATTTAATGGTTAAAGGATCCATTCAAGAAAAGGATATTACAATTGTCAATATATATGCCCCCCATATAGGAGCACCCAGATACCTACAACAAGTACTACCAGACATAAAAGGAGAAATAGATGGCAATACAATAATAGTAGGAGACTTTAACACCCCACTCTCATCAATGGACAGATCCTCTAGGCAGAAAATCAGTAAGGCAACAGAGATCCTAAATGACACAATAGAAAAATTAGACCTAACTGACATTTTCAGGGCATTACATCCAAAAAAATCAGAATATACATTCTTCTCAAGTGCACATGGAACAT
>PVHT020000173.1:5031851-5056851 GCA_004024745.2 Catagonus wagneri | reverse complement strand
ATACTATTTAGCCATAAAAAAGGATAAAATAATGTCATTTGCAGCAACATGGATGGAATTAGAAACCCTCATACTGAGTGAAGCAAGTCAGAAGGAGAAAGACAGATGTCATATGAAATTTCTTGTAACTGCAGTCTGAAACAGTGCACAAATGAACATCTCAACAGAAAAGAAAATCACAAACTTGGGGAACAGACTTGTGGTTGCCAAGGGGGTGGGGGAGGGGTGAGGGAGGGGTGGGAGGGAATGGGGATAACTAGTGCTTAAATGATGGAATAGCAAGGAGCTCCAACTGTAATGCACGGGGAACTATATCTAATTACATGCGACAAATCCATATATGTACATGTAATCGGGTCACCACATGGTGCAGCTGGAAAATCTGACAGAAATCTGTAAACCAGCTATAATGCAAAAATAAAAAAAATAAAAAAAAAGAATAACAGCATTATTGCACATGACAGTCTTAGGTATTACTGAGTAGAGTTCAGTGTACTGAGTCTTAATATGGTGTTTCTATTACCAAAAGGAAAGCAATTTTTCTGAAATCTCCTACTCTGCTCCAGGGGAAATCAAATTATAAGGACAAAATATAGGAAATAATGAGGAAAAAATTATTTTGACGTCTTCTATCTACATCTTATTATATCTTACTATATATATTGATTTTCTATTTCTGCAGTGTTTTCTGTTTGTCCCTCCAATTTCTTTCCTATATCTGTTCTTCTACAGACATTTTTTTCAAATATATTTGCATTTTTTTCCTTTCCACCCAATGGAAAAAAAATAAGATATATAAATAGACAAAAATGAGAACTTAAATATTGGACATTTTTCTTTTCCTAGAGATATACAGATACCTATATTTGTATTTAAAATGTGTTTTATAATCAATGTTTCAGTTTAAATAGTTTAAAAATATTTGGCTAATTTAAAATATTTGAAAAGCAAAGGAAACGTACCTGGGATTTTATTAAAATTTCAGCTCAAATATGAAGAAGGTGTAAAACACACATTCCACTGTTGCTTAGAACTAGAAATGCTTTAAGGGTGTATATAAGTTGAACAATCATCTAAAAGATAAGGTGTCTTCTTTCAATAAATTAAAACCATTCAGAATATCTCTTAACAAGTAGACACATACACACATGTATGTCTATATCCAATGGTTCAGATCCTATGACTAAAGAATAGCTAATATGGTTTAGATGCTCAAAACCGGATGTTGGCCAATTTCCTCATCAATTTCATACATTGTGCTCTCTTCACAAAAATTTCCTGTTATTTTTCTATTGGACTAATTCATTCATTTACCTTTTTCCTTTATAAGAATTAAACAGAGCAGGATAGTGTTGCAATAGTGTAAATTCTGATTAATTAGAAAGCAGTATTAAATAGACAGTAGAGCACACAGGTTAAAATCTTGTTTTTGAATTCTGGTACCTACACATTTTTGGCTGAGCTACTTTATCTCTTTTCATGTTCTGTTTTAGAATAACAATACTACATTTTCTTGAGGTTGTTGAATATATACTAATGTGGGTAAATTATAGTCTAGCACATAGCATGCATTCAAAAATATTAGTTGTAGTTATTATTTTATTACACAAGCAGCTATGAGAAATTGTTCAAGAAGAGATATCTTTCCCTTTTTTGAACCATACTTGGGACAAAGAGGAAGACTAATAATAATTCATTTTCATGGAAATATGATTATAACGGATTTTAATTTTTTTAAAAAAATAAATAATTAGAAAAAACTATATGTAAATGAGTATTCAAGGTAAAGGAGTCTAAGAATGTTCAAGAAATATTACTAAGGAAAGAATGGAGAGCCTAGGTGGAACAAGGCATTTCATTTTTCTAAATGAAAGACATAAACTGGCTTACATATACATAAAGTCCACTGTCACAGGGACACTTAAACCACTGAGCAAGGCCAGGGATGGAACCGGCATCCTCACGGATGCTAGTCAGATTAGTTTCCACCGAGCCATGATGGTAACTCCTATAAATTGGTTTCATTCCTCATTATAGTCTAATAAACTGGGAGTGTCTTCACTGAATGCTATTTAGAAAATATCTCTGAGACTATGTTTATATTCTTCAGGAGAGTGTATAAAATGGCAATGTCTGATATAGGCTAGAGAGAGAGGAGTAATAGTGGCAAGCAGTTTATTGTACCCCTCCTATACTAGGTTATTGAGTCAAAGAACTTCAGAATTTGAATATCCCCAGAAATAATATAGTTGTCCTTCAATCTAATTGCTGGAGTATCCCACATGTTTGAAATTTAAATTCCATACTCTACTAGATTTGGAGTTTATTCAGAACAAAAACTAGAAATAGGCTGAATTTGCAGGCAAAAAAAACCCTCATACCCTTGAGATCAAGAAAAATAATATTTCTAACATGCTGTTCAATGGTGAAATATGCTTTCTTTTAGATAATGAGTATAGTTTCTGAGGAATTGTTTTCAACATGAGACTTGATGATATTTATCTTATGGATTAAAGGGAAGTGATTAAAGTAGACAGCAGTTAATTTTCAATCTGACTGTAAAATTCAATAACCTCATGAATGTCATGAATTACCTGTACAGACAATACCATATATAAAACAGACATTTATTAAAAATTAATTCCTCATTCATAAATTAAAAATAGAACATGAACTATACTAAGGGATAACTCCAAATGACCGTTTCCATGATTAAACACTAAAATATAGGCATCAAATATAAAATAAGACAAATTATAAAAGCATACTTTAGCAATATTGTAAAGATGCAAGTAACATCAAAAATTAAGCAAGTGATGGATTAGATATAGCAAGATTTTTAAGAAATAATCTAAAAGATATAATATTCTTGTGTCATAGAATATGAATAATGAACCTTCTGTATGCAATATGCCACATGTGGAAACTTGGATTTATTCTGCTACTAAGATTCCTTTTATTCAGCTCAACTGTTCATACAAAGATTCTCGACAGGAAAAGTTGAGCTATTCAATTGTGGGAAGTAAGAGAAATCATTTCAAATAAGAGACTTTTATGCTATTTTAAAAGATATCCATATGAGAAATTTTATAACCATGGGAAACATATTGTCACAGAACGTATTTTTAAATAAGAACTTCAGCAAAACAATGGAAATAACATAAAGTCATTTTATTTCTGTTTTATTACCTCATCATTCTCAGGAAATACAAATAATCAATTCACACTATGGAGACTAGGTGTTGATCCTCCTTCTCTGACCACCACTCAGAATTTCCAGTATGATGTATTTCAAGGAATTCAGGACTCAGACTTTCCAGCTACTTATTGAAGTTATTGATGAATTAGGTGGGAATAAAGTTAGTCAGCTGTCAGCCACTATGACAGTCATAATTCATGTGTTACCCTGGACCACAACACAGCCAATTTCTTCCACAAAAACAACTATAACTACAGTAACTACTTAGTGATGAAATATAATTCTAAAGTTCTCTGAATTAGTCATAAACAAAGAAGTATTGGGGACTCTCACAGGATATATTCTTATATTTTGGCAATGAAAGGCATCAATAAAACAGTTACTTTAATACATTAGAACTTCCATCATCAAAACAAGGAGAAATTATTATAGCTTTTAAGTCACGAATTTTGAGTCAAGATAAATATATCATTTTATAGGCCCTTTTGCTATTATCAGTTTTGAGTCTTAGTAATTCCGTTGATTCTAGTCATAGTATAATTTTCTCTAATTAAATGAATATTCATGAAAGTTTTCTTATGTACAGAAAACTTGGATGATTACTGTAAACAGGGTATGTAACATTTTCAAAGCAGAAAAGACAAGACTTACAATACCTCATAAACTTTGCTAACATAAAGATAAAATAATGTGATATAATTGATTTGTATGGACTATGTGGTTTGATTTCAAACAAGTAAAGTTTGAACACCCAAGCAGAGACTGATATCCAAACCCTCAGTAACATTATTGTGATGCAGTTTATGTAGCTCTCTGTATAACTGAGATATCTGAAGATATCTGAATTAAAATAGCCATCTGTTAAAGAAATTATAGAAAATTTCTCCCATTGCTTTATTTCACAATCAAGAAGCTTTGGAATTCCTGTGTGGCTCAGTGGGTTAAGAACCCGACCAGTATCTGTGAAAATGTAGGGTTTGATCCCTGGTCTCACTCAGTGTTAAAGGTCCAGCATTGCTGCAAGCTGCAGTGTAGGTCACAAATGTGGCTCCGATTTGTTGTTGCTGTGGCTGTGGCATAGGCCTGCAGTTGCAGTTCTGATTTAACCTCTAGCCCAGGAACTTCCCTATGCCACAGGTTCAGCCCTAAAAAGAAAAAGAGAAATAAAGAAAAGAGTGAGAGAAGAAGAAGCATTGCATATAGCATACAAAATCATCCTAACACAATCATCCTAACACAAAAAAAAGAGTGAGAGAAGAAGAAGCATTGCATATAGCATACAAAATCATCCTAACACAATGAATCCCCAAAGTGGATTAAAGTGGTATAGCACTGTAGGACTGGTAATGCTCCCAAGTGTCTAGCAGAAGGAAATTATAATTCATTCTGTGAGAAGGCAAGAGTATCCTATGTTTTCAATTATTTCTAACAATTTTTTAATCCAACATACACTATGTGGTTAAATATAACCAGATACATAAGGAAATAAGGTACCATTACCAAGAAGCAGTAAAACCACAAAAAACAGAAACATAGCAACTACAGAAATTTTCAGATTCAAATTATAAAATAATACGCCTATTAAATTCAAGAGATAATAAACCAAGTTTAAAATTTCGTCAAAGTACTAGATTATATGAAAGTAACATAGAATATTTGAAAATACATCAAATAAATATAGAAATTAAAAATAAAATGATTGAAATTGAAATTTGACCATATTGGCATATAGAATATGTGAACACTACAGTACTCAGCGATTACTAAATTTACCTTTTTTCCCAGCACATGAGAACATTTACAAAACTTAATCAAATATTAGAGGCTGTAAAGCAAGTCTCAACAGATTTCAGCTTGTTGAAATCATGCTTAGTTTTATTTGTCATCTTAAGTAATTACGTTCAAGATCAAAATAAATAAGTACCCAGAGTATTCCCTAAATCTTTAGAAGTTAAGGGAATACAGGATACTTTTACATGAATGAATGAAAATACTACATAATGAAACCGTGATATGCAATTAAAATGAAAGTGAAGGCTATATAATCTCCCCTAAATACCATTTTTAACTGCATCTCACAAATTTTAAAATGTAGGATTTCTGTTATCATTCATTTAAAATATTATTTCCTTAAAACTTATTTACCCAGCATGTTATTTAAACTGGATTTTATCTGAAGTTAAAAGAAAAACAGCAAAATAATCTCAGAGATTTTTAATGTAAAAAACTAAAAACGGAAATTAATGAAATAGAAACATACAAAAGGCACTAAATTTGTTATTTGAAAATAATAAAATCTATATTATTCTGAGTAAGCTGATTAATCTAAGAATTAAGGCACATTTTACAAATTTTAGAAATGAAAAAGGAACATCACTAGGACATGGAAGCCTTCAAAAAATAAAATAATCCTAATATAACAAATATTATGAACAATCCTATTAATAAATTTGAAGGAAATTCAAGAAGTGAGGTCTTGCTCTACCCCACAGAAAGAAGCACTATAAAATTCAATATTTAAAATAAGTAAATAGTGTGGTATGGGTCCGTGGAAGACAAATAGGCAAGAGAATAGAATAGGGAGTCCAGCTAATATCCGTGACCTATGGGTCTAGGATTTATATCAAAAGTGGCAATACTGAGGAGTGGTAAAAAGATGATAGTTTCAATAAATTATATTGGGCAACTGGTATGCCAATTAAATGTAAACTGGTATGTCAATTAAATGTAAAATAAATTCAAAAAACTAAACTTTAGAAAAAAAAAATATGAGACCATCTTAATACGGGGATAGGGAAAAATTTCTTATATAAGACAAAAATAGCCATAAGGAAAAATTTTGGAAAAGTAAATATATTAATAACTTACTATGGATGAAATGATGAGATATTTGACTATTCATTTTTGCTTCAGAATAATTTAACGGAGAAGACTAAGTATAAGGATATTTAAAGAAAACTAGGCATACATGGATAATACTGAGATTGTTTTATGGGTATCTGCTGGTTACTGGACTACTATTTCATACATTTGTGTATATGTTAGGTATCATGAAAAGTAGAAGTAAAATAATGGGAAGGAAAATAATCTGAGAAGCCTATACTTTGTTAAGTGATTAGAATTAATACTGTAAATTTTTCCACAATCCTAACAATACATCTCACTTATTTTGGAGCGCCATTAAAACTGTCTGCTTTAATTTAATCATGAATTTTATAGTCAAATCCTATAGTTTATTATTCTAAGCATGAATATTCTCCTCAATAAATTAGTTCTTATTACCTCTTCCCACCCTAGAGTATGTGACCAAGAGAACTCTGTCCACATTTCTAGATTGATTTGGATTCTATAATAATCTAGAGGAGCTTCGGCCAAAGGACAGAAAGCTCATGTTGTCTGAAAAGACCCATCTAATTTTCCTCCTCTGAATTTGTTACTAGCTCCTACCACCAATACAGATAGCAGGGATTCCATTCCAGAAAAGGATTACTACTATGTAGACCAACCTCTCTCTGGAGTTCAATGGTCACAAATATTTTTTTAACACCTTATCTATCAAATCTTTCTTCTTCTCTCATTATCTTGTGAATTATTTCTTTTGAAATTCAATCCTCCGAGCTACATTCTGAGTACCAAATTTTTTGACCAATGCAGCTCAGGTACCCTCGTCATCTTTTTGCAAATCTAAGTCATCCTGTCGGGACCGGATGGGATACCCATCAGCCCTCTGCCTCCCAAAAAGGAGGAAGTAGCTTCCAGCTCACCACTATTTTTTAGGAAAGCCTGTGTAACTGTTGACAGATCCGAGTTAAACTTTTCCATTAACTGTTGGATGATCTTAATGGCAGCTCCCACCTCTGATGCAGAAACTTTTTCTTCTTCTTCCTCTTCCTCATCGGTTTTTCTAAGTCTTCCTCAGGTGTGGTTGGATCAGGATCACACATTGTTATGTGTATTTCAAAATCAGGGCTCTCATCCACAACAATCTCCTCCAACTGCCGGGTGGCTTCTGCAAACATATTTTTGACTGCTTCTTCATTCTCTTTGATCTCTTCCTTCTCAGGCAAGTGTGGAGTCCTCTTATTCTGTGGTTACTGCAATGAGCAGCCTCGGGGTCTTGCTCAGATTTCTGCTTGAGTTTCTGGGAGAAGGAGTTCACTGAGGCCTCCCCCAACAGTACTTATGCTCCTGGCCCTGTAGGCGCACTTGAGGTAGTGGTCCTTCAGGGACTGTCACGAATGCTGGGTGAGCGAGCTCTTCTCCATCGCTTTCCTCAAGGCGTTGTTGGTGATGGTGCTGGGCAAGACGCACGTAGGCCAAGATGGCCACGTCGTCGTTCGCGTCCGTGAAACTGATCATTGCCCTGCTTGCGGCTGTAGCTCGGTCTCCGCAGCGGCGGAGCCCCCAGGGCTTCGTGTATGGGTCTCCTGGTCATCCGATGTAGCTGGGCCCAACCGGTAGGCCTCCAGCTCGAGCTTCTCGTTGAGCTCCATGCAGTCCGGGATGTACTGCTTGGAGATGAAGTCACCTGAGGCCTCGGCCACTGCCTCCCTGGACTGGCCAGCAGCACGGCTCCCAGCTCATGCATCCCGCAAAGGATGTCGCCGCGTGCAGGATGAGTGTTGAGAGCCAGCACTTCACCGGGCTGGGACACAGATAGAAGGACATGGAGCTGCCTCCCTCCCTCGTGAAGAGAGTCAAGGAATGGGTAGGCCCACTGGGGTCTTTGCCCAAATCCATTGCCTCTGCCATAGCTAACACACAGCAGAAGAGCTGCTCCCTAAAAAGCGTCTGGAGGATCTCCACCAACATAGCTAGGATTTGGCCACTTATTATTATTACACTGCAGTTTTTTTGTTAATCATAAGGCAAATCTTTCAATTTAGAATGTTGAATGAGATATAAAAACTTAAAAATATTTCTAATATTGCCAGCATGTTATCTGCTTCTAAGATAAAACTATAAAATCTCATTACAAAAATTGAATATTCTTAAAGCCAAACTGTAACAATATAGGTCTATGAGTTACAAAGAAACTAAGGTTTGAGGATAAAAACTCAAAGTAATTAAAAATGAAGTCAATCATATAATAAATATTGTAGTATTGTAGGAGACAGCTTCAGCTTGAAATTCACTATAAACACAGACTTTTTGTAACAACGAAAACAATAACAAAAAACTCTTTTAGGCTCTTGAAAAAAAATATAGGGCATCTCACAAATTGTAATCTAGTGATGGTATTCCATAAAGACTTTTGCATCTTTTATGATGCCAAGGATGATACTTAACAAATAAAAGGACATATGCCATACATTACACAAAAGGTATATGATAGCTGTTCATTGGGGAGGGAGGATTTATGACCTGTTGCAAGATCTGATGAAAGCTATGGTACTTCTCTCTCCAGAGCAACGTATACATGTATATGCACATACCTTTTTTTTTTTTTTTTTGCTTTTTTAGGTGGCACTCACTTCATATGGAAGTTCCAAGGCTAGGGGTCAAATCAGAGCTACAGTTGCTGGGCTATGCCACAGCCACAGCCACACAGGATCCAAGCCGTGTCTGTAACCTGTACAACAGCTCATGGCAATGCCAGATCCTTAACCCACTGAGTGAAGAAAGGGATTGAACCCGCATTCTTACGGATACTAGTCGGTTTCATTTCTGCTACACCATGAAGGGAACTCTTTGCACATATAGTTTTATATTTAAATTTAGAAGCTTGTCAAACTCATCCATGGAACCCAGATTAAGAAACCCTGACTGAAAACTCGGTTGATTACTACTTCTCAATTTGGAAAAAAAAAAAAGTTTCCATGCAAAGTATATTTCCATTATTATAAAGTAAACAAAGCAATATGCCACTAAAATAACTATAGAGAAAATTTTATAGAACATTTTCTTTTAGACACTACTATAAGCAAAATAATACCTTGAAACTTAGAAAGAAAAATAGGAAGACACTGTTTTATCTTAAGTGTAGAAATAAATCAAAGAAGCTAATAATAAGCCTAACCCTAGATTAAGTAAAATAAACAGAACTGCTGTAAATTGTTTCCTGACTAACCAATGTCTTTGAGCACGTACCTGCCTATCCAGAGGTCCATCTCAGGGCAGGTTGAGAAGAAACTAAGCCATGTTTCATGAACTGAATTAAACTTGTCCAGTTTAAGTCTGCATTGGCTAAAGAGACAATGAGGTAACTGGCTAGACACCATTTCCTGTAAATATAATCCCCAAAGAATTATGAATCAAAATTCCTGAAACTATCTGCATGCAGCAAATTGAGTTCATAATAAAAAATCCAGAATTAACATCAACTTTCAAAATGTGGGAAGCAATAAAAAGCTTAAATCATACTAATTTGTATGTTTTCACACTGATTTCAACCAAAACAGTGTATGGTAAAAGAGTAGAAAGGAGCAGGTCTCCATAGTAACTGTCCAGCCGCCCCATCAATCAATTCATCCTGGTAATCTATCCATGTTCCGTGAGGTTTATCAGTGTTATGAAAAGATTTTTAACCCATCACTGAGTAATTGGAAAAAGGCTCGATTCTAACATGCATGGAGTGACAGAATTGTTCAGTGTCTTTCACTTAACCTGAACTTTTAAAGACTAATCCTAAGGATGTTATGGCTGCTTAGAAATGAGGAGTTATGTATTTATGAACTTAACATGTTTCTAGACAATTGTAAACATTGCAGAGACATATTATTTTCCCAAGGCTGATTTTAACTCATCAAAGACCAACCCTTTATTAGCATATAGCTCACAAGATAATATGCAATAAAATGTCTGAAATTTCATTTTCAGTAATAAAAAAATAAAAACTGGAACAGTGGAGTGCTGGAACCAGCTCATTTAAACTAATGAGAGCTTATTGTTAAATATTCAGAAATTTTATAGGCTGTTTATTAAGTCTTTATTAGCTTGAAATCAGTCATAGTGGGAATATTATCACTGCATAATTGGTAAATGTTATACACCAGAATCTAAATCCCTCCCCTCCCCTCATCGCATCTTTCCTCCTTTCTTTTTCCTTTGCAAGAGTTAGTTTATTAGCACACTACTTGTCCTGTTTATCTTGTTATCTAGGAAAGTAGAAGAAATTTAAAATGAGTAGGAAGAAAATTATAGAGAAATTAGCAAATCCGTATGTATGATACGCAAAATTAGCCACCAAAAAATGAAAAAAAAAATTTATTTTCTGACCTCTCATTTTGAGGAACAAAAGAGCACTACAGCCATATTTTTAATAGGTCAGAATATCCATGGGATCTACTGTTACTTTCTGCTAACCTGAGTATAATCATTACTTTTCACATCTATCAAAATGACAGAAGAAATTAGGGAACTACATTACTTGCTGTTAGCTGTGTTTTAAAAGCCATTCTGCCTTATGTGTCTAAGAAGTGGAGGGCTTTGCCATATTTTTATAATCATTCAACATTTCCCATCCCTGAACTAAGTTTCTCTTGTTCTTCTTTGTCTTGCTCTAATATGAAGGAATAATAACACAGTACTAGTGGTTAATAGTGATCAGTAATTGATTAATAAGTAGTAGCATTATATTATTTTATAAACATTTATTAATTGGCTGAAAAAACAGAAAAAGATTGTTTGAAAACATTAAACCTAAGCTTATGTGGTTAGCAAACTTCTTGAAAGGGAGTGGAATATGTTATCCCAAAAGGCTCCTCTTTGATATAAGGATTATTTTAGCCTGATTATTTTTAAGAAATAGTATACACAGGGAAAGCTCTGAAAACAGAGTAAAAGTTATTCTTTTGTAAGAGACATTCACACTTATAAGTGAAATCTACACTTGTAAAAATATCTCCCTCTCTGAACCAAGGAGAACGACCAAACGTCTAGACACTTTTACAGAGAAAGCAAAAACCTAAATCTACATAACCACCTTACCCTTGTTTACTATCCCTTTCTGGATAGACTCCCATAACTGGCTTACCCACCCGCAGTATCTTTTTTCTTTAGGTGTAAATAGTATTTAAAGTGGTGGCTTGGTCCGTTTCAGAGAGTCACTCAGTATTTCTGGGTATCTCTCATGTATACAGGAGGGACACATTATTAAACTTTGTTTTTCTGTTAACCTGTCTTTTATACAGGGGCGTCTCAGCCAAGAATCTGGAAGGGTAGAAGGAAAACTGGTTTTCCTACCCTGCACTCTACTTCTCATTTGCAGTTCTCACTACAGAAAAAGGGAATTGTACATATTTTCTTTATAATACTAATACTTTAAAATTTATTTAATTGTATTTATTAATCTTATAGTATTTTTTTGGGAAATGGGAAAAAACAGCATTTCTCTTTATCAGTGTTTTACCACTGAAAATTACTTAACTTTTTAAACTTGGTCTACATTTGACTCAAAGTATTCAGGCACAGCATTAGAAGCAACTATTATATAAATTCGAATCAGAATTTTTTATTGGCAAACTTTTGAAAACTATTAATTAGAAAAAGATGAAATAATTTGAAAGTCAGCAGAAATATATAAATTGTACTTTGCTAGGTTATAACCTTGCACATCTCTGTTACTCTAATACTCACTGATGAGCGATTTCATGACAGGAAAGAATATTACTATTGTCTTTTCTGTAAAATATAACAAGTTAAGTAATTAAGGTTATGAGTCAAACTAAATTAACTGCACACAGCTGTAAGAAGCTTAGTACATGACCAAATAACAGATGGGAAATTCTTTTGTTTTCACTGGTGATTTACCTAATGGTAAGATAAATGTCTGATGACATACATAGTCCAGTGTCCTGTCAATCTTTAACCATTTATTTCATCAGTCCTCATGTTTGTGACAGAGAGAAATAAAACTAATCAACTATTCAACTTTAAGACTATCATCCTGGTTTCTGTTTAAGCAAGTGCATAAGCAATAAGAAGTCTCAACCTATATTTAAAATGTAATTATAAAAAGTGAATACTTTGGCACAGTAATCTAAAATTATTTCCAGAAATTTGCTACTATAATTAATCAAGTACTAATAATTTTTCTTAAGAGAAAATAGTTCCATTAATACATTAACAAAACTCTATCATCATAAAATTTGTTTATAAATTTACAGAAATTTGTCTATTTATAAAATTTTCACATGGTTAAATAAAACCATTATATGACTTAATCAAAGTTTCAACTATTTTTGTCCATATTACAAAGGAGAAAACTGAGATTCCAAAAATTTATATAACTTTCCCAAAACCTGAGGCCTAGTAAGATAAGCAGAAAGAGAAATGGTTGAAATTTGAACAGTCTTCTGACCAGTATAATAAGTTAAATAAAAGTGAGAAATAAAGGGAAGAGACCGGTGGGGTCATATCATGCAAAAAACCTATAAGCCAGAGTAAGCATTTAGATTTATTTCCAGTTAATCAAATGACAAGTCATTATGACAGGTGCTGTAAAGCAAGAATAAACAAATGTATGGTAGTACCCACAATGCCACAAATTCTGGCTTGGAGAATATGAGAAGTTCTAGGAAGAGTTATCTGAAATTTAGGCAGGCCTTAATGAGCAGAATAGGAAGCAAAGATATTTAGAAATGGTAGAAGTCGGAGTTCCTTTGTGGCACTGGGTCAAGTATCTGCAGCAGCTCAGGTCACTGCCATGGTAAGAGTTCAATCCCTGGCCCAGAAACTTCCATGTGCCATGGGTGTGGCTAAAAAAAAAAATAGAAATTGAAGAATACAGGTTGTGAGAATACATGGTCTGCCCCTGAAAGGAGAAACTCCAAGTGTGTCTAGAATATGTGAGGAAGGTTGGACAGAGGTAATTCCAGAAAGATATTAAGTAGATTGATACAGGTCTAGATTCAATACTATGGATTTTGGACTTTGTATTAGAGACAATACAAAAGCAATTTAGATTTCTGAGAAGTGCAAATGAATCATTTCAAAATTAAAACTATACCAGTAGACAGAATGGAAATGAGGAGAACATAGGGACAACAAGGCCAGTTAAATTGCTAACATAAGAAGTAAGGCAAGAGTGAATGTCCTCGCCCTCAAGATTATTAGATCTGGGGATTCCAGAAAGCTTAAAAACAATTAAAACAGAAGGCGATAATGTAGTAAATTATGGAAGCCTGGCGGTATCAATGCAAAAACCCCAAGTGATTTTTTATCATTTTGAATCACCAATTAATAGAGTATGTTACTGAAAGCCACGTGTTCACATAATACATATTTAAATATTTACTCCATGTACAAGGATTACTAAAGAGATTAGAATCGCTGTCTGTATCAAACACAAGATATCACAAGGATCAAAAGAAATGAGACATGAAAGACAGAGTAAACGTTATATAATACAATCCATTAATATTATATTTAAATCTATTTAATCCCTGTAGCGATATTTTGCCCTTTTTACATAATCCCTGAAAAAAGTAACAACCCAATGTGTCTTATACTTTGAAATATTTTTTAAATACTACTTCAATTTTTAATAAAAGCTTTACTTTTGATGTGTGTACTTGAGAAGGGGAGAGGAAAAAAGACAAGACTGAGAAAAAGAATAAAGAAACTGGGGAATCCACTCTTATTAGGCAGGCAAATCAAGTATAAGAAGTAAAGATGGTTCCCTTTTTTTTTTTTTATCTTCTTGCCTTATCTAGGGATGCACCCGTGGCATATGGAGGTTCCCAGGCTAGGGGTCTAATAGGAGCTGTAGCTGCCGGCCTTCACCACAGCCACGGCCACGCGGGATCCAAGCCGCGTCTGCGACCTATACCACAGCTCACGGCAACGCCGGATCCTTAACCCACTGAGCAAGGCCAGGGATGGAACCCGCAACCTCATGGTTCCTAGTCGGATTCGTTAACCACTGAGCCATGACGGAAACTCCAGAAGTAAAGATGATTCTTGACTGGGTGTGAAGCGCACACTCTGCTGGCTGCTCTTCTGTGTGCCGGTTCTGAGGCCGCCCTCCAGGCTAGTGTGACCTCAACTCAAGAGAAAGATGGTATATCATGGTGTCTGTGTGGGTTGGATGCCAAAGGACATTGACATTATCCCAGCTTTAGCCCATCTGTGGATGCTGAGGTGATACGTAAGGCAATCAGAGGAACTGGAACCAATTGGAAAACGCTCATCAGCATTCTGACTGAGATGTCGAATGCACAGAGGCAGCTGATTGTTAAGGAGTATCAAGCAGTATTTGGAAAGGAACTGAAAGATGACTTGAAGAGCAAGCTCTCTGGCCACTTCAAGCATCTCATGGTGGCCCTCCTGACTCCACCAGTCTGCTTGATGCAAAATAGCTGAAGAAATCCATGAAGGGCACAGGAACAAATGAAGATGCACTGATTGAAATCTTCACCACCAGAACAAGCAGGCAGATGGAGGTCGGCCAAGCCTACTATACAGTATATAAGAAGAGTTTTGGAGATGAGATTAGTTCTGAAACATCTCGTGACTTCCAGAAAGCTCTGTTGACTTTGGCAGATCGCAGAAGAGATGAGAGTCTGAAAGTGGATGAGCATCTTGCCAAAAAGGATGCCCAGGTTCTCTACAACACTAGCGAGAACCGCTGGGGCACAGATGAAGACAGCCTCACCAGGATCCTGTGTTCAAGGAGCTTTCCTCAACTGAAACTGACATCTGATGAATACAGAAATACTAGCCAGCAGCACACTGAAGACAGCATAAAGGGGGAACTGTCTGGGCATTTTGAAGACTTGTTGCTGGCCATAGTTTGCTGTGCCAGGAACATGCCTGCCTTTTTAGCAGAAAGACTGCACCAGGCTTTGAAGGGTGCTGGGACTGACGAGCGTACTCTGAACCGGATAATGGTGTCCAGATCAGAAACTGACCTTTTTGACATTTGAGCCGAGTTTAAGAAGCATTATGGCTATTCCCTACACTCGGTGGTCAAATCAGATACTTCTGGAGACTATGGAATCACACCCCTAAAGATCTGTGGAGGAGATGACTGAGTCAAGAACATCGTCTCCAAAGGCTGCCTGCTGCCACGACAGGCTTTTCCCACAGCTCTGCTTGCCTCTGTCTCCCAGTATTTATAAGTATGAGCAAGCATCCACAGCCACCTGTTTTCCTAACAGAAATTTTCATTGTTCCATAATAATAAAAACAGCAAATGATTATTGTAGAACATCTCATCATAATGTCACCATTTATAAAGGAAATTTTAAGTGATATTAAGGACCTGCTAATACTATACAGATTATATTTCTGCTGTGCACGTGAGAATCTTTAGACAGTTCTAAAACACCTAATGCAAAACAGTGCAATAAAAGTTGTTGCTTTTGTAAAAAAAAAAAAAAAGAAAAGAAAAAAAGGAAGTAAATATGATTCTTTCATCTAACCACTAAGCAATTTTCAAATACCTTTCATTGGATCTATACTGCTGAATTTTTCTAAAAAAAAGACTATAATTAATTTTATATGACACAGGAATTGGATTTTTTTTCAAAACTCTCACAATGTTCTCATTGTCTTGGGAGGTAGCATCGTCTACTAGAAAGAACACAGTATTTAGAGACATACAAATCTAGACATTAACACCAGTTCTGCCATGGAGTGACTGTGGAACTTTAGATCCCATACAGAACCTCCCTGGATCTCAGTTTTCCTTTGTAAATTGGAAGCAATGAACACCTTTTTTTTTTCAGGACATGCATTAGGGAAAACTGAAACAATATAGCTAAAGTCCATCAATCAAGGCACACAGTGGCTGTTAAATAAACAATACTACCCTGCTCAGGTTAAAAGTTTTTGATTTCCTTTGTGTGGTGATTCTGATGTACTCTGCTTAGGATATAGCAAATGTTCAAAAGAAATGGGGAAGGGGGGAAGAGAGGATGGGGGAAGGAGTGGGTAAGGAGGGAGAGAGGGTGAGAGGGAGAGAGAGGGAGGGAGAGAGGAAGGAAGGGAGGGGAAGGGAGAGGAAGGAAGGAAGAAATAAAAAGAAAAGCAAGCTAGCTAACCTAGGTTTAGGTTTTGGGTCTCTGTTTTAGATAGGTAGATAGGTAGATAAAAAGAGATTAGATATATAGATATAATATCTCCTCTGTGTGAAGAATATGATATATAGTAGCAGTAGCCTTTTTTTTTCTTTGCTTTTTAGTGCTGAACTTGCAGGCATATGGAGGTTCCCAAGCTGGGGGGTCTAATTGGAGCTATAGCTGATGGCCTACACCACAGCCACAGCCATGAGGGATCCCAAGGCATGTCTGTGACCTACACCACAGCTCATGGCCACGTCAGGTCCTTAACCCACTATGCAAGGCCAGGGATCGAACCCGCAACCTCATGGTAAGTAGTAGCATTCTTCTCAAATGTGTTTGGTAAGAATATATCATCTTATTTGCTGAAAATAGAGCTATGTGATTAAGACATAACCAAACTGTCATCTTTTTGATTTATCACTTGGAAACACAATATATTGTTTATTTAGGAAAACTCTAGACCACAGTATTTTAAGTGACACTGCTGGAACCAAGTGTGATTTCTTGGTCTTTCTTTGTCTAGATAGGCCCACATTGTTGTCAAAACAGAATGTTTAGTCATGTGATACCTAATCTCAACAACTACCAGGATTCAACAAAATAGTTAAATAGGATTCCTCTCTCTGACTTATATATGTAGTGCTATTTCTGTTAGCATCTCTGTTGATGGATCCTTGTTTGCAAAGGTTTTTCTCCCTTTTTCATGTCTGTGACTTCAGCCCCTTGACTTAGGTTGCCTTAAGAAACAGCCTGTGTTCACAAAATTTATCCTATCCTATGCTGCCATCTGCTGGAAATATATGGCTTAGTCATGGCATTAAGTTAAAACCGATATTAAAATCACATTACTAGCTTTTTAAATGGTAACATTTGATGGGAATTTATCTGAGGAAAAAAAAAACCTTTTTTGTGCTTTTATGATAGGGCATTATCAAGGGCAACAACCTATTTTTTAAAGGTTTTTAGGTACTTAATACTTTACCTTGTGATTAATCTGTTGATTCACTTGATCTATCATTTAGCCAAAATTCATTAGTTATCTTCTCTGTGAGAAGAATTCTATAGAATCTATATTGATATAGATAAGCAAGTAATAGTTCTTGTTTAACAGGATTATATTTCCCAGGAGAAAAGTTATGATAAAAGGAATTAAATGTGCTAAATTATTCTAGATATTACAGCAGATACATGAACAAGGAGATGTCATTTCTAACTAGAAGTCAGGCCTGCAAAAGCAATGGTGGAGGATAACTCTGATAAATGAACGGGTGGGTGTTCACCAGGAGTTCACCCTAACATGAAAGAGGATTTGGTGGCAATATTATAAATAAAGACGTGTTTCTAAAAAAATACATTTACTTGTTTTGGATGGCAGAAAGAAGTGTTAAGTCTGTTATGCCTTGCAATTATGTGTTGTGTTTTTCAGATTTCAAAGAAGTATCAGGTGATAATCTTATTTTACTAATATAAAAAGAACAGTAAAATTTGCAAAATGCTCTATTCAGCATGTTGTTCACTTTTTGCAATGCAATGTTATCAGTACTTAATAAATACTTACTATATTTCTCAGATTACTACTTCTGTCTTAATAAAGATTTTGTATTCCTGGAGTCCTGATAACTGGATACCTGTGGTACTAACTCCAACAGGAGTGCTCTTTGTGATGTGTCTCTATGCTGTTGCATGGTCCCTCTTCAAAGAGTAAGATTTGAGCTGATGCTTTTATTTGAATTTGTTCATTGCTCATAAAGTCTATGGAGAATGTAATAAAGAGGTCATGGTATAAACGGAGAGAAGAAACTGGGAAAACTATATTGAGCACCTATTACTTTTATACATTACTTATCCTTGCTGACTAGTTACAACAAAGCTGACAGGCTGATAACAGCAACAATGTTTTAGATTCGGATACAAGATGTTAACCAGGATCAATCTTCTGGTTCCAAAACTAATGCTCTTTCCCTAGGCTTTAATCAGATGATTCAAGCTAAAAACAATTTGTCTGAAAAAGAAAATAGTAACTAAGAAAGCATAGTAAGTGAGCTTAAAAGTGTGCTGCGTCCATTTCCCTCTCTATTATAGATTTCTGATGTGAAATCCAATATCACATAAGGGGATGTGTGGATATGCTAATACCGAAAGGAGCAATGATAGAATTATAATTGTACTACACAGCATTTCTTAAACTAGAAACATCCCCCCAAGTATTCCAACGCCATCTGCCATATTCATAGTTCTTTTTCTCTTATTGTAGAAAGGGCTAAGTAATTTGAAATACCTTTAGCACCTAAGGAGCTTACATTTTTATGAAAATTTTACTAAATGTTTTAAGGATATTATTTTCACTTTCATATGTAAAATGAATACTCAATAACTGGCATTGTGTTTACATTGTATGTGAATGCACACACACACAATGTTAACTGGGAAGCCCAGTGCTATTTGATTAATATCAAATTAGATAACTGATTTGATAATTTGACAATTTTTACTAAAAATAATAGGCACTCAGGTTCTTTTTAAAAACTTCTATTTTTTGTTCCTTTATCTTTAGTACTTCTGCCTGTTCAAGATTCTTTTCCCACACAAGCAGATTCTTTCAAACATAAGCAAATTCAACCAAGTCTCACTACCAGAGACTGAGCACGTACCAAGGTAAAAGCCAACCTGATGCTTTAAAGAAAGAAATTTTAGGCTTTAAGATCTGGGTCCTTTATGCATCCATTAAGTTTCAAGACTAGGCTGTAAAATGTTGATTGGCATTTTAAAAGGTTCAATTTTACCTCTAAATTCCTTATGAAAGAAGTTTTTAAGTAATTCTATTTAATGGTATTTATTGACTACCTAATACTATTGCCGGTATGAGGACTCAGCAGAAAGGAAAATCAGATTTACAGATGAGCACTAAGATCTCCTACTATTATTCTATTAAAGCTGTATAATGTTATAACTATTTTTTAAAAAAACCTTGTTTACTTAATTATGAGGAGGCATAAATGATACAGGTATAAGAACAAATACCTTTTTTCAAGAATCAAAGATGAAACATACAAATCTTTGTCTTTGAATAGCATCAAAATCCATTATCTCTCTCTGAGATGCTATCTGAAATTATTATTAATACTTCTATTAATCAGCACTTAACATAAATAATTATGATTTATTATATGAGAGGCTATCAAGGGTCAACTGAAATCTCATTTAAATATAGTATTATGTAGTGTTTGCCTACCTACTCATTTACTCTTTCTTTCTTTTTTTTTTTGGGGGGGGTCTTTTTTGGTCTTATTAGGGCTGCGCCTGTAGCGTAGGGAGGTTCTCAGGCTAGGGGTCCAATTGAGCTGTAGCTGCCAGCCTACACCACAGTCACAGCAACGGGGGATCCGAGCTACACCACAGCTCACGGTAATGCCGGATCCTTAACCCGCTGAGGAAGGCCAAGGATCAAACAGGCAATCTCATGGTTCCTAGTCGGATTTGTTTCCACTGTGCCACGACAGGAACTCCTTACCTACTCATTTATAAAAGTAAACTATCAATCATTTATTACTTACGCATATAGCCACTAAAACATATATATATATATATATATATATATATGTATTTCTGTGTTAGGAATTAAATGTTTCCACTATTTCTTTAATGTTTTTTATAGGCCTGGAAACTTACTGAATAATGACTAGAAACCAAACACAAAGTCAAACTTGCTGCCTGGAAATTATCACATAAGGTCAAAGAGAAACCGTGGCATAGATATTACAACAGTTATTTAATTTTTTTCATAACATCTAGATAATAAAACAAATTACATGAATGGTAACTCTTAAGAAGAAATAAAAGTTTATGGAAATGAAAATTAAAAGAGAAAAGAGCTAACATTCAATTTTAAGTAACTGACTTTCCTGATATCAGTGACAAGGAAAATAATATTCTAAAGTTGATATATCTGTGGAAGTATAAATTTAAAGTGTGTATTGGTGAGGTGACATTCAAATTTTTATTGCTCGCTCTTCATTGTTTTTTCCTTTTTTTGATGTCTGCCCCCAACACAAAAGAGGTAACATTAGGTTACAGAGATAATCTAGGGGGTATGTGGCTAAGGATGCTTATAATGCCCATGCATCCTTATACCATTCGGGTTTCAAACAAATATGTATCACGGAACAAACTGTTGTACAGTGATTCTGCAATTAGGATATTCATTTAGCATATATTTTACGTCAAATTGGAGGTGAAACACTGCAACTAAATTACTGAATTATAGAACTAATTTTTATGGAAAATTATTTTTGGCTCAATGACTTTGGGTAGGTAAGAAACTTTTTAGTTAATACCAAAGCAATTTACTTAATTTAAAAATGAAATTTATTCAATAGGCATTATGCAATGCTTAACTGTGGAATTCACCTGCAAGAATTTAAAGAAGTATAAAACAGTCTTCACTAACCAAGAACCCATTCAACCCGAGAAGAAAATATAAGTAAAATATTGTAGGGAATAATATATGGCAGTTTATTAATTCCTTCCAACATGTACAGTGCATATAATAAGATTCATAGATACTCAGAGACTGGTGACGTCCTTGTGAGCTAGGTCAGTTAGAGAAAACTTTGCAGACCTACCACCAGAATTCACATGAAGAATATGTGCCTTTCTATAGATGGAAAACTATAGAAAGAGGTTGCGCATGAAATACAAATTCCAAGTCTTTTCACAAGCTTTCTCTCTACCTGAACCAGCTTTTGCTTCTTTGCCTTTCTGGTAATTTGGAAATAGATTCACATATCCTGTCACTGTCTTCAGTCACACAATATAGCAAAAGCTAGACACATCTATAGAAATCCATATATACTTATAGCATTTATGACACTGTATTAAAATATATGTTTGTTGGTCTCTTTAACCATGGCATTCTCTTCACCCTCTTGAATTAACTGAATTTTATTACCTTGAAGAACACTGCTGCAGATGTTATTTTTGCAAACACTCTAGTATCTCAGAGCCTAGAGATGGAATAAGTGACTTACCCCCTATTTCTTCCTTTTCTAGTATGTGTCTCTTTCCTCCTTCACAATTTGCTGCTCTTTGAGGTGTTTATCACCATATTTAACAGGCATTAAGGTTACTGTTTTCCTCAAATTCATCAGTGATTTGATTGGGTTTATTTCCACCACTTTTCCTGGAATATTTCACGGCACATTGAACCTCCAAAAAAATGACCCCCCGATATTATGGCTGAACAGTTCTTTTAACTCTGCCCCTAATCTTTGTTCTTCTCATTCCAAATATCCATTCCCATGGTTACCTTCAGGACTTTGTCATCATCAATAACTGAAAATTAGAAAATCTAGATGACAAATATCCTACTCTGGTCATTATCTAATTTAAATCCAAGATATTTATGTATATCTCTATTCATCCAAAACCCTCCATGCTGATGGCCCTACTATTTTATCTATCACTACTCTCAGGTGTTACTTCTCTTCTTACTTTGCTCAGATCCATTGTCCAGTATTATCACTCTGTTCGCAAACATTTAACATTTTTGTCTGCTGGCTTCCTTCAGACTTAGGGAAAAAAATTCAGTCCTGATTAAATCCAATTATTACTTGCTTTATGATTGCATCCAAGCAGCAGTATGCTCCTGTTTAAAATAACACAACTATGCATTCTGGACTCACCACAGATTTATGACTACGGTTTCAACTGGTAGCTCAACATAGCCATATCTGTCTACATGTCTCTAACAAATTCACTTTACCATTTTCAGTGATGACAATTTCAGAGCTTTTCTGCTTTCTCAAATCTCCAACACTTTCATTTCTTCTCACTCCGAAGTGTGATATCTCATCACATTTCATAAACAAAATAGATACAATTAGATTTAAAAACTCGCTCAAATTGCTAGAACCAACTCCACAACTCTTCTTGTATCAGTACTATAACGGCCTAACTTCTTCCCAATCCAGAAGTGTCCCTGATCCTATCTAAGGCCATCCCTTCCAGTTATGCTTTGAGTATCAATCTCTCTGATACTCTCATAAGAAAAAAATGTTTGTTCTTCCTCTTTCTCTCTCACTCCTTTAGATCATTTACATTGCCTAACATGACATAATATTCTACTTTCAAAATGCCTCCCGTGACCCCATTTCCACCTTCAGTAAACACTTCATTTCTGTTATTCTTCATAATAATATCCTTTAAAATAAATATCTAGCTTGGCTGTATGTAATATCTTGCCTCCAAATACCTACTCACTCACTCCAAAGGGGAGTTGTTCTGTTAACATTCCACTGAAACAGCTCTTATCCATGTCTCCAATGACCTACAGTTTAGAGGAGTGTGGCCTGTGATTTCTCTAACAGAAAGGTGACAGCGCTCACTCTATCTAGCTGCCCTAGAGACATAGTGTAATAGTGATCAGTGTCTTGGATATGCCTGAGTAAAGCTTTAATATTAATAAGTAAATTGCTTTGAAACAATAAGGAAGTGTTCAGTGTAAGTATTTACTTAATACATGAAAAAAAAGAGTAAACGAGACAATTATTTTAATCAGTTGTCAGATTTCTTATTGAATAAATGACTCTAGTGTAGTGTGTTTGTGAATTACAAAGTCATAATCCTATTAGGAATTATAAAGTCATTGCTAATGTCAACATCTATATATAGGAATATAAATTTAGCACTGAGTAATAATTAAAATTATTTTCTTTTAGCCATTAATAGTTTCTGATGGACATGTAAATGATCCTGGTAAGAAGCACAATACAATATCAATGTTCTATGTTTAGAAAGTGTTCCAAAAGCATGGAAAAGGTTTAACAACACTGAGGAGAAGCATTATGGGGTGATTAATTATTGTACTGTCAAGTTTTAATTATGCAAATTTTGCTTAAATTAAGGGAATTTTGTAAATTTTTTTTTGCTTAAAGATCGAAGTACATTATGATAACAAATTGTTCTACAATTCAAATATTCATTATTTAATTTTTATTAATCACAGTGATTCATGAATTCTTGAGGTACTTCTTCTTGAAACTTACATTCTAAAATTCACAAACCCCATCCAGAGTAGATTCAAATGCCTTCTGTTATTCCCTCATTAATCACCATTACTACCTGAATGGCTTTAATTAATCACTTTTTGCCTGCCAAGGCAGTAGGCTCTTAATTGGCCTCACTGTTTCTATCCTATTTCTTCCTTCAAATCCTCCAACACTGCCTCCATTGCTACTGTATAATTTCAAAATATTTATGGACAACACTGTACAAGCATGTACACCAGGCCTGGTGTGCAAAAAGCATCCTCATATGCACTGCTCATGAAATCATCAGGAAGAAGGTAATATTATTATTCCATTATTAACCTATAAGGAAACAGAGACTTAGGACCACACTGACAAAATTCCAAATTCTTAGGTAATGAAAACAATTCATGTTCTTAGTAAAAGAACTCATGTTCTTGATAGTATCCCTCAAGTATACAGTTCTAGATATATATACTATTAATTCTGGGAATACAGTACAACTTGTAGCTCACCAAGTCTGTCATGATGTGTATGTGCTTATCCTCTGCATAGGACTTCACTGGATATATTCTGTTTATACTTCTTTTCTCTTTTATGCTCTTCCATCCTTCTTCAACAACTAACTCTTAGTTGCAAAACAAGACAGCTCATACATCACCATTCCCCGGATAACCTTCCTTGAATGGGCATGCCTCCACTTTACTTCTAGAATACTTATCACCATATATAACAGCACTGACTTCAATTTTGTCTTTCTTATTATATACTTCTGGGAAGACAGAAATATTGTAATCTAGTGTTTATCTTCAGGGCCACCCAAATACTAGATACTCAAATCACATTTGCTTAAAGGGAGATTTAGTGCTGCTAACCTTTAGGAAGGTAAATATCATGTTTCAAGGAATTAATGACTTAATGGAAATGAGTAATCTGGTATAAACAGTTCCTTCCAGATTTTTTCCTAGCAGAAGGGAAGAAAGGTGGGATGGTAGTGCAACATAAATAATTTCAAGTGATAGTTAAAATATATTTTTATTCTAGAATAAAGTAAATTGTGCATATCTCATACGTGTATGTGTGTTCTGTGTATAATGATAAGTTTAAAAGAAAATTTTACTAAAATCATGCATAGAGTACACAATACATAATATGTGAGTCAAGTATTAAAGAACTAGAAGGGGGAGTTTTTTTGTGGTACAGCAGATTAAGGATCTGGTGTTGCCACTGCAGTAGCTGAGGCCACTGCTGTAGTGTGGGTTCCATTTCTGGCCTGGGAATTTCACATGCTGCAAGTGCAGTCAAAAAAAAAAATGTAAATCTAAAGACCTAGAAGGAAGAATGTGGGCTAGGGAATGAGTAAGTTAGAACCACAACTTAATTTCCACATAATCTTGGTGTGTCTGAACCCAGTTACCTCATTTGTAAATAAGAAGTAGCATCATTCTTATAAAAAAAAATTGCTGATGCCTGTATCCTACTCAAAAAGTTGTTGACTTTAAGTATGTTAAAAGCATATATGCCTCTCAGATTATTATAATATGCAGCCATGATTAAGAAGCACTGCTCTATGGGAGTTCCCGTCGTGGCGCAGTGGTTAACGAATCCGACTAGGAACCATGAGGTTGCGGGTTCGATCCCTGCCCTTGCTCAGTGGGTCAACGATCCGGCGTTGCCGTGAGCTGTGGTGTAGGTTGCAGACGCGGCTCGGATCCTGCGTTGCTGTGGCTGCGGCGCAGGCCAGTGGCCACAGCTCCGATTAGACCCCT
>PVHT020000173.1:5009738-5030851 GCA_004024745.2 Catagonus wagneri | reverse complement strand
AAAAAAAAAAAAAAAAAAAAAAAAAAAAAAGAAGCACTGCTCTATGCAGAGGGGTTGACAGTATCTTTCTTGTTCAAATTCTGATTGTTGCTTTACGACTGGAGTCAGGGGACCCCATAAGAAGGTACAAGTGAGCACAACTCTAAAAGGTAAAAGTAAAAGAAATGAAGGAAGATCTAATAATAAGGATTAAAAGAGCCAACAGTATGAATGAGTTATTCGTTCCTTGGGTGCTAACTATATTTGAAGAGAGACATCAAAAAAGTTGATGTGTGGAAGTTCCCCTGGGGCACAATGGGGATCAGAGGCAACTCTGGAGTGCTGGGATGCAGGTTCAATCCCCAGCTGGGCATAGTGGTTTGGGGATCCAGCATTGCTACAGCTACAGCTCAGATCATCTTATCTCTGGCCTAGAAACTCCCAGAAACTTCTTGTCATGGTGGGAAAGAAGAAAAAGGGTGATTTGTAGGTGGAGAGAAGAATTATATTGGCTAAGTTCTGAGTAAAATTAAATAAAATGAAAAATGAAACACAATAAAGCCTACATACTACTTATATATTATTCATTACCTACTCTGTATATAACACATATAATTAAGTCATTAATTTTAAATTTTACATGCTGCCAAATTTGAATAGGTATAGCGTATGCCACAGAAATTGTCAAAGTGAAAATTTCATGTCTCCGTTAAAAATTAAGTGTATTGAAGAGCAATGTTTTCCAGGGTTTCCTAATCATAAGAATTATCTACAATGCTTATTAACTAATAGATTTCTGGGTCCTACCTCACCTAATAAGTATCTTCAGGAGAAGGAACTTGGAAATGTGTATTTCTAACAAACGTTCTAAATTATTGTAATGAGTTGGATAGTTGGGAAATATCAAGTAGAATTATTGTCTAATTTCTTGATGAATGCACCACATTAATCATTGTAATTAATATAACAAGTGATGCCACCGTCACAGCACAAAAGCTAACCTTAAACTCAATTTAAGAAAATATACAATATGGCTTCCTTTGAAGTTCCTAAGTAATCTACCTAGTCCCATGGTACGTTCAGTCAGTCTCCAGAGATAACTGTAATTTGATTCTAATAATTCAATTCCAAAACTTAATAAATGATAAGCCATGCTCTCTTGTGACTTTATCAATACCCTTCACTGAAAAGGCAAATAATATGCAAGGGTGTCCTTTTATTTCAAACCTTATTGGCCTCCAAACCTTTTCATTGTGCAGGCCTATCAGAAAATAAATTTTGAGCAACAATTTCAATAAATGTTTGTGTTTTTTTGCACATTATATATGGATGCCCTCTGTGTGAAGTACTGTCCTACTATATGGATCAAAAACATAGCAAAATATAATTTTTAAAACAAGAAAAAAATTCCTAATATACTATCTACAGTCACTGGGGACTGTTTTGTACACACCCTATTATGTGTGTTTCCAGCCTTGGAGGCCACTGCTCTACAGACCCAGTGATATGGGCCTGGTGCTACATGAAGAAGGCCATTGTCATCAACAAAGTCAAATTATTGTTTTTCATCCTTTCTATCCATTCCAGTAATTAGGACATGTTTTAGCGTGTTCCTGTTTGAAATATTACTTCATTACATAGCTTTTAGGTTTTCCAAGGAATTCTATTTGACTTTTATTTTTTTACTGCCCTCCAAAATTACATGCTTTACCAGTTTCTCAAATTGATTTTATTTCTAGTTGTGCCTATTATATAGAATCCACCTCCAATACAAATTGTTCCGCCCAAATATTTCCCTTCTAGAGCTCTCAATCTATCCCTGTATATAATCTGGAACAATTATTGTAATAATCGTATTTCCAACCTGATACTTACCTTCACTATAATTAGACACAAAATAATGCTGCCCCAGTAAGACTAATGGTTATTTGTGCATGTGTGTGTCTTAGTATCAAACAGGAGAGTCTCTACATAGCCAGTATGGCCCTCATCCATTGAGGGCCAACTCAGTATACTGTGCTTTCTTTGCTTAGAAAGCAATTCATTCATCTCTATTTGTTCACTAGGGCCTCTCTTCTATTGTTTCATACATATGTGAACAGTTGTGACATTTACATAAGAAAAAATTAGTGAAAATGAAACTGTATGTTAAGTATACAAGTTTGCTATTAAAATGTATCATTTCACTCTCAAGAGAAAGGAAGCAGAGTGATTCTCAATGTTAAATACTAGGGTCCATTATATAAAGAAATCGAGCCACCCCAATCCCATAAAATAGGCATTCAATGAATGCCACCAATTCTAGGACTGTATCTCATATATCAAATGTCAAATTCATTGCTTTCTCAATCTTTGTCTTATTTTTTTATTCTTCCCAATCTGTGCCTATTCTGCTTAATTTTTCATTAAGGGTATATATGACTTAAACTCTCAAGTCTTGTAGATGAGTAGTTACGTATGATAAGCACACAAGAGAAAGGAACTTCTATCAGCAATTGAAAAAAAAATCTATATATTATTGATTACTCTTTATGTACTCATTTAATCTTCACTTCCATTTTTTATTTACCAGTCCCATTTTCCATTTAAAGAAATGAGGCAGAAGGTCAAATAACTCGTATAACATTAAACAGATGGTACATGGTGGAGAAAGGATTCAGATTCCAATGTCAGCTACAGAGCCACAATTCCAACCTTTCAAAGATGATATTCAATGAATGAGTGGGATTAGAATACTTTAAATAATTCACAATATTGTTTGGTACCTACTATGTGTGTGCCTACTATGTATATATTTTGCATTATTTTAAAGATCCTAATCTTTCCTAATCTTGCAATGAGAAATTTCTTCAGGGTCTTGAGAAATGGAGTCAATAGATGCTAGTGGTAGTTGAGAGAAGAATCCTCAAAAAGATTAGCAGTGCATTCAAGAATATAGAGTGACCCTGTCAGGTTTATTAGAAGAGAGTCATAGAGATTCATTAGTGAGGTGGAATGATAAGCGGTATTCAATATATATTTATTATGATTATTTTAAGGGAGATAAATTTATTAGTCCACACCCCTACCTGCTCTCCTTGTTCACAAGTTATAAAAAAAAAAAAAACAACAGATGTGGTTAATTATTTGTGAACCACATGCTTTGTATATTAGGGCCAGACAAGTGATTAATATAAAAATTATCTCCTCAAAATACTAGATTTATAAAATATTTATGTTTCTATTACATTTTATTGTTCTAATTTAAGTTTCCAAGTTTTTATAAATGAGTCTTTTTTTTCCTTTTTTTTTCAGAGACAGGGATATAATATCTCTTCAACAGCCAGACAGGTGAAGTCAGGATGTTGAACAATTAAAAGAAGAAAGTGATTCCAGTGGAAGACATTTGATTTTACCAGAATAAAGGTCAACATATCATCATGTCACTCGCTATATTTGAAAAGGTCTTCTGAAAATACAGCTTTAACAATGAAACAGTATCCATCTTTATCAAAATAACTGTCATATTTTTATAGATCTAACTTTTACTACTGCAATTATGCTAAAGTTTACATGCTATAGAGATGTGATTGTTTTCAGCTAAAAATTTTATAATAATAGACTAATCACCAATAGAAAATAAACTGAGGAATTCAAATTGTGTTCAGATTGTGACTGTATTCCCATTGCTAATATTAAATTAAGGCATTTAAAAATAGAAATCATTCATATGAAATAATTTCTAAACTTGAAAATGTGTCACGAAATACAGTTGAATTATTTATTAGACTACTCAGAAACTGGGTTTCTCTTTTTCCAATCACAAGATAAAATATATAAATAATAAATAATTTCATACCTTTTTCGTGATGAACTTGTCATGTGCTTACTTAGTCCCACTCTCCTAACATACTTCAAAAGCTTTAGAGCTCTACTACAAAATTGGTGCTATTTTATAAGAGCAGCGATATGGAAGGAAACACACACACATACACACACACACACACAAGAACAAGTTTGCACTGCTTAGGTTTTTCCTAAGTCAGAGACTGCCTTAAGTAAGGTTCCCTGAAAAACAGTTCTTACCTAGACATTTGTCTGTAAGAGCTGAAGTAGTACTTTGAGGAAAAACACTTAAGGCAGTGAGAGAAGAACTGTAATACACTTCAACAGAGGACTCATCAGAGGTTCCACCTAGAGTAAAAGATATCTAAATAGGTAGTAAGGAAGGGAGTTATTAAATGGCAGATGTGGCTTTCAAACCAGCTGCAGCAGCAAAGGCCCCTTTTCTGTTTGCATCCATATACTGAGCTAGCACACCAGTGAATCAAACAGCCTTTTTTTTGCTCCTCCAACCCATGCCGTCTTAGATGTAAGCTGCGGTAGCAGAATCAGTATAATTGCAGTGAAAGACATGGAGGTATGGGCCACCAGACCATGTAGCTAACATGTGTCCTCTTGCTCTGTATATGCCTGATCACACTTATGTTTTACCCTGAATTGTCGGTTCCACTAAGCTTTTGGCTTGATTGGTTCAATAGAATTCAGCTCATGACAGGCAGCTGTAGGTCCATGGTCACTCAGTATTCTATGATCAGATAGCTTATTTCTAGCATACCAGGTCCTATTATTCAGGATGTGGGGCTTTCTCCTGCAGATAGCATGGTCTTGCCATTAAACACTATGGATTTACATTGTTTTTCTTTTATTGGCATTTTCCACAAATGCTCCATGATACCTTTCTCATTACAGATTCCTTTGGTCTTACAGATTCCTGCTAGGACACACGGTGGTCCAAAAGGCAAGGCTGCTTACTCTACAGCCAAGACTTGTTGCAGAGCCGTTGTTTGCTCTGAGGCCCACTCATATTTGTTAACTTTTAATATCATCTGTAAAGAGATTGGTTGGGGATGTACAAAGTGAAATAATTTTCCTTTAAGTGGAATGTCTCAGTTACTTTAGTGGGAAATCTAAAGTAGCCAGCCCCTGAGTCTTTGTAAGATTTATTTTCCATCCTCTGATGTGCTTGTGTCTTACTAAGGCCTCCAACTTTAACACTTTTTGCTCTTTGACATAATTAATATGATGGCATAGATACAATGAGCTTATGTCCAGACATTCTTGGACCCTTTGGAGTATATGATGACAGAAAGTGAGAGGATTAACCTAAATCTGAACATGACCATGAATATATGTTATTATTTATTCCATATATGTTAACTCATATGCATAAAAGTTTATCATATGCATAAAAGTAACATGTTCACTAAATAAATACCCTTATATCATTTACTAGAGACTATGCTGATCTACTCTAGTAGAGTTACATCTAGTCAGGCAGCTAAAAACAGGGCTACTTCTTGGTTGAGTTTGAGAGTTTTACTTCATACATAAGAAGGTATCTAATTTTTGTAAAGACTTGTGAATTAAAAGAAGTTTGTATGGCGACAATCACCATCCTTTGTATTTTTAAGGGTAGCACTAATCCCTGTCAAATCCCATCTACTCCTAGATTATGATATTGCTTTTCATTTACTAACTTCTCCAGGGAGAGGGCAGTTTCAGAGACTAACATTTGGCTTCTGCAAAAGGCAAAGGACTAAGGTCATGATTTTTTCCAACAACCAAGTATATCAATTGCAAACACAGATCTGGGTGTCACAGATGTGGGAGTGAGCTGAGCAGGCCAAAAGTGAGGGGAACATGGGCTGGTACTCCGTTTATTTTGCCTGGCCTCTCTAAGCTCTAAATATGAGGCCATGGTGATGCTTCAGACTCTAGAATTAATTTTAACTTCAACTGTATATCCAGCAGTTGTCAAAATGTGTGGTTGTCCTTTTTACACAGATAACTAACAGAAGAAGATGACGTAAGTTTTCATTGGAGAAAGAACTTCCAGGGGGATTATTGCCAAATATGTATTCTGTACTGTTATTTTTTTATTCCACTTTTTAGTTAATGGGTTCTGGATATTCAAATTATTTCAACTCTGAGAACTGGGAATGGGATCATAACTTTTTATTGAGATGGTGGCCCTAAATCTCCAGATCATGGATCTTTGAATTATTTTAATTGTATGAATTGTGAAATACCCCAACTGGCTCTCCATCTATCTTGAAAAGGTAATAACATGTCCTAGTAAACCATCTCCATAACTCTCTGACCACATAGCTTATTGCAGTGTTTCTTGTTTCTGACCCTTATAGGCTTTCTCATTTTGGTGTCCTATTATTCCCATGGCAATAAGGGTGCTCAATACTGAAACAAAACCGCTACTATCAGCTCTGGCCTACAGAACAAACAGGTACCACCGTGGTTCTCAGTGGGATGCCGTCTCACCAACGGATTCCTTACCGACTTAATTAATGCAGAGTGCCCTCTGGGGTCTCCTGTGGGAAAATAGCTGGGAGGTAGATTTTCTGCCCTTATATAGTATATCTCCTTTAGAATATCATTTGGTCCCTTCCTGAACCTTCAAAAAATTCTGCATTTTTTAACATAATTTAATGTGGCTCTTTATTTTTCTAAGCTTCCAGGAACATGTTAACAGTGTTTACTGTGGTTCTTGCCTTGTTGATTAATAATCAATCATTCAACCTTCGTCATGTCAACAAATTCTCCCTTGTTAGTTTTATGTTCCAGAGCTCTAGATTCATCAACCTCAGCGCTCTCAGGAAGTAGTGTCAGATACACTCTTGCAGCTTCTGGGGGCACATGATAGTTAGGTGCTAAGGTCTGAATGTTTGTGTCCCTCTCAAAATCCACATGGCATTTTGTTTTATCATTCAAAACGTGCAAAGATACCAGGTTCTGCAGCTTCTCTGATACATAGTCATTTTTCTTCCTTGGAATAATCAGCATTTCCCCAGGTGAGTTATGTTTTGATTTGACCCTAATTATTGGTCTGGTAGCTAGCTGAGGTTGCAGAGGTCAATCCTAAATGACCTGCAAATTAAACTGCAAGATGTTGTCTTCAAGCCAATGGGGGACACTCATTTTAAAGAGGGAAGATGGGCCGCATCTATAGGCCCAGAAATTTAGAGGAGACCTAGTTGTAAGTCCATCAAGTGTATCACCCCAGATGTCTTGATTCTGGTTTTGTTTATTTGTTTTTCTCCCCAATCAAGGTCCTGACCTTGGTGGACCCAACCTGCATGGGTTGAGAATTAAATTTTCACTGGAGCTCTGCTACCTAGAAAGATATATCCTGGTCCCGAACCTAGCTTTATTTTACCTCTGACTGGTGAAGTTGACAGATGTGAGTCTCTTGGGAATTCAGTGATTGAATTTCTAAGCCCTCAAATGGTGTCCCATCTATCTTCAATACAGTATGAAGCTCTGGGTATAATATTTCCTTCCTTCTGTCCTCATTTTTCTTCTCTCAGGATAAGTGAGAATTAACTCAATGAATTATCTCAATCAATATATATATTGTTAAGAGAAGCCCCTCACAGATTTCCTGTGTTTATGGCTATATCCTAAACAGAGACAATGACTTCAATCATTCAGAGTAAATGATCATCAAAAAGACTTCTTGCTAATTATTACCCAAATAACAATCTTTTAATATGATTATTTCAAAAAAGTAAAGCCTTCCCTTCATTTCTAGTAGTATCTGATAAGATCTGTGTTTTATTTTTCAAGACTTCCTCCAAATTAGCCTACTTAGCTAATGCGTCATATTGAAAATTCCTGAGGTTTTTAATAAGAAAGGATAAGAAATCCTAGAATTCCCCCAAAGGCTTAGCAGGTTAAGAACCCAATGTAATCTCCATGAGGATGTGGGTTCCACTTCTGGTCTTGCTCAATAAATTAAGGATTTGCCGTAAACTGCGCGTAGGTTGCAGATAAGGTTTAGATCCAGTGTTACTGTGGCTATAGTGTAGGCCTCAGCTGCAGCTCTGATTCAACTTGTAGCCTGGGAACTCCTACATACTGCAGGTGCAGCCATAAAAGGAAAAGAAGAGGAGGAAGAGAAGGAGGGGAGGGGGGAGGGGGAGGAGGACGAGGAGGAGGAGAAGTTTATTAATTTAAAACAATACAAAATTGTAAAGTATGAAAGGGAAAACAGTTGCAAAAGTGTATTGGATACTCTGCGGAAACAAGTTATATTAGATCTAAGCTTTGGCCAATTCAAATGAGATTCGCATCTAACATATGCCATCTAGTGGCACTAAAATTGTTTCACTTACACATTCTCGAACACATTATCTTTTGCTCAGTGTTCTCCACTTCTCAGTTTATTTTTGTGAATATATATGTCACACTGTTGGAAAAATACAACTTTATATTTTCCCCTAAAGCTCATAAAAAGCACTGTTTCATTGAAAAAATGTTATAAGGAAGTTAAATTACAATGTCATTAAATCAAAATGTAATCTATTAAAGCCTGAATTTTCCCCCATGAAATTCAACTGCAAGAATAATCTTGTAGTTGAAGCAAAAACCTTTTCCTCCTATTACACACTAATATACTTTTAGGTTGATATAATAAATTATAAAAATGTTATGTTACAAACTAGAAACTTATTCACTTTCTACATTATTTATAGTTCCTTTTATTAAAGGTACAGAAGTAAAATCTTCCAAGTTTAATTTTCATGGAATTTCTTTCCATACAACCTGTCCAGCTGTCTTGTCTAATATATATCACATTTTTTGTAGTTTTTTTTATTTTTGTGATATCACACCTCTGAGTGGAAGCAATGGTCATCCCCGTTTTTCATGCCTCACATTATTTCTGAAAATTTTTGTGACAGAATAGAACCCTTCAGAAACTTAGTCTTCTTGTGAAACAAGGATTTAATATCAGAGAACGTGGTGATTCTAGCTCTTCCCTTAGGACCACGCAACCTAAGAAAATGACTAGGTCTCTAACAAGAAAATTACCTCCATAGAGAAATAATGAATGAAGAAGATGGAGCTACAGCTCCAAAATAAAGCTGGAGGGAAGGTCATTTCTAAATAAATTCTAATACTCTCAGAGTCATTTCTAAAGATTGGTACTAAAAAAACTGTGAATTTTATTTTAATGGATAAAGAGAGTAACAGTGACTTTACATTGGACCTGGAACTCTTTTATTCTCCCTACCCTGCATATATCACATAGAGCTACAATCAGAAGTGATTTGAAGGTAGCAAGACATTCAAACAATGACTGCTGACTATAAGCAGATATAAATGACAGCATCAGGAAACAGAACTTTGGGAAAGCTAGAACAGGATCTTCCCCCATACTCAAATGAGCTTGTGTAAAAGAGTAAATAGCAACAACAACAAAATAACATCTTGATTTGGATGATATGAATTATTAATATATTTAAGCTAATGTAATGTGGAAGAACAAACCTAACTCCATATTAGACTTGTTTCTTTAGCTCTAACCACTGTACTCTACTGTCTATGATTAGTCACGCTGGTTCTGCACCTTTTGTAAAAGAAGGTTGGCTTTAGCTTTAATTATACAGGATAGCCTATTCTCAAGGCTCTGACCTTTAAGAGTCCCTTCATAGGGAGATATAAAGTTGCAGAACAGAAAATAAGATTTGTCTTGTTGAAGGTTTATAGGAACATCATGACCTGACCTACATGGACAGCTGCAAAAACAAAGGCTTCTGACACAAGTTAAGTTTGCAACAACTAAACACACCCCTCCCACAACCTGCCTTTAAAAGGGCTTTGCTGAGACACTTCCAGGAGTTTGGGGCTTTTTGGACATGAGCCACTGTTTCCTTGCACGGTCCTGCAATAAAGCTTTCTCTGCTTCAAATTCTGATGTTTTGGTATTATTCAGCCTCACTGTGCATGGGGCACACAAACTTGTGTTCATTAACACAACTATAACTTGAAAACATAGAACAGAAGAAACAGAAGAAAATACGATATTTTATGATTTGGATATTTGCACGTCATAGCTAAAAAGCATAAATGTTGTAAGATTTCAGTAAGTGTAAGGTTTTTTTTAAGTTTATCTTAATTAAAAATCATGACATATTGGTTGCTTCCGAGTTTTGGCAATCATGAATTAAGCTACTGAAAACATCAGTGCGCAGGTTGCTGTGTGAATATAAGTTTTCAAGTGCTTTAGATAAAAAACAAGGAGCACAACTGCTTATTCACACGCTAAGAGTGTATTTAGTTTTTCAAGAACCTGCACAACTGTCTTGCATTTCACCAGAAATGAATGAGAATCATATTGCTTCACATCTTTACCAGCTTTTGGTGTTGTGCTTTAGTGTTTTCAGAATGGTTGTCACACTGTTCTAATACATATGTAGTGGAAATTCATTGTTATTTTAATTTGCAATTCCCTAATGACAAATGATGTTGACTCTTTTCTTATGCTTACTTGATACCTGTTTATCTTCTTTAGTTAGGTCTCTTTCCAGACATTTGGTCCATTTTTCAATCTGGTCCTTTGCTTTCTTAAGTTTTAAGAGTTTTTTGAACATACTGAATGACAGTCCGTTATCAGATATATTTTTTTGAAAAGAATATCCTCCCAGTCTGGCTTGTCTTCTCATTCTCTTGACATGGTCTTTCACAGAGTAGAAATTTTTAATTTTAATGAAATTCAGGCTATCGATTATTTCCTTCATGAATCATTCCTTTTGTGTCACATATAAAAAGTCACCGCCATACTAGAGGAGCATCTAAGTTTCCTCCTATGTTATCTACCAGGAGTTTCACAGTTTAGCATTGTACATCCATAGCTATGATCATTTTTAGTTAATTTTCACAAAGGGTGTAATGTCTGTGTTTAGATTTTCTTTGCATGTAGATGTCCATTTGTTACAGCACCATTTGTTGAAAAGACCATCTTTGCTTCAACTATATTGCCTTTGCTCTTTCATCAAATATCAGTTGACTATATTGGGGGGGGGGTCTGTTCTTGAGCTCTGTATTCTTTTTCATTGATCTATTTATCTGTTCTTTTGCCAGGACTGCACTGTCTTGATTACTGTAGCTATTTATAGTAAGCAGTGTCAGTCCTCCAACTTTGCTATTATTCTTCAATATGTGTTGGCTATTCTGTGTGTTTTGCCTCTCCATATAAACTTTAGAATCAGTTTGTCAATATCCACAAAATAATCTGCTGGGATTTTGATTGAGATTGATTTAAATCTGTATCTCAAATGGTCAAGAATAGACATCTTGACAAAACTGAACTTTCCTCCAAATAAACATGGAATTTCTCTTCATTTATTTAGTTCTTCCTTCATCAGAGTTTTATAGTTTTCCTCATGCAGATCTGGTACATATTTTATTAGGTTTATACCCAAGTATTTCATTTAGGGGGGCACTAGTATAAATAGCATTTTGTTTTAAATTTTAAATTCCACTTGTTCATTGTTAGTATACAGGAAAATGATACTGACTTTTGTCTATTTAACCTTGTATCCTGAAACCTTGCTATAAACATGTATTAGTTTCAGGAGTTTTTGGTAATTTATTTCAGATTTTCCACATAGATGATCATGTCACCTGTGAACAAAGGAGTGGTGAGAGGGAACATTTTTGCCTGGTTCTGATCTTCGTGGGAAAACAAGTTTCTTATTAAGTTTTTGTTTGTTCAGGTTTGCTTTTTAGGGCCGCACCTGCAACATATGAAGTTCCCAGGCTGGGGGTAGAATTGGAGCTGTAGCAGCTGGCCTGCATCACAGCCATGGCAAAGCAGGATCCAAGCCATGTCTGAGACCTACACTAGAGCTCAGAGCAACACTGGATCCCCAACCCATTAAGCTAGGCCACGGATTGAACCTGCATCCTCATAGATACTAGTTGGGTTCATAACCTGCTGAGCCACAAGGGGAACTCCCTATTATCACTCAGTACTTAGCTGTAGATTTTTGCAGATATTCTTTACAGAGTTGAGGGAGTTTCCCTCTAATCCTAGTTTGCTGAGAATTTTTATCATGAATGGGTGTTGAGTTTTATCAAATGCACTTCTTGTATCTGTTGACAGTATCATATGATCCTTCTTCTTTAGCCTGTTGATGTGTTGAATTACATTATATATTAACTATTTTTGTTCCTTTAAAAAAACAAGTATAATCGACTTACAATATTATATTAGTTTAATGAGGAAAATATAGTGATTCCATATTTTTATACATTATGAAATGATTAACACTGTAAATCTAGTTACCATCTGTCACCATACAAAGTTATTACAATATTATTGACCATATTTCCTATACTGTACATCTCATGACATTTACTTTATAACTGGAAGTTTGTACCTCTTAATCCCTTTCACCATTTTTGAATGTTGAACCTGAGATAAATCTTATTTGGTCTCGCTGTAATTCTTTTTATACTTTGCAGTTTTTCTGGCAATAAAGCCCCTCAAGGTTTGTCTGAAAAAGTCATTTCACCTTCACTTCTAAAAGATAATTTTATAGGGCACAGAATTCTTTTTTTTTTCTCTCATTACTGTAAATATTTTACTACCTCTCATCTTGCTTGCATGGTTTGTCAGAAAAAGTTGTATAAATTAATATATTTCGTTTCTTCATAGCTAAGATTTTTTTTCCATCCTGCTTCTTTCAGGACGTTTCTTTTTCTTTGATTTCTGTACTTTGAAAATGATACACCCGGGTTAAGCTCGTTTGCTTGTTTTAACATTCACCCTATTTGGCGTTCTCTAAGCTTTCTGGATCTGTGATTTGGTGTCTGATATTAACTTGGGAAAATTCTCAGTCCTACTGTTTCAAATATTTATTCTGTTCCTTTACCTTTTCTCCTTCCTATATTCCCATTATTATCATATTATACCATTTGTCATTGTCCCACAGTCATTTGTTATTGTTGTTTTTTTCCCCCAGCCTTTGTTCTCTTTGATTTTGCATTCTGGAAGTTTCTATTGATATGTCTTCAAGGTCAGAGATTCCTTCTTCAGCTGTATCCACTGAATAAGCACATCAGAGGCATTCTTTATTTCTGTAGTAGTATTTTTGACCTCTAACATTTGAGGGGTATTCCTTATTTCCATGTCTTTCCTTATACTGCCAATCTGTCCTTTCTGGCTATCTACTTTTTCCATTAAAATTCTTAATGTATTAATTACAGCTGATTTAAATTCCAAGTTTGATACTTCCAACATCTCTGCCATGTATATTCATATTGTATATTTTTGCATTTTAGTATGATTTAAAATTTTTTTCTTGATAGACATGGTATACTGCCATGAAATGTACTGCCATAAATAGGCTTTTATTAATATTGTGGTATTATAAGGGGGTGTTCTATGGTCCTATGATTAGCTCCCATTTCTTTAAGGAACCTATAACTCTGGACTATGAACTGCACAAGTGCTTCTCACTTTTTTCTGTCCCCTTTGGTGGAACAGAATAGCAAGAGTGGGCTAAGATTCAGTATTTTCTTTCTCCCATATCAAAGGCTAGACTGGGGTTGGTTATTTTCTTTCCTGTAGTCAGCTAGGCTCTGCTAATATGTAGCATATTAGGCTCTGGTTACCTGGTTTCTCCTTAGAACAGGCCTTGTTAATAAAGACAGAGCACTCTGACTTATTTCAAACCTATTTCCATTCTTCTTCTCTTGCTGGACTCACAGGGGAATTTTCTCTGTTATTTACTGTGGGAATCTGGTCAAGCTCTTGTAGGTAAATCTCACAAAAGTGTGGGAGCTCCCGTATGGATAGGAGGTATCCCCGGAATGTTTAACTTAGATATGTATACACTGAGCCACCAGCAGTTTTTCAATTAAAACTGAGGTTTTCCTACCCCTGTACCGCTTGTAGGCATTTTCCACTCATAAACCTTGGTCCAGGTAAGTCATGTTACTTTGTAGTCACCTTTCTTTCTAATTCTTAAATCTTGGGGCAACAGTCTGTCCTGTGTCCTCAACTCTTTTATCCAGGAAGTGTTGTTATTTCTCAGTCTGTTTGGATTTTTACTTGTTAGGACAGAGTGGAAACATCCAAACTTGTTTACACAGCTAATTGGAAACTGAAAGTTCACTTAGAGTTATTTTTTTTACAAATCCTTATTTATATTCTTTACATATGGTCAGCATCCAGTATAGAAAATTCCATTTACTTATGAAATAATAATAAATTTTTATTTAGCTGTTTTAAAAAAGTTGTATAGACTGATATTGAAGAAAAAGTATTATGCTTATTGGTTATAAACAGTACATATATCTATCATTGGATTAAATTTTATCCTCATGCATAAATTACCCTTTGTAGCAATTACTGTTAATGCTCTTAAGTCTCCTTACCTTCAGTGTACATTTAGTGTACACTGCCCCAACTTTCAACTTGCTGCACCTACATGTATTTGCCTAATATCTTTTAGTGATCCAGAGCTCATGTTACTGCTATGCAGCAGACAAGGATTTATCTCCCTCAAGTGAAGCCCTCAACAATGACTGGAATGATGAAGGTATAATTAGCCCTTTACTCCCTCAGCCTTGGTTAGGATAACTCTGAGATGTACGTTTTATCCCAATTCTAGTTCCCTAGCAGGATAAGCTCCATTATTATGGTAACATGTTTTATAATGAGACTTGTACTGACTTGTTTTATAATGAGACTTGTCCCTTTCCTGTCTCACTTTCCCAGTATTTCTGGCCATTACCTCCAAAATAAATTGTTAACTCCAAATAACCACCTATCTTTTTCTTGTGCACCTTTCATTAAGAAACTACTCCTACTCAGATGTTTAAAGACAATCTTTTAGTTCTAGCTATTAAAAACAGTTTTAGGAAGAATGGTTTGTCTTAAAATTTGAAAGAAAACCTCTGATGTGCTTTAGATACTATATAAAGCCTACAAAGAATACTTCTAACTCAATGCTGGTGACCCTGCTTATTGTTTTATAGCTGTTATTTAACCCTTCAACAATGTTTTGAAATTAGTAATATTGTGATATTTATTTCATAAAGAAGAATATAAAGTATTGAGAAGTCTGTACTGAAACTCAAGAAGCTGCATCTTCACTCCCCAAGCTATCAATTACTTTGCTATGCTAGCTCTTTGGTTCCATATGTGAAATCAACCTATTTAAATGTCTGATGCCCAAAGTAAGAAAAAAAAATGTCTCAATATCTTATATCAGAATTATTCAAACTGAAGACCCCTCTCCAGTCTCCTCTCTCAAAATTTTTACTTCTAGTTCTCCTGAGTCCTTCTCAGGACTCAGTCCCATGGCGATCACATTTTTTAACCATACTAGGATCTTCTTTCTCATCAACATAATTTTCTTAGATGTGGTTGTTCATCAGTTGTTCATGAATTGTTTTAATAAGCTTTCTGTTTAAACATTTCATTACAATCATAAATTTCTTGAAGTCAGAGTGTTCGTAATGTTCAACTACTCTAGTCCTTATATTTAGTACATAAAATTGCAAAGCAAAAATCATTGAACTCTTTGATGTAACTAGGCTGCCTCACATTCACCTAAAGTCCAGAAACAGCATGCAACATTAAAGCCAATAAGTTCTTTCTCTCTATAAAAAAATCTATGAGTTTTTTCCGTGTATCAAAAATCTGAAGAGTGAGTAGTTTTAATGAGCAAGCAGTTTTAATGTGCACTCTCTGTGCTTGTGCATGGTCTCCCAAATCATACGAAACTCTTCTAGTATGTCAATATTCTACTGGAGGGAACTGTCTTAAACAACAGTCTCTATTTCATTTTCCTATGTTTTCAACAGATATATCTCTGCCAACCTACTCCTTTCTCCACTTTTGCTATGTTCTCCTCTCCTTCCCTATATTCAGTGTTCTTACTGTGATGTATTTATTCCTTTTCAGTCAAAGCAATTTCACTTACTCTTGTTTTCTACAATTTACATTTTCATTCATGACACCACTGGGACCACAAAAAAAAAAAAAAAGGGCTTTGTCATTTTTTAGTCCACTTTTAAATCTGCCTATCATCTTTCTAAAAGAACATAATAAATTTCAGTTACTATATAAAATTTATTTACTTACTTGTATATAAATAAATAAATCTTTAAAAAAGACCCACAAATCTTATTATTTTAGCCATATTTCTAATTGATCAGATGGTTCATATCTGTATAGGAAATGGAAGAAAAACTAAAACTATTATTGTGTATTAAAATATAGTGTTCCTCACTTAAATTTAGGTTACCTGAAAGGATACAAGATACTAACTTGTATTCCATTTTCAGTTCCAGTCAGAAAATAACTGCTCATATCTATTATTTTCCTTATGAAATAAAATATGAAGGTTTTATAAAGGCTGGTTTTCCATATAACAAAACCATTATAAATGATTCAAAGAAGGAACATTACATTGAATTATGTTTCAAGGTTGTTTTAAATGAAATATTATAAAATTATGATTTTTTATGATGAATTCTTATATCAGAATAAATGTTAAGGAGTCATATATAAGAAATTATCTTGTTTAAAGAGGATATACCAGAGTTTCATCTACTAAGCCTCTAAAGCATCTTCAAAAAACCCTACATAGCTCAGAATAAACAGAACTTGCCCCTTCATGGTCATTGCATTTGTCAGCTTTGAAAGAGACACATGCTTGGAAACATTAAAATTTTCCCCCTTCAACTTATTTTATTGTTTCAAAGTCCTCAAATTAGTCAGTCATTTGAATTAAGACACTGAAAGCCTCTATTAGTATGCATCTTGGAAATTTAGGGGTTTTGAGAGGTTTCTGATTGGCATCTTTTTCTTATTTTATGTAATTTCATTTCTCCCCATCACCCATGCCTTCTCTCATTCTTCTTCCTGCAATAATGACTAATTGTAACGTGTTTAATATAGGCACTTAAATTGAAAAGTACACAATGATGTCTTGTATGTATATTTTAATATCCATAAATGAAATTATGCTATGAAACTCATTCTGTTGCTATTTTAAAAACATAATTATTCTTTTAAGAACTACGCATATTACTTTATATACATGTATGCATATATATATCTGTATATCTCCACATAGATGCTTTTGATATTGTGCCCATATAGATATTCTTTCTTATGTAGTCACCAATTGTATTCATCCACCTGCTTAGTGATAGCCAGATATGTTGCCTGAAATTACCATATAAAGTACTGAAGAAAAAGTGTTTATAGGTATTCATTGATTGATCTATGCAACAGTGTCTCTAGGTGAGATATTTTTTCAGGAGAGATATCAAAGAATACTGAGATATAAACAAACTTTAATTTCACTTTATAGTTCAAGACTGCACTCTACAATAGCTTCCCAAGTTTATATTTCCATTTCACATCCTCATAAACATTGGCTTATCCAAAACTGTATTCTCTGCCTACAATATGGGTATTTAAGTAATTTCTTCCTTTTTCATTTTTTACTTTATTTCTATTACTACTAATGAAATCTAATATCTCTAAGGAATGTAAGTTGATGATACTTACTGGAAATTCTTATTTCCTCTTCAATAAAACATACATGAACATTTATTTTAACAGTCCTTTACACATCTGCAAAATTTATCTTTAAAAGAAGAGATTTTTATGTAATCAAAACCACTAAATTTTATTTTATAGTTTGTGTTTCTGATATGTCTAATAAACATTATTTTAATCATTTTACTTTTTAGTGTATTTCTCCTATTTAGATTTTAAACAAGCTGGGAACTAATTTTCAAAGGTAAGAGGTAAGAAAACAATTTTATTTTCATCATACTGTAAAGCCAGTTTTCTCAAAGTTATTTTTCTTACTAAATTTAACTTTTCATGCTGCACAAATTGAATACTTAGTTAACATTTCTACTGCTGGCTCAAAATGCAGCATTCTAAGTGTTCTAAGGATTTAGGCTTTTAGTGTTATCCTGTTCCTTTAGCCCCCAGCTCCCTACTCTTTCTCCCTTATCAAAGTATAGTTGATTAAAACTCTGAAACTTCTTTTTCACAGCAACTTATCCTTCATAGGACATGCTCTTTGAGACACTGTTTATAACAAACCATAATACCAGAAGGGAGAAGACTCATCCTTTTTTTAAAAAATCAACATGAATCCTGTAACTTTGAAGTTTTCCATCAATGTGATTTATTTTACTGCCCAAAAGGTTACCTGGATTTCCTAGGAGGGTGAATACCATGGTATAACAAAGAAGTAATTATTCAATTATGATTTCTGAATTAGATTACTGAAAACATAAGACTGAATGAAAGGCTTTTTTTAAAAGATAAAACTATTTTATCTGTTAAGAATTGGGTTTATATGTCAAAATTAAGCCTAGAAACAATAATGTTCATACTGTGAAGCCTTACTAGAAGAGATGCAGAGTATAGTATAAGGGAAGTGTACTACATAAAGACTAACATAAAGACTAAATATTACTAAAGTAATATTCTTTACTATTACTACAAACAATTTTAGCAGCCAATGGATGGGCCAAAAGGGAATTGACATTCCATCGCTAATCTTCCCTACATAAAAACACCATCTGTAGGGGCTCAGGTTATTCCAGTTCAGGATTTGTTGTTAAACTTTACTTGGATCATATTACATTGGTTTGATTAAGTCACATGGGCAGAATCACTGAGTAGTTCCAGTGTTAGCTGCCATATATAGTGTTATCCAAGACTACTTTTTTTTGTCTTTTTTCTTTTTAGGGCCACACCCATGGCATATGGAGGTTCCCAGGCTAAGGGCTGAATCAGCGCTGTAGCTGCCAGCCTATGCCACAGCCGCAGCAACCCGAGATCCAAGCCATGTCTGTGACCTACACCACAGCTTACAGCAATGGTGGATCCTTAACCCACTGAGCAAAGCCAGGGATTGAACCTGCATCCTCATGGATACTAGTCAGGTTCGTTAACCACTGAACCATGACAGGAACTCCTATCCAAGATTACTTGGGCCCCAAAGAGTAGCTGCTACAAATTCATGTAAAACCAAGATGATACAAGGGCCAGGCTGGCTATACCATTTCCATTTGATTAGAAAGGCTTGCTGGGTCCTTTCTTTACTAGTCATTGAGTCTAATATGAACCAACCTAAAATGGGAGGCCAGTAAGACCAGGAGACTCAAAATCTTTGAGTTTCAGAAACTCAGCTTCAGCAAGACAAAGCTTCCCACCACTCCTCCATTCCTTTTAGAAGCAACTTATTATTGGCAGGCAAGTGGTACCCTCACACTCAGAAACTGTGTCTACCTGTGCAACCACTGTCATCTAAATGATCACTATAGCTATGATTTCCCATTTCTTCCTGGATTCTATACTGTTTTACTAGACCACACACAAACAAAGATGGACATCACCTTTCCACATCAGGCACCTGAATAGAAGAATTCACTCTACCCTTTGTGAGCGTTTACAATACAAGCATATTATGAAACATCAATTCTAATCATGCATGCAACAGTAGAAGCTACAACAACAGCACAATTAACAGCTTCGAAGGCTTCATCGAGGACATTGCTTTAACTTTTCTTCTCCACTGCAATTTACCCAAAATCTATCAATTGAATCCAAGTGTATTTTCCCTCCTCCAGGACCCAAACCAAGGGGTTTATCACACTTTATGAGAGGCTATAGACACAGACACTAGTTCATTATGCTATTCTGAAACATGGGGGATGCAGGGTCGGGGAGGCCAATCTAAGGGGAACTGAAGTATGAAAGGAGATTGGTGGGGAATTTCCACCTTGGTCTCTAGCTCCAGGGTAGGCATTTTCTCCTTTCATGCACTTCTAGGCTCTAGCAAACATTCAAGTTCAGGGACCCTTTTCTCCATATCCTCTTCCCACTGCTATGGTCTTGCCTGCAGTTCTTGGTGTTTTGGCGGCCCCTGTACATAGTACCCACTCCATTATGGATGCAGACAGAGTGTGACCTGGGTATCTGTTTTCAACAGACCTATACAACTTTTGAGTTCTTCTCCTCCTCTAAGCTCCTCAGCACACTCATCCTTTTTCCTAAAGCAGGTAACATCAGGATAAATGGGAGAGGAAGAGGGTAAGGGTATGTGGAAGGTGAAAGCAGCTCCAACTCCAGTCAATCATACTGTGCATTATTTTCAGTTTTAAGGGGCTTTTGGTCTTTTGTTTTCTCTGGCTCAAGAATCTTCTATATTTTCACAGATTTAAAGTGCTATGTCCTTGTTACTGACATCATTTAGGTTACAGTGTCCTTTACTGCACTCTTGTTCTGATAACATTCCTTCTCTTCCTTCTCTGCTTGGAGAGGAGTGGAGTGAGCCATTTAGGCTTAGGTGACTTGTTTCAGTCCTACTTGTTGCTGCTCACATTCATTCACAGTAGGACAGGGGCGGGGTTGGGGGGTGGATCCTTATTCTTTTACCCTACACATCCTTTGGCAAAAGCATATATTAACTATAAATATAATAAATGATCTTATGGAGACTTCCTACAGCCCCAAACCAGTCCACCCAGGCCCTCTTTTTATTCTCCTTCCAGCAAGTTATATTGTGTCAGTATTTCATTCCTGTCAGAATCATCAGATTTTAAGGTTTCATCCTGCCTAAAAGTAACAAGATGGCTTGTTACTGTCTCATGCATGCTGGTAGAAGACACAAGACCAGGATCAAAGACAAAAGATTATTAGGTATAATACAGCCAACAGCTTAAGTACCTGATTTGCATAGGTTCCTATGGAGGGGCCCAGGAAGATACCATGCATTCAGTGGTTTTCACTGCAGCTGAGGAACACTGAGCTTAAGAAATTCACTGTTCTTTCAGTAAGCAGGAGACAAGCTTGATCTCTGTCTGGGGACATAGGTTACCTTATTACTCAAGATTGCTGGCTGTAAATACAACGCTAAGAAAGGCACGGGTAGAGAGTGTCAAAGCCTTATTTCTTGGCATACCTGGCAAGAAGTGGAGGAAACTTAGGACCTATGGTAGGCTGATTTTTATAACAGATAGAAGAAAGTAAAGGAAATATTAGAGTTGTTGACATGTGAATACCTAGTACATTTTAACCTCAAAAGCAGTAGAAGACAGTACAGATGAAAATATCAATTTTTTTTTTGCAATATAGCTGATTTACCGATTTATGTCAGATTTTCCAACTGCACCATGTGGTGACCCGATTACATGTACATATATGGATTCGTCACATGTAATTAGATACAGTTCCCCGTGCAATACAGTTGGAGCTCCTTGCTATTCCATCATTAAAGCACTAGTTATCCCCATTCCCTCCC
>PVHT020000173.1:4966877-4999079 GCA_004024745.2 Catagonus wagneri | reverse complement strand
TTTCTCTCTCACCTTTTTTTTTTCTTCACTTGTTCTACCCAGTTATTTCAAGGGTTTCTTGCAGTTTTTGGAGGTTTAAATTGATCAGCATTCAGATGATGATTTGTCCAACTTGTTTTATATTTAGATGCGTTTTTTGATGTATTTGTGGGAGAGGGAGAGCGCGACCTCTTACTCCTCCGCCATCTTGCCGCCTCTCTCGACAGAGTACTTTCTTGATTTATCCTTAATTTTTTGGATTAAAAAATCTCAAAATATCTAGATATAAGCTTATATGTATTACTAAGTATATTAATGTACTTAAAAGATAATACAGTTTTATTAAACTTATAATGGCATATTTATTAAGATTCTGACTTTTTTCCTTCAAAGATTGAAATCTTATGAAATGTATAATATTTATAAAAAAGCAACATGCAATAATAAGATGAAGCAGCAGATGGAGCTCTAGAGTGTATTAACACAGTCTTCTGGCACTTTTATTTCTGAATCTGAAGTAACTGGGAATTCCAGATACACAGAGACACACTTATTTTTCTTACTCCTTGATGATTCTATTTTAATACTATTCATTCATTACTGCATTCTTATATTTCCAAAATTAATGAATAGGTTATATTTATCAAATATTTAAGAAAAATATTTAAGAAAAATGACATAATTATTTCAACATTTATGCTTTTATGATGTCAGTGTGCTATGCTGTCCATTCTTACAATGTATACATTGAAAATATATCCAGTGGTTGTTTTACCTTTAATTTTTCCTTTTTTTAGCTACAATGTAATAGTTCCCTTATAGGTATAACTCAAGAGAAAGTCAACCCATATATTCTTACTATCATATTCTCATTTCACATCCCAACTTACCTCTAACAATTAATTATTGAATTATTTCATCTCATCCTCATTAAGCCTTCTTTTACATAGGAAAAATTTATTGGTTTTCCTAAGTGCTCTATTATCACCAACTACAATTTAATTGCAATTAATAATTTAACTTTATGTCTTCTTGATGCGCTATGAACTTGTTATATACACATCGAGCACAGAGCCTGGCATGTGGTTTGTACTCAATAAACACCCTCATCATTGAATGAAGTGCATTAGAAGCAGAGAGGAGAACAATGAGAAAAACAGGAACTCTATCTGGACAAAGCAAGGTACATACCAGGAAAATAAGTGCTGGAGAAGGAATGGTGGCAGATTTGCAAGTGTTTCATTTAAATCCAAGAATGACATGATTATTTTTGGTAAATAGAATAGGATTGGAAGCTTGGAGTAACTCCAGACCACATTTGAGGCTATAACAACACTTTGAAGAGACACATTTGTGACAGATACTATCAAAGTTCAGGCAGGTAAATTAAACGAGTGAAAAGAGGGCTGTCCAAAACTATGGAATACAGAGCACATGCTGTATCTAAGGGATATCATCTAGTCAGTTCCAAAAGGAAATATGTGGAATATGTGGAAATATGGACTAAATATTTGAGAACTTTTAACTTTATGGGGCAGGCAAAAGATAAATTCTGTTGTGTTTGAATTGTTAATTAAATTGATAAGGTTTTTAAAATTTATTTTATTTTTAAATGATTTTTATTTTTTCCATCATAGATGGTTTACAGTGTTCTGTCAATTTTCTTCTGTACAGCAAGGTGACCCAGTTACACATACATATATACATTATTTTTCTCACATTATCATGCTCCATCATAAGTGACTAGATATAGTTCCCTGTGCTATACAGCAGGCTCTCATTGCTTATCCATTCCAAAGGCAATAGTTTGCATCTATTAATCCCAAATTCCCAGTCCATCCCACTCCAACTCCATCCCCCTTGACAAAAACAAGTCTGTTCTCCAAGTCCATGAGTTTATTTTCTGTGGAAAGGTTCATAAGTGCCATATATTAGATTCCAGATATAAGTGATATGACATGGTATTTGTCTTTCTGACTTACTTCACTTAGTATGAGAGTCTCTATTTCCATCCATGTAGCTGCAAATGGCATTATTTTGTTCTTTTTTATGGCTGAGTAGTATTCCATTGTGTATATATACCGCATCTTCTAAATCCATTCATCTGCCTATGGACATTTAGATTGTTTCCATGTCTTGGCTATTGTGAATAGTGCTTCAATGAACATGCACTTGCATGTGTCTTTCTCAAGGAAAGCTTTGTCAGGATACATGCCCAAGAGTGGGATCGCTGGGACACATGGTGGTTCTATGTACAGTTTTCTATGGTATCTCCATACAGTTCTCCATAGTGGTTGTACCAATTTACATTCCCACCAACACTGCAGGAGGTTTCCCTTTTCTTCACACCTTCTCCATCATTTGTTATTTGTGGACTTATTAATGATGGTCATTCTGACTGGTGTGAGGTAGTACCTCATAGTAGTTTTGATTTGCATTCCTCTAATAGTGATGCTGAGCAATTTTTCATGTGCTTGTTGGCCATCTGTATATCTTTGGAGAAATGTCTATTCAGGTCTTTTGCCCATTTTTCCATTAGTTTGTTGGCTTTTTTGCTGTTGAGTTGTATAAACTGTTTGCATATTTTAGATATAAAGCCCTTGTCAGTTGTGACATTTGAAACTATTTTCTCCTCTTACATAAACTGTCTTTTTTTTGTATGGTTTCCTTTGTTGTGCAAAAGTTGTCAGTTTGATTAGTAATCATGACAGTGTGGTAATGGTAACAAAACAGACATGCAGGCCAATGAAACAGAATAGAGAACCCAGAAATAAACCCAGACACCTATGGTCAATTAATCTTTGACAAAGGAGGCAAGAATATAAAATGGGAAAATGACAGCCTTTTCTGCAAATAGTGCTGGGAAAGCTGGACAGTAGCATGTAAATCAGTGAAACTGGAACACACCCTCATACAATGCAAAAAAATAAACTCAAAATGTCATAAAGACTTAAACATAAGACAAGACACGACCAAACTCCTAGAAGAGAACATCTGGCAAAATATTCTCTGAAATCAACCTTACAAACGTTTTCTCAGGTCAGACTCCCAAGGCAACAGAAATAAAGGCAAAAATAAACCAATGGGACCTAATCAAATTAAATTCATATTTTAAAGACACTATTTGCTTTAAACAAAATTTGTCTGTGTACTTGATCTGTTCCAAAGACAATCGGTTTACCTTTCCTTAACAAAGCTAGGGCAACAGCAGCAAGGATGGAAAGGCAGTGGTGGCATACAGGAACAGCTGGGAAGCAGACTGGATGGGGATTAATAACTGTGATATACATACAAACATACATAGAAATATTTATAGTTATAGTTATACAATATTTGAATGCAACTGTTTAGCTGAGCCACAGCAATATTTCTTATCTTCTTGTCCTGTCTGTACCTACTTCCTAATTTGTTTTAACCATATGTTAAAAATGCTATGTTTTATTTTTTAATAGGTCAGTTTCTCTCTTTATTCCATTTATTTAACACATATATGCTAGTTCATTACAAAATTAACATGTACTCCTTGAATATCCAAATATGTATATAAGAAAATCCCTCTTCCTACCCAAGTTTATTCTACAGAAACGACTGCAATAACAGCTTGATTTATATTCTTTCAAATTCTAAACTATAAGTAACTCCTTAAATATATAACATACTGTTTTATGGATAATTTACTCTTTTTGTTGTAAGTTATTTTTTTTCCAGTTTTGAGATATAATTGACCTACAACCTAAGTCAGTTCCTGTTACACCACAGAGTGACTCAATATTTCTATATTTTAAAATTAAGTACTTATGTTACCAAAGATATTACATAGTTATTTACTATATTCCTCACACCATACATTTCATATCTGTGACTCATTTATGTTGCAACTGGAAATCTCTCTCTCAGGCTCCTTTACCTATTTCTTTCCTCCACCTGCCTCCTTCCTATATAAGGAAGAGACACATTTGTGTCTCTGTAACTCTATTCTGATTTTTTTGTTTTGCATATCTATAACTCTATCTTGTTATAGAGTTCAGTATTTTTTGGGATTCCATATATAAGTAAAATCATATAATATTTTTTATTTTCCTATTGGGCTTATTTCACTTAGTATGATATCCTCTAGGCCCATTACGTAGTCTGAAATGGAAAGATTTCATTATTTTTCATGGCTGAGGAATATTTCATCACACATTCTTTTTTAATCCGTTCACCTATTGATGAGCACTTAGGTTGCTTCCTTATTTTGGATATTGTAAGTAATACTGTAATGAACACAAGAAGGGTGAAATTACTTTTTCTAATCAGTGTTTTTGTATTCTTTGGATAAATACCCAGGAGTGGAATTGCTGGATCACATTAATTTTTTGTGAAAATTTTTTTTTCCATAGCAGCTACACCAATTTACATTCCCACCTACAGTGTGCAAGTTTTCCTTTCTTGCCACGTCCTAGGGAGGCTTAGTATCCCTCATTTTCATTCTTCTTCAGGAATATTTTACGTATTCTAAGTCCTTCCAAGTGAATTTTATTATAAGTTTACAAAAATTAAATTAGCTTTGTCAATATTCTGAATAAAGGTTAATTAAAATTTATAGTTTTTACTACTGTTTATTAAGTTCCTCATTTGGGCAAGTTCCTATCTCTGGTATCAATTAAATCTCATTGTTGCATTGTTATTACAAATATTATACAACAAGAACACTTAGACTCAGAATCATTAAGTAATAGTGCCCGAGTTACACAGCAAGTGGTTATCAGGACTAAAATATGAAGCCTGGGAGTTCCCATTGTGGCACATCGGAAATTAATCCAACTAGTATCCATGAGGATGAGGTTCAATCTCTGGCCTTGCTCAGTGGGTCAGGGATCTGGCATTGCCATGAGCTGTGGTGAAGGGTGCAGACGTGTCTCGGATCCAGAGTTGCCTTAGCTGTGTTATTGGCTTCAAGTCCCCTTCAAGAGGATTAAACCCAAAAGCCTCTGGCCATGTCTCACTGTAATGTCCCTTCCCCCACCTTGACCAGCCTGGGCTGCTCACTCCCTGCTAGAGAAGGAATGTTGCCCATTCCTCACCCCTCCACCAGCCACCAATGTAATCTGTTCCTCTTGCAAGTAAGGTATCTTGCCCAAGACCAATCAGATCGAATTGGGTCTCCATTCAGGTTGCACTGTGGGCTATGAAAACTATTGCAGACTGAGTCAGGCCCTCTTTTTAAACCTGTGGGCACATGAGTTCTCTCCCTCTTTGAAAATGTACTTTCACTTCAATAAATTTGTAAAACTTCTGCTGTTCCGACAATTGGTTACGGTGAGACAGGGACAGAGGAAACTGTCCCTGGTGATGGTATCCCATTTTTGTGCTGTGACTCAGATCAAAGTGACTCAAATCAAGGTAGGACTCCCCCCATCTCTAGAGAGAGATCCGCTCTCCATTTTCCATTTATGACGTGCTATGCATAGGGGGTAAGGGGGAGGCACAAAGGGAGGTACTGAAATTTTTTCTCACTGCAGGCCGCTGCCTCAGCTGCCTCATCTGCCCACTCGCAGAGCCACCTCCCAGGGTAAGTATGATGGGATAAGCGGCTGGAGACTGAGCCTTAGCAGATGCACTGGTGCCCACTCCTGGGAACCACCTGTCCCATGTTGCTGATGATTCTTCGGCATGGGTTGGCTCACTAGGTTTCCCAAGCCTGCCAGGTTCCCTGGCCGCCTTGACCGGGATGGCAGTGGCGTCCACTCCAGCGCACCGGCTTGAGGTGCGTTGTCCAGGGCCACAGATGGTGCCTGGCGCTGGGACTGCTCTAATCGAGCACCAAGGTCTGTGCGTGAACCTGTGCTGCCTTCCAGCCTGGGAGAGGATGGACCGCACAAAGAGCGCAAAGTCTCTAGTGCTACAGAAGTGCTGGTGTGTTTTGGGAGTGGCCTGTGATGCCTAGAAATAAAAACAAGTCCAATGCCTTTTTTTCCTCTGGCTCATGGACAGTTCCTCTGAGCACGTGCTTACCTCTGCTCCCCGCAACCGCAGGCCATTTTCCTGCTTTCCCTTCCCTTCCCACAGGCAGAAGCTCAGCGGGAGCTCCACCGGTTTCCAGGTAATTTAAACCAGCTTAGCCTGTCTGCAACTGTAGTTTGCACCTTCTTCATCTTTTTCTTTCTTCTTCCCTTTTTCCCCTACTCCTCTGTCCAAAACCCTCTGTGAACAGGTGACTGGCTACAGAAGCAACTGAGGAATTCTGGTCCGGGCTATATCCTGATATACTCACAAGGCCCCAGTAGCTCACTGCCTTTGCGACTGTTGCCTCTTTCCCCCAGCCTTCTCTTTCTGTTATTGTCACTTTACCTTAAACTTCCCTCTCCTGGTCCTGGGCTATTTTATTTCACTTTATTTTGTCTACCAAGTTGTATACCTTTATTTTTTTATTGTTCAAGGTACTTTTTGTTAAAGTATGGTTGATTTACAGTGTTTCTTCAGTTTCTGTTGTACAGCAAAGTGATCCAATCACACACAGTTCCCTGTGCTGTACAGCGGGACCCAGTTGCCCATCCATTCCAATAAAGGTTTGCACCTACAAACTCTGGACTGTCTACCCATCCCAGTCCTGGGAACCACAAGTCTGCTCTCCTTGGCCATGAACTGTTTCTCTTTTGTAGATAGACTTGCCATTCCCATATTTTGGATTCCACAGATAAGTGAGACATGGTATTCATCTTTTTCTTTCTGCCTTACTTCATTTAGTATGAGAATTTCTGGTTCTATCCATGTTACTACAAATGACATTAGTTTATCTTTTTATGTTTGAATGATATTCCATTACATGTATATACCACATCTTAATCCATTTATCTGTCAATGGACATTTAGACATTGTTTTCATGTGTTGGCTATTGTGATGAACAGGGGGTGAATATATCTTTTAAATGAAAGTTATGTCTGGATGTGTGCCCAGGAGTAGGAATGCTGGATCAGATGGCAGTCCCATATTTAATTATCTGAGGTACATCCACACTGCTTTCCATAGTGGTTGTGCTAGCTTACACTCTCACCAACAGTAAAGGAGGGTTCTCTTTTCTCCACACCCTCTCTAACATTTCCTATTTGCTGACTTGTTAATGATAGTCATTCTGACTGGTGTGAGGTGGTACCTCATTATTGTTTTGATTTACATTTCTCTAATAATTAGTCATATTAAACATTTTTCTCATGTGCCTGTTGGCTATCTGTATGTCTTTGGAAAATTGTCTGTTTAGGTTTTCTGCCCATTTTCCAAATGGGTTGTTTTTGTTGTTGAGTTGTATGGGTTGTTTGTATTCCTGGGCTCTTTTAAAGGAACCTCACTGATTTTCTTCTCTGTCTATAGAAACTATCTCCGAACAAAACCTCTGTCTCTTTACCTAAACCTTGGAATCTCAGGACAATTTCCCCTCCTCCCCCCATGGCATAAGCCATGCTCCCACTGTCAAGGGAAGGAACATTGGGCCAGGGCTAGGTCCATCACCATTAAGGCCCCGTCCCAGTGGTATGACGCCACCTGGGCTGAACAACCTGGCCTAAGATAAAGTATCTTAAGTGTGGCATGGAGAACTCAGGCCAGGGTGAAACTTTCCAGGAGGGGGTCCACCGTGCTAGCTGATTAGGGGATGCCCTCCACTAGTCTTGGGTTTCTATGAGGCAGACAGAAGCAGTCACAGGACACACAGGCTATGACCTGAGGATGCTCAGCTCTTGAGCTTGCCAGAAGGGTTCCCATATCCCTTTGTCACCCTGCAAAAGGCTCACCTGTGGGGCCAGAAATGCCTGTCCACATAGGGGTTTCTGGGGCTGCACGTGAACACTCCGGGACCAGGCCTTTCTGACCTAGGGATGACAACTCTCAGAGACTATCCGCCAGAGACTGTTTGTTAGCTTCCTTAATCCATCATCCTCTCCTGCCATGACTATCATTTCAGATGGGAAACAACCAGGCAGCCCTGCTGAAGATGCCTCTAAAATAACTGGGATCTCTCCTCTCCCTGAATTATCTGAATAAACTCTAGTTTCTTTCCAGCTTGAGTTTCAATATACATCTCTCTACTATTACTTTAAAACAAAACCTATGAGGCCTCTGTTTTGTGTGTCTGTATGTATCTATGTGTCCACTGTACATGTATAGCACTGCCAAAATTAATTCATAAAAGAGTTCTAGTTGATTGGCTTAAAGGAAATTAAGCACTTACACAATTCTTGAAATACATAAGATAACTGGCCTGAATTAACCCTAGGTTCACATGAACTGGAAATATTCAATACTAAATTAATGTCTGGTTTTAATGTTAGCTTGTTGAAATAATTAAAATAAACATGTCTTTAAAAGTCACAACATTAAGTATAACACCTTTGCTGTACCTAAGATTTAATAAAAAATAAGACCTTGTTATTCTTACAAAGTTGCCAACAAGAAAAATAACTTGGTATAAATATGAGCTTTTAGGTAAATTTTTAGGAACAATGGTTCTAAGAATATCTAAGAATGATCTCTCCAGATATTTGGTAATGTAAAAATTTAGAGTTGTACTGAATTAAGTTAAACGATGGAAACTTATTGAATAGCTGGTCATCTCCACACAAAATAAGATACTGAAACATTATCTACTGAACATTGGTTTCATTTTACAAAGAAACTTAGGGTATGTTTGGTGCCACTCTGAGACATTTAAGAATAAAAAGTAAACTGGAACAAAATTTGGATTTGGTCTCTCTGTTAAAACAAAGTTTTCTTAAAATGCTGCCTTAGGTAATAAATTGTGAATTTCTCTGCCTTTACGTGACTCCTATTTACTTTTAAGAGCTTTCATTACTTTGGTTGAGTAAATAAGTATTATTTCACAATGATCTATGATTCTATTTGACCAAGTACTTTATAACATTTTGATGTTTTTGACAAACTTTCCAAATGTCAAATTTTAGTTAGAATTCTTCTGACCTCTACCTAACTTAAAATGCTTCAGAGGGCCCATGACGCATCTCAAAATACATATATATATTATACTAACTGGGGTTATTTTACAGGTAAACCAGGGAGCACTGCCAAATAAAAGATATGGTACATATGGGTAAAGTTTATTCTACGTCCATAAACAATTAACCTCTCATTGCCAGGCTTTTGTCATCCAGATATCCTTATAACATGGCAAGAGTTTACTGTTAAATCAAGGAATTAAAAATGGGTAAACAATAACTAAATTAAGCAGTAGGACTATGGGAAATCCAAGACAGCCACTTGGCTTTTCCTCGGTCCCTGGCACACATATTCGTATCTGATGTATCAAAACTTTCACTGGCTATAGGGCTGACGCCCTCACAAAAATGATTAAATATGTGTTTCCCATTCAGGGTACAATTTCTATAATTTACAGTAATCCAAACACCTGTTTTACTGGACAAATGACATAAGCCTTACATTTTTTTCTCACGGGCTTCTTAAAATTATCACTGTTACTATCATCCTCAATCATCAGCCAAGATCAACAAAACAAATTAAAAAACTGGACTTGCACAGAACAAAATTAATAACACAGGATAAAAAATGTTAAGTAAGATTATAATGTTGTAACTTTTGTTTGACATATTACTGGCTTTTGATCCTTATTTTTCAGATATAAAAACCTTTCCCTTCAAGTTACTTAATGAACTACAACAATTTGGTGATTTACATCTGTGGGTAAAATTAAAATATTTTTCTTTTTTCTCTGCCTGGTCCCTCTAAAAATTGGAGACCTCTGGGTTCTGTAGTCCTTTTAGGTAAATAAAAACTGTCTCCTAAAATGTATATGATATCTGCTCTGACCCTGACCATAAATATGGATTTTCTTCTGAGGTTACTGAGTTTAGTGTTTACTGTCTAAAAACTCTCTCCTGAGTAATTCTTTACTGCTAAGCGAAATTACTGTAAAGTTTAACTGAATTAGTAAAAAAAAATATTCTAAGCATGTTTTTGAAGCTGATTGGTATAATCTATGTTTGGGTAAATAATAGATGCCCTATGATAACCATGGACTTTATGTACCAAGAAAGGTATCATTTGAAAGACTGTCTCCAACCTAGATAAAAGGTTTCTTTGCAGGTGTTCTTAAGTCCCTCATGCACAGAGAAATTTAAAAATTAACTCTTAAATTTATATTTCTCTCTTAAGAAGGGCTTACCTTGGACTGGTCTATAAAGAGAACTACTAACTCCATACTCACCTTAAAATAAGGTTTAAAAAAAAAAAAAAACGCCAATGCCAGGACTAAAACTACCTCAGCAGTAGAAAGACAGCTATCCCAAGGAGGTTGCCAGACCTGAGACTATGGTTACTTTTCTCAGTTTCTTTTTGTTTCACAGACAAACCAAATGTTTTCTATTATGGACACGATCTTATGTAAATTTTATAATTCAATCCAATCATTGGGTTTATAGTCAATTACCTACAATTAGTACTTCTGATTTACTTTGATGGGTTTCTTTCCTCCATGGCCCTTATTAGTCAGCTCTTTGGTAATTTATTTTAAAAAAATAATTCTGTTAAGGCCACTATTAATATTACTATGTGCAAAGCCAGTATATAATCTCCCTTAAAGATAAAGAACATAAAAAAGTCAGGTGAACTGGGATATAGTGGACTACATTTGGTAAAATCTCTTATATTCCTATTTAAAACTTTTATTGATACTACCAATTATACCATTTTCTATTAACTTTTTACAAAATTGCTATTTCTTACATTGCCAAATGTATAATTAAGTCTCCAAAATAATATACAGTTCCATATAAGATTGGTGTAACTCTAGATATGAGAAAATGCAATGAGGGATTATTTTCCTGGACTATAACAGCCTAGAAAGTCAGGTGGTCCAGAGACTTTGGCTACTGTTAAGAAGACCTAGTCCAGTAATAGTACATTGAGTGGCCTACCAATGAAATCTTTGATAGTATAGGAATGATGATTCCTAGCATCATGGGACACAATGGTCATAAAATGCTTCCCAAGACTATGGTCGAATTTATGACCATGGGGATCCCTGTGAACTGGAGATGAGTACTTGCCTCTTCCTCTGCATGGATTAAATCATGCACTGCTGCAGTTTCTGACCCTCAGCCTCCCCTGAAAAGAGTTCAGGGTGGAGATAAGGAACCAGGCACTCCATGCTCTGGAAGGGCTGACAGAATAGGCCTTCAGATAGTTAGATATTTTCAGGTAAAGATTTTTATGAGCCCAAATTCTTGCATCTTCTCATGTCTAGGAAAACACTAAGATCATTAACAGTAACATCTGCTTTAGCCATTTAGGAAAAAAATGAAATTAAAAGACAAAATGAAATAACTGTGGTTCAGACATACAAGGTAATACCAGACAAATGCTTGTACCACCAAGAACTTAAGCTTTATACACACTTGATGTCACCAGCCATTCTCAAAACAACATCAGCTGGAAGCTGGGAGCTGCAACCTTACATTTTCAGGTTCCCTCTTATAACAATGGAAAGATAAAAACATATAATAAAAACTAATAGCTCTTGTTATTTATAAATCAATCCAGATTAACAGTTAAAATCTACTTAGATAAAACTAGACTACTAACTACCTGGCTAAAAGTCTCCCCGAAGTGCCAGGTCCAAATTGGGTTTTAGGCCTATTCAAAAATGAGATTTGTCTATTAACATTCAAAACTGTCACTACTCCGATTATTTCTGACTGTTACACCTACATTATAACTACATTAAATGGCTTCATTGCTTTACAATAATTCCCTTACGGATCCTTGGCCTTGACTTTTAATCTGCTTAAGTTTGTTTCTTCTAAAATACACCAAACAAGTCTCCAAAGAGTAATTTAATGAAGATATCAACCAGGCAACATTCAGACAATATTGGAACTAGCCATCCCATGAAGCCACACCTCCCTCTTCAAGAAGGCCCTGATTGAAATTAGGCAGAGGGAATCCAGAGCCCTACAATGCCCTAACTAAGCAGGAAGAAGCTAGAATGGTCTCTGGCCATTTTCCCTTATGATCTGGGTCCCAGATACAATAGAGTAAAATAGGAGGGTAGTTAGACATGAGAAAGGTATTCAAAGGGGCCAAAGATTTGGCCCTCAAGAAAAGGGGAGGGGGTGGATATTATAGGCTTCAAGTCCCCTTCAAGGAAATTAACACAAAAGCCTCTGGCCATGCCTCATTGTAATGTCCCTTCCCCCACCTTGACCAATCTGGGCTGCTCACTCCCTGCTAGAGAAGGAATGTTGCCCATTTCTCACCCCTCCACCAGCCACCATATAATCTGTTCGCTATGCAAATAAGGTAGCCTGTCCAAGACCAATCAGAAGATCAAATTGGGTCTCCACTCAGGTTGCATTGTGGGGTATAATGACTATTGCAGAGAGCGTCAGGCCCTCTTTTTTAACCTGCGGGCACAAAGTTCTTTCACTCCCTCTCTGAAAATGTCCTTTCACTTCAATAAATCTGTAAAATGTTTCTTGTTAAGGTGAGATAGGGACTGAGGAAACTGTGATGGTATCAGCTGTGGCGTAGGCCAGCAACTGTAGCTCCAATCTGACCCCTAGCACCAAAGTATTAGACTTTTATGTAATACTTATAATATTCTGCTTTTAAGTTGGTAAGAATGTCTTCGCAATATTGAATCTTCCCAACTAAGAATATGTCATCTCTCCTGGTATTCAAATAACGACACTCATAATAATAATAATGCAATCTTTCATTAAGGTATTGTTATTTTCTACAACATGCACATGCATTTATTCACCATTTAGATACATTTTTATGTCATCACTTTTCATATCATTTCATGACTATTTTCATCACTGCATTTACCAATTTTTAGCCTCAAATACAAATTGGTTTCAGAAATAAGGCACTTCAATTAAATGACAGTGAATTTAGCCAGTGTAAAAGTAAAGCTATACTTCACTCTAGAAAATCCTAAAAATAAAGATGGGTTTAAAATATTAGCAGGCAAAATAGAGAAATGAGCACAATTTTTAAAAATTACTAAATATCCATATTTAAATTGAATGATCTGATTTAAAATTTTCCCTAGAGTAGGATACTAGTAAAGTGTTCCCAATAATTCAAATCCTAATTAGAAACCATTGACATTCATCCCGGTATTCTGAGAACCACTTCCTTCCCACTACCATTAAAGAGCAGATGAAAGTAAAGAATACTCCTTCACAGGAAAAAGGTAACAAAGAATTTACAAAACATGGTGACCACTAGGGGGCATGTTCCACTCTCTTATCAGAAAGATTGCACTAAATTCATTTTCTTTTCTTTTTTTTTTCTTTTTTTGCTGCACCCCGGGCAGGTGGAAGTTCCTGGGCCAGGGATCAAACACATACCACAGCAGCAGCCCAAGCCTCTCCAATGACAATGCTGAATCCTTAACTCACTATGCCACAAGAGAACCCCTCTCATTTTCAATTTAAAGCAGTCCTAGTAACAGGTAAAGAATTCTGAAATCAATAGCAATTACAAAACTAGCTAAAAGACTTATTTTTATTATTAGAAGAGGAATGCATGCCTTTTATAGACAACAATGTAGTACAAATGAAGTACAGATGATAAAGAGACAAAATCTGAAAGCTATTTTTATTAATACTTGGCAACCTTAGTCAAGTGGCATACAAAATTATTTTCATATTGCACATGTATTTTTCTAATATGAAAATCTGATGCCGCTTTCATACAGTTAATTTTCTATTCTAAGCATCTCTATCACATTATAATATTTGATTAAATTCATTTTTTCCTTTTTATATTCCATGTTATATCTATAATTATGTGTTGTTTAAGTTTCCCTTTATTATTAGACATTTAGGCTGCTTCCAATTTTCCATTAATATAGCCATACCCTGAAAAGTGCACTGGTACAAACTTAAGTTCAGGCGGACCTGTATCATGTCTTGACTATGCCATTTACTACTTGAAATGTCCAGTAGGATATTAACACTTTTAACCCACAGGATTTTTTTTTCCTTCTTAAAATGATGCATGATAAATAGTATCCAATGGCAATAGCTACAAGGACCAAGTAACTTAAAACACACTGTGAAAAGCATGGGCTCAGTATATACGAAATATTAAATACATGCTAGTTTGTGTTATAATGTAAATTGTTATAATTTCTGTACATGAATCTACATTTCAGATTATTTCTGGAAGTAAATTTGCTCAAAAGTCAGTGATCTTTATTTCCAAATTGCTTTCCAAAATAGTCTGATTTATAACATTTAAAGTTATTTTTATTTTTTGCTTTTCGGGGCCACACCCGCAGCACATGGAGACTCCCAGGCTAGGGTCAAATTGGAGCTACAGCTGCCGGCCTATACCACAGCCACTGCAATGCCAGATACAAGCTGCATCTGCAACCTACACCACAGCTCATGGCAACGCCAGATCCTTAACCCACTGAGTGAGGTCAGGGATTGAACCTGCAACCTCATGATTCCTAGTCGGATTCGTCAACCACTGTGCCACAATGGGAACTCCTAAAGTTATTTTTAAATGTAACTTTATCGATACAAAGACAGTAAATAACTCATCCAGAAAACAACATGGTTTTGAAAGCCATTGAAATGCATATCCTCTTTATATACAAAAACTACACACGTGCATCAGAAAGCATTATGTGCATCTGACTTTAATTTCATCTTTTTTCAAAACCAGATAATCTGAGTTTCATGAGGTATCTGAGTTTCATGAGGTCTATCAAGCATTTTATGTATATATACATATGTTCTATTTTCTTAAGTACGAGAAAAATAGTCCTTGTAAATCTCAGGAAGCTCTGTATCTCAAAAAGGTAAAGAATCTAAACACAACTCTCCTAAAATATGGGACCTGCCGATCTGCTCGAAAAATATCAAGTGATCTTGTCTTATTTCTCTGGCCAGGTATGTTATTCAGTATAAACATGTTGTGTTAACTTTTACCCTATTTCCTTTGCCTTATATTGTGTATAACCTCTTCTAAAAACTCAGAGTTGACACATTTACTATTATGTTGTAAAATAACTATATTACTCATTTGAAGCTAACTTTAAGTATAACTTATTGAAAGCTGTAAAATAAGTTTCAACTACTTATTTCTATTGCAATGCATTCATTAATAAATATACTAAAATGTCATATTCACTTTAGAGAAATGTCTGAATTTTTTTAGACTTTTGACTACATCTAATGAGAAGACATAATGAAACATAGAGCATGACACTATTTACATGTACTTTTCCATTTGCGGGGAGTCTGCCAACTACATATTTGCAAAGAGCTAATCAAGAACCAGTTACTTTTAGGCGCAAATATATTTACTATTCTATTTCTCTGTACATTTGTCTGTCCAGAAAGAAGAAAGGCTTCAAAGTTGAATGTATTTGGGACATTTAGAAAATTAAAGGTAAACTAGTAAATAAAAACAAATGAAGTTAATCTCATCTTTGGGGTTTGGAGATTAAAACAAACAAAAATAATCATCAAATAGATGAGCTTTTGGCTAAGTTATTCATATGAAATCCTTAAGAGATGTGATTACTTTCAAGAGAAAGATGTGGTTTCCTTGAGATGATTTTCCTTAACTTTCACTTTCCTAGGGGCTTTCTGGATTTTAGATAAGAATGTTCAGCTTTACTTATATAAAAGCTGTTTAAGGAGTTCCCCTCGTGGTGCAATGGAAACGAATCCGACTAGGAACCATGAGGTTGCAGGTTCGATCCCTGGCTTTGCTCAGTGGGTTAAGGATCGGGTGTTGCCATGAGCTGTAGTATAGGTTGTAGATGTGGCTCGGATCTGGCGTTGCTGTGGCTTTGGCATAGGCCAGCAGCTACAGCTCTGATTAGACCCCTAGCCTGGGAACCTCCATATGCCGCAGGTGTGGCCCTGAAAAGACAAAAAAAAAAAAAAAAAAGCAAACAAAAAAACCCTATAAGCTGTTTAAGAAGGATCAGATTAAAAGTCTGAAATACAAATAACTATTGCAAAGTAAATTGCTGGACATTTACCCTGCTTATCGGTTTCAACTTTGGGTTGGGCAAATATCACTGGTAAGAGAAATGAGACTCTATCTATTCGATTCAGAGTTCTTGTTGAATCTGATAACTTGTTTTCAATCTTATAAAGATATAGTCCAAGGAAAAAGATTGTGGATGGAAAGCAGAGCATATCAATCAGTACAGTCTAGTGGAAAGCTAGATGAAGAGACCATTCATAGGTCCTAAATTTCTGTCTACTAGCAATTTGAAAAGAAAATCGTGAAATAATAGAGCCAAAGACAATTCTAAGAAAACACTAAGTTGCTCATTTCTTGAATTTTCACCAAGTCAAGAATTTGGAACAAATACTGTGACTCATCAAAAAGTTACTCAGGAATGAACTTCTGAATGGAAATTTAATATAATTTGCAACATTAATGAATGAAAAAATTCCGCCCCCAACTTATCTAATAGGATATAATTTAAATAAAAATGAACCACCATATTATTAGTGTATCACCGAGTGAGAGACTTTCAGTGTTTCATATTCTTTCTACCTCTTTTCTGAAGAAAGTGTCTTATGAAAGGTGTTCGATAAATAAGGTTTCCTGACCTTAGAACAATATAAGAGTACCTTCTTGGGTGTGAACCCAGATGAAAGTAAAAGGAGACTTCCACTCAGGATTTCACCAGCTTATTCTATTTGAAATGTAAGACTTTCCGTCCCCCACCCCGAGTCCCCACTCCAGGAAATGTTTCTTTACTAATGAACAAAGATTACCACAAGGTCCTGGGAATTAATCACCGAAATATAAGCAATTACTTGCTCAAAATGAAATTATTAACCTAGCCCTAAAGTAGTCCTAGACTCTAAGCTCTTTATGCTTAAGCACCGCTACTGTCTTGTTTGCTTTTCTCAGTACTAGAGCTACTTGACAAATACTTGTTAAATGAATAACTAAATCTTCACAAATACATAGACCCTGCCCATGCTGAATAACCACATTTATCTCAATTTTAATAGGTTAAAAATTGTGACCACATGCCCTTATTAAATTATTCCTATTAAGCTTTTATGCTTCTATAATTTCTTATCTTCATATCATCAAAACAGCTGTGTAAATTTTCCCCTTGCCCACTTGGTCTAAAAAAATATATTAAGAATATTTATAAATTTGTAATTGTTCATGTTCTAGGTTACACTTAAAGAGAATATACTTTTTCAACATAATTTATTTTTCCTTTATTCTCTTCATTAGAACAATGCCTTAAACACTTCCATGTACACACACATATATACACATACAAACAGGCACAACCAAATTTACAAGAAATATGACCCTTATCTGGGGAAATTTATTTTATTATTATTATTATTTTGCTTTTTTAGGGCCGCACCCATGCTAGGGGTTGAATTGGAGCTACAGCTGCTGGCCTACACCACAACAATGCCAGATCAGAGCTGTATCTGACACCTACACCACAGCTCAGGGCAACTCCGGATCCTTAACCCACTGGGCGAGGCCAGGGATCGAACCTGCAACCTCTCCATCTGGGGAAATTTTAAAGATTAAGGTTACCCTGCATTCAGGGAAACACAAACAATTGGTTTGAATATTTGCATATACACTTACCTAAGGCTTTCTAATCAACGTGAACTCCCTTAAAATAGTTTGAGCAATCCAGAGAAGGTTAAAGACATCTAATACTAGCTAAAGGGAGTGTGAAAAATAATAGAAACTGTTTTCTGAAGAGGAAATAGAAAGAAGGATTAGAAATCCCACATTGGGGGTCTCTGAGGAAGGGCCAAAATTCATACTTAGACAATTCTTACTTTTGAGTTTTAAGGGATGGTGAAGAATGAGTAAATAGGATTAGGGTGCATTACAGCTGGTAGTAAAGCTCATGATTACAGGGATGGAATCGGGCAAGGCTTGGAACCTAAGTACTAAGCCACATTTACTTAAATAATATAAAATATTACATGCAGCCATAACACTGACTATAATTTAAATATTTTTCAGTGTTTCTTCAGTGGAGAAAAGCTAAAGACGAAGTAAAAGTTTTCAATTGCTAAGAGATATATAAGGTCTTTCAGGGTTAGAATTATAACAGAATATAAGCATAGAATATTTTTAAAAAGCCTTTAATTCTACATGTAAATATATATGAGGCATTCCAATTCAGATAATGATTTCAGAGATGCAAAAATACTTTCAGTATCTGTAAAAACCATTCTGTGTATAGTTTATCTTATCAGTCATGGTTGTTTGTCAGGGTCCAATTCTATATTAAAAAAAAAAAAGCTTTCTAGTTCTACTTGTACATGTCAGAGGCATTTATTTTCTGTACAGAGGCCAAACCTACTGTTTTACTGGAAGAATCTTGGGTTTCATTTGATTCTCCCATCATTATTGTAACAAAATCACCATGAAGTCCTCATAATGTACTTCCACACATTCCAACAAGAATTAGCCCCAGTGAAAAGGTTCCTTTTCTTTGGGGATCTAATCACTGTATAGTTGAAAAAAATGTCCCTGTATATGTCATCCTAAAATACTTCAAATTATGACTTCTCCCAGGTTAGATTGCCTTTTGCAGTCTTTAACATCTTAAAAAAGTTATTTTAGGAGTTCCTGTTGTGGTGCACTGGAAACGAATCTGACTAGGAACAATGAGGATGCGGGTTCGATCCCTGGCCTTGCTCAGCGGGCTAAGGATCCCATGTTGCTGTATGCTGTAGTGTAGGTCACAGATGTGGCTTGGATCTGGCATTGCTGTGGCTGTGGCTTAGGCTAGCAGCTGTAATTCCAATTAGACCCCTACCCTGAGAACCTCCATACGTTGCAGGTGCAGCCCTAAAAACAGCAATTAAAAAAAAAAAAACCCAGTTGGTTTTATTCAGGCAAAGATTAAATATGTTTTTTATATCAAACAATTTTCTTCTTTTAAAGTTATTTTATTTTTTAGGAGAAGTTTTAGGTTTATAGCAAAACTGAGTAAAAAGTACAGCAACTCTCTATATACTCCCTGCTCCCATGCATGCAAAACTTCCCTGTTATTAATATCCACCACAAGAGTGGTACATTTGTTACAAATGATGAACCTACACGAAAACATCATAATCACTCAAAGTTCACAGTTTACTTTAGGGTTGATTCACTCTTGATTATACATATTCTGAGTCTGAATAAATTTATAGTGATATGCATCCACCATTGTCCTATAATATGAATGGTTTCAATGACCTAAAAAATCTTCTATGCTTTGCCAATTCATCTCTTCCCCACTCCCACCATCCCCTATGCCTTGCAACTACTGATCTTTTTACTGTCTCCATAGTTCTGCTTTCTTCAGAATGTCATATAGTTGGAATCAGACATCGTGCAGCCCTTCCAGATTGGCTTCTTTCACTAATTAAAATGCATTTAAATTTCTTCTATGTCTTTTCATGTTTTGATAGCTCACTTACATTTAGCACTGAATAATATTCCATTCAGTTTATTTATCTGTTCACCTACTCTAGGAATCTTGGTTGCTTTCAAATTTTGGCAATTAATGAAGACGATTATGAACATCTGTGTGCAGATTCTGTATTTTTCGTTTTTATAGAAATATTTGCATGCAACCTTAAGAAGATAACAATATATGCCAATTATAAATTAAATCAGTTTTTAAGTATAAAGGGTAAAATATGAGATTCACTCCACCCTCCATCTGTCCCCCAACCTTAGTTTCACAGAACTAAAATTAACTACTCTTAACATTTGCATTACATATGAGCCAAATGTAAATAAAGATATTTTTCAGAGTGACAGGGCAATTCAACAAGTCAGAAAAATATACTGAGATCTAAGAATTTCTTTCAATGTAGAAAATAAGTGTACTTAAACTGTCTGAATTAAAGAACTATGTAGGACATCCAGGTATATATTGTGTAGATTTATCTACTTTGTCTAGATGTATTCTAGTTTATATGGATTAATCCTAGAAAACGTGTGAGTTTTGAAGACATATTATCTTGACATACGTAATTTGTCTATTCTATTTTATCTCTGTGTGTGTATTCTAAAAAATACTTAATGAGAAAATATCAGAAAATTTCATAAATAGATTTTTCTTAGCAAGAAATTACTGATGTCAGCTTTATACTTGATAACTAACTTAGAGATTTAAAATAGCTAAGCAGTAATATATTATTTTTTAAAAATAGTCTCATTCCTATCTTTTTAAATAGCAAAAAGTGTTTTATAACCCAAGATAATGTCTTCAGGATATTAAGGGCCATCAACAAATTTTTTTTAAATATTGTAATCATCTTCTATAATTTAGTAATATTGATGATTAAAGTTCATTTTTTAAATTCAGGCTTTAAAACATTTACTTTTGAGCTATGTTTTAAAAGTATAAGAGTTGAAAGTAATGTATGTTTTGATATTTGAAGATTGAATACATTCGCAATTTTCCTTTTCTTGGAGTCAATTTTTTTTTACTTTAACTGAAACATTCCCTCTCTAACTTATCAGTTCATGGGTTCTAAACTCCAACAACTTTCCAGGCCTGAAGAAAATCCTTAGTTCTTTTTTTTTTTTTTTTACAGTTCACCTCATCATTTGCTAACCATATTTCAACAAGCTACCATGTTTACTTTTCATCTCCTGCTTCAAAATTTTCTGTGGTTTCTCTTCTTTCCTTGTAGAAGTTTTGCAAATAAATCTACAGGGTATTAGAGCATAATGTCTTCTTTTGAAACCTCAGAAAAATAATTATATACAGTAAAGGATTGGCCGGCTTTCTTACTACATTTGGGCAGAAAATATCAAATAAAGGAGAATATTTTAGCCACAGAAAAGTAAATTTAGCTTATGAAAAAAATAAAGTGGAGAGTCTAATTTCAGAAGTTAAAAAATGTCAAAAATAAAAGACTAACAAGAAAACATTAATTATACTAGTTTCATCATGACTCTGTGTTATTAAACATATATAGTTGTCCAAATGAAGTGTCTTAAGCTGTTTTTTTACAAATGCAAAATATAACTGTCCAAAAAGTAATAAAATGTCTACAGTGATCTCTATAACCTTAGAAATACCTATCTCTTGACCCCACACCATGATCCATCTCAGCCACAAGCATTCTCTGTACCTCAAATAAGCCAGCTACTCTCAGGCCTTTGGACATTGCTGTCCCTTTCTCCTATGACTTTCTTTCCCCAGGTATCTGTACTGGTGACATCTTCTCATCATTCAGGATTTAGCTCAAATTTCATATCCTGACTACATTCTTTAATTAGCTTCATTAACATTGCTCTCCATCATCTTACTATGTTTCACTCTTTTAACAGCAATTACATCTCCCTGAAATTGTCATACTTATTTGTTTTTAGACTATATTCGCCCTAGATTTAACCTTTATGTGAGTGGGATCTTTTTTCGTCGTTTCTTTCCTTTCTGTAGCCAAACTCCAGAAGACTGAATGTCATATAATAATTCCTGAACAAATATTTTTTAATCATTTAATTCCATTAATACCCACAGCCTCTTAATAGCATCAGTTCTCCTTAATTGGGCATGGAGGATAGGACATTTTAAATGGAAGGACTTTATGTTAATAGAGCACAGTTATCTTTTCAAAATTAGTATCACCAGTAAAAAGTATCTAATTTGAATAAATAAACTGCACAGGTTGAATTTCCTATTATGTGAACCCACTGCCTTCTAATGAGTGTTTTTTTTTCCAGTGTTATTGTGAACTTATTTCATAGAGTAAACCTTAATTAATTTATTAATTGAATAAATATTTATCCAATACCTACTATGTGCCTGGGAATGCACTGAGGGTGGGGATATATCATTGATGAAAACAATAGCAGTAATAATTATTTTGTTCTCATGGACCTAACATTCTAGGAAGAAGAGATAAACACATATAGTAAATTTACAAATTTACAAATGTCAATATATATAAAGGTGGTATATAGAACAAGATGAGTGTGATTCAGTAACAAGAATTTACAGGGTCAGGGGATTTTTAAAATAAATTTTTAAAAGAATTTTCAAAGCAGGGCTCATAAAGGTGAAAGAGATATATAAAGAAATGTGGGTCATTCCCGGCAAAGAGAACTGCCAGCATAAAGGTCTTAAAGTAATGAAAAGACCTGTGGAGGAACAACAGCAAGTTTAGTATGACCGAAGTTCCAACAGTGATTTGAATAGATGAGTAGGCAAGGGGTGGGTGTGTGTGTGTGTGTGTGTGTGTGTGTGTGTAAGAGAGAGAGCAATTAGGATGACAACAGATTGTTGGCTATTGTAAGCACTTTAGATTTTACTCCGAGTAAAATGGGATGACTTTGCACTGTGCACAGGAGCAGTGCTATCTTATTTATGATTTTAAAAGAGCAGTCCAGCTATTGCGTTAAGAATATGTTGTGGGGTTCAAGAGTTGAAATATTATGGGCAAAGCCCACTAACAATTCCCAGGAAATAAAAACAGAATCTGGGTGATAAAGTCTAACCCCCCCCCTTTTTTTCCTTTTTGCTCAGTTTCACTGGCTCATAGGGTCCTACCTACAAAGGCTTTGCACCTGGTACTGCAGACCAGCATTCCTAGTGAAAAATGATTGCACCTGACACTTCAGTTTGGTGGGCTGTGTGCAGATGTGTACATAATACCTCGATTCAAGGTGATGACTTCAAGTGTACCCCTGTGTAGAAATGCTGCACCTGGCACTTTGATAAGGAATACCATGAGTAAGACTGCTGTGGCTCCCTGCAAGAAGCCCTGGCTGACACTGGACATGTAGGAAAGCCTGCTAAATCTTTAGTTGACACCAGTGCCACTTAAAAGGTTTTGAAAACCAGATCAAGCAAACTTGGGCACAAGAGTTGTGAAACTACAGGGGTAGCAGGGAAGGCCCAATTTGGGCATTCATAGATCCATTAGGCCTAACTAACCAGGGGCCTTTCAAGAACTGAAAAAAGCAACTACATCAGGCCTCTGCCCGGGCCTTCCCAGATTTAGCTAAACTCTCTTAATCTTCACGTTTATGAGAGAAGGGTAAATGGCCTTGGTGTATTAGCTCAAAAACTGAGACCCCTTACTCAGCCGTTGTTTCTTTCTCTAAACAATTAGATCAAACTGCTAAGGGATGGCGCACCTTACAACCTGATAAAGGAGGCTGAAAAGTTACCATCTGGTCAGGCAACCACCATACAGACTCTATAAGAGGTTCAGGTTTAGTTAGTTCTATTAATGAATGGCCATCCCCTCGAAGGTCAATTCAAGTTGAGGCTATGCTTCTAGACAACTCGTTGACTACCATAAAAACCTGCCACACACTAAATCCTGCCACCCTACTACCCTGAGAAATAAGACCCTTGGAGGATGATTCTGTAGAAACCACAGAAATTCTCTATTCCAGTTGCTCTGACCTAGGAAGTGAGCCTCTCCCAAACACTGAAGAGGAATGGTTCACAGATGGGAGCAGGTTTATGAGAGAGGTGAAAAGTTTGGTGGGATATATAGTAACCTTCCAGACACAAATTTCAAAGCAAGAAGCCTCCCCTCAGGGACTTCTGCACAAAAGTAGAGCCAAAATACTTCACATGAGCCTTAGAGCTTGGGACAGGGAAGATCTTAAATGTTTACACAGATTCATAGTATGCATATGCCATTCTACACGCACACAGGTCTATACGGAAGGAAAAAGGTATGCTTACTGAGGAGAATTAATAGGTGAAAAATGTCTTAAAGCATACTGAAGCTCTTAGAAGCAGTACAGCTTCCAAAAAACCATGGGAGTGATTCATTACAGGGGTCACCAAAAGGAGGATACAGAGGTATAAACAAGGCAGATGCAAACGCCAAAAGGGCGGTCCTAGAATCAATAACTTGGCAACTACCCCTGCTCATATGTCATATTCATCCAATTATTCCCCAATGATCACACAGGAAGAATTAGACAAATCCAAAAAATGGGGCTTTGATATAGATTTAGGTGGCTATGGATGGTTAGTTAATGGATATGGGCAATACTTCTTTACCCGAACTGCAGCTTATCAAGTTATCAGGGAAGCTTATCACAGAATTCACTACAGGAAGGAAGCCCTATATAATTGGTTAGTTGAGGCCATGGTAACTCCCAACACAAAAAGGATAATCAGATAGTTGAAACATGCCCCATCTGCACAATGAACAGCTTCAACACCAGACTCCCCAGAGGAGAGGCCTTATTCTGAATAAGGCCATTCAGAATAGAGAGACATATCCTATATCTCTGTATCTTCCATATCCTGGGGAAGATTGGCAGATGTATTTCATTAGCCAATACCATGCAACTTCAGTTATTTCTTGGTTTAGTAGGCATTTTCTGGGTGGACTGAAGCATTCCCTGAAATAGCAGCTGAAGTGGCTAAGGCATTATTAAGAAAAGTAATCCCCAGGTTTGGGCTCCCAGGATTCCTACAAAGTGATAAGGGTCCAGCATTTGTGTCTCAAGCGATGAAGGGGATAACCAGTGCCCTGTGCATAAAAAGGACCTTGCACTCAGCCTGGAGACTCAAATCACTGGGGAAAGTAGAGAAATCCAATTAGGACTAAAACAAGCCTCAGCCAAACTATGTTAGGAAACCCAAGAAAACTGAATTAAGGTTCTTCTAATTGCCTCGTTTTGCATGTAGTTAGCCCCAAGGGATAAACTGCAATTAAGTGCATTTGAAATTCTGCAAGATAGACCCATTCCCCAAGTCTAAGTGAAGGAGACACTTTAACCCCTTTGAAATGTAACAACTCAATATGCCTTCCGGATAGGAAAAAACCATGAAACCTCTAACAGAATATGGTAACCTACTGCTGCCCACACCCATGGACTTGGACTTTTATTCCATCTGGCCAGGAGTTGGGTGTACCTAGAGAACCTGGGAAACCAGGAGCCTGCAAAGTCAGGCTCTCTCTTAAGTGGAACAGACCCCACTTAGGGATGCTGAACACTCCTTCCCAGTGAAGTAACAGGGGATCACCTGGGGGTACATCACACCTGGTACATTACAACCTCCAGAGAGACAACCCACTCATGTGAACCTCTCTTTGCCTTGAAGCTTCTCTTTCAAAGAATAACCAAAGCAGGGCTATTCGGGCCACAGCAGAGCTTCAACATCAGCGCACAATTTTGCCCACAGGCATCAGACCTAAACAACTTCATTTTCAGGGGAAAAAAAAAAAATGACACATGACCATGATTCTCTGGCTAATATGGACATGTATCTTAACTTTCTACTGACCTTTGTCACCAAAATATTAGACAAATGTTTATGGCTCAAGGATACAAACAGTTAGGGCTGACACCTGGTGACAACCAAGCATAACAAAGGGCAGGCAGGAGAAGTTCCACTCTTTTACAGGAGACATGACAATGCCCCAAATCAACAAGAAGTAATTCCAGAAGACAAGCGCGCACCCCTCAGCACCCCTTGAGTATAAGAAGCAGGAAAAAAGACAGAGGAGGGATTTATCACAGGCAAAACCCATTAACAATTCTCTGGAAATAAAAATACAGTCTGGGAAATAAGACAAAGTCTAACCTTTTTTCCTTTGCGCTCAGTCTAGTTTGACCTGCTCACAGGGCGCCGCATGTAGAGGCCTTGAATCTGGCACTTTAGACCAGAGTTCCTGGTGTCAAACCGTCCTGCTGACACCTCAGCATCATGGGGTGCTCTGAAGAAACACTACACAGGATACTCAATTCAAGATGGCGGCGGGGCAGGCATGCGCAGAGGTGTTGCACCGGGCACTAATTTGGAGCTGGAGCAGCACAACTGCACCTGTTTGTGAAAACTCCATCCCCGCCCACTGGCAGATTCCTGTAAAGCAGCCCTGCCTCCAGCCGCTCAGGCAGAGCCTGTGCTTTAGGGCCTGGGTTCACACCTGTCAGTTCTTTGATTACAAAGTAAAGCTTTCTTTGCTTCCGAACTTGATCTTGTCCTACTGGCTTGAAAGACAGGGCAGAAGGTCTCTTATCTGGGACCAACTCTGGAGGGTCAGTAATGTAAACAGGAGCATGTTAATCCTGGAAGAAGATAGTTATGGCTCAAATTATAAGTGGTTGTGGTTAATCCTAACATACTTAGTCTAAGCAAGGTACCTGAGGCAGTTTATTCATAAAAGGAAATGCTGAGAATTGGTAACTAATTTGGTGTTTTTTTCTGGGTGCGTGTGGTGGGAGATGGGGTGTGGTACTAATAGCACTGTCATGAAGAAAAGTTTGGAGTAGCAGTACACGGAAAGTTTAAAAAAAAATGAGAGAGAGCAAGAGTTAGCAAAAGAGAAAGTCATATACACCCTTTTTGGGGAATTCTATTCATTTTACTCATCGCATAAAATAAATTTTCCTCAAGTACAACTCTGATTATGTCTACCTTTTTGGAGGACACAATTTTCTACATCATTTCCTCTACTCATTTTCTATCCCATGATTCTATGAAGAGTAAAAATCTTTTTCCTTTTACAAATCCCACCATTTCCAGTTTCCATATATATTTGTATATATAGAAAGCTCCTTTCTTGTGACCTTTCTCCTCATTGTTTTTCCTCCTTTCTTATGTCCCTTCTCCTAAGTATTTCACCCAGCCTAAGTGACACTCCTCCTTAAAATATTCTCTCATTACTCTCAAGACTTTGAGCCACTCAGTCTATTTTAGAACAAACTGTGTTACGGCTTATTATTTTTTCAGATTATATTATCAGTATTCATTTAATATGCCTACTTTAACTATATGTAGGAATTTTCAATAAGTAAAAGGCGGCAATGTATATTATAGCCAGAAAAACTAAAAACTCAAACATAAGATAAAAATGATATTAATCTAAGATGAAACTTAAGTTTACAAGTTTAACGTCACACAGTTGGTATGTGATGAAGCAGGGATATTATCATTATACTCATTACACTATACTATATTACAGCGTTCCCTGGTGATTTGAAAACATTTCCTCATAAGTGAAATTTTCTTTATATATGAGTAGCAGGGGGTGAGGCTGCGGGTGCAGGGAACAAAATGTCAAGTAACTCAAATGCCAAAAATTATTTTGATTTTTATCCTGAAGTAGTTATGGGGAGAAATAGAAGGGTAACATAAAAGCCCTTCCTGTGTCTGTTTGAGTTGTGCCCTGCGCAAGGGTATCACAACTCCATGGATGTCACTTTATAAGGGACGTTCACATCCTAGAAATGTTCTACCCCTGTAAGGGCATAAGAGTAAGTGCATAAAGTTCTAGCCCTCACAACTAACTCAGTGAGGGAGAACCCTGTACTATATCACCCTAAAGTGTATCATGGCCATGTACACACTGAAAAGAGCATGGACACACAGACGCATCGGCACAGTCAAGTGTTCCCTGTCTGGACCATGTTTTGAATATCCCCAAGGTCACGTTCGATTCTTCCTGTTATAAACATTATGTTCCATAAAGTGTGGGTAGGATGGCAAGTGTGCTTGCTGCTGATAGTATGTGTGATCCCACAGAGTAGAGGCAATGTGGGTGGGCGTGTCTGGCACATATGACCTATGGCTCTGAAAATCTCCCCAGCATCAATATATTACATTGTGCAATGGGATTCTATATTTAATTACTTAAAAAAATGTTGTTTGCTTTTACTTATCTATACTTGAAGAAAGAGAGCTTTTTCTAATTTTCACAAAGGCACCAATGGATCTAGAGGTTATTTCAGGTAACATAATCAGAAGTTGACTCTATTTAGGCCTTTAACTCCTTCCACAGGATGTATTAAATGCCTGCTTGGAGTCCAAACAAAAGATCTGGAGATGATGTGAAAGATGGAGTTTGTGGAGTTTTCAATATGCAGGAAGAGAAGTTAAAAAGGTAGCACACAGCCTAGGTATATAAGAGAGAAAAAAAATGGGAATAAAGAAGATCTGAGTCCCGAGATATCTCAGAGCTAAGTTTGACAGAATTTGAAGGTTACTTGAATTAACATGTGATTAGGGGGTACAGGGGATGAAAAAAACAATTTAAGGATCTCTATAATTCTAATGTCCTATTTTCAGTCTTTGGGAACATGATGACATATTCAAGAAAGAGGAAGTTTTGTGAGCAAAAGGATATCAGAATTCAGTTTTAGGCATATTGTGCTTATACCTATGGATTACATATGTATGTGAAAGTATGTGTTTTTGTGTATAATCAAATCATGAGATCCCTCTGCATTATACTTTTAGGAGTTCCTGCCATGATGCACTGGGTTAAGAATCTGATGGCAGAAGCTCAGGTCTCTGCAGAAGTGTGGGTTTGATTTCTGGTGAAGCACAGGGGGTTAAAAGGATCCAGCTTTGCTGCAGCTGCTGCATAAGTCACAGCTGTGAGTCCAATTTCAATCCTTGGCCCAGAAATTTCCATATGTTGCAGGTATGTCCATAAAATAAAAACCAGAAAAACTAAATAATGAAAAATTTTACTTTGTATATAAAAATTATTAAATAAACACCGCTGAATTAATGGAATATCATGACTTTTAATGTTATATGTTGCTATGAGTATTTTCTGAACACCCGTTTAAGCAGGGGGCCATATCTATAGAAAATCATCAAATTTCACTTGAGAAGAAAGTGAAAAGTTAAACAACATAATGATAACAATGATAAATAACCAACACATGAGCATTCATTATGTTCAAGATACTCTGTAAGCAATATATAAAATTATATAAATTTTCTTCATTAATTTTCATAAGAAGTCACTTTACAGATGAAGGAACTGAGATAGAAAGAAGTTTTAAAAATTTACCAAACTTGGAGTTCCTGTTGTGTCTCAGTGGGTTACAAACCTGACTAGTATCCACAAGGATGCAGGTTTGATTGCTGGCCTCACTCAGTGGGTCAAGGATCTGGCTTTGCCGTGAGCTGTGCTGTAGGTCACAGACATGGCTTGGATCCTGTGTTGCTGTGGCTATGTCATAGGCCATCACCTGCAGCTCCGATTCAACCCCTACCCTGGGAACTCCTATATGCCACAGGCCCTAAGAAAAGAAAAACAAATTTACCAAACTTACCAATTTGAAACAGCGGGACTGAGTAATTTTAGGAAAATAACTTCTGAGCCCTGGCTCTTAAACTTTAACATGTAACACTAAAATATAAGCAAATTAAAAGTTGGAATGTGTGCCAAATTAATGGTACATAACATAAGTGCTATTTAAGTTAGAGGAAGTAGATGGATTGAAGAGAGTCTAGGCAGGTTTCTCAGAATATAAAGTACTTGAAAGTTCAGATTTTTATAGCACTCTTCATACTGAGACTGCATTCCAAACTGAGGAAAAGTATTATTCATGGAAGAAGGGGTTGGTGGCTGTGTATGTGTGTTTGTACACATGCGTGACTGGGAGTGAATGCACATGTGAGTGCGTATGAGTGTGAGCCTCACATTTGAGAGTTATGTAGAAAAGATAAGGAGCAGAAATGTAAAGACAGCAAAAAAGAGATGGAGAAATACCTTCGCCCTATGCAGATGGTGCAGTCTTAAATGAAAGAGCCATATCCTCTTTCTACACTGAAACTGCTCAGGTATCTTTAGTCTGTATAGAATAGGAGCTAAAGTTCTAAGAATTCCCATGCCCTTGTGATTTTACTGATAAATAATTTCTCCTCCTTGTCTTGGTCAGTTTGGACTGCCCTAACAGAATAACATGGACTGCATGGTTTAGACAAGAAACATTATTTCTCACAGTTTTGAAGGCTGCAAGTCCCAGACAGGATGTCAGCATGGTCATTTTTAAGTTCCCAGGCGAGGGGTCCAGTCGGAGCTGTAGTTGCCAGCCTATGCTGCAGGCACAGCAACTCAGTATCCGAGCTGCATCTGTGACCTATACCACAGCTCATGGCAACACCAGATCCTTAACCCACTGAGCGAGCTAGGGATCAAACCCTCATCCTCATGGATACTTGTTGGGTTCGTTACTACTAAGCCATGACTGGAACTCCTGAGTATGGTCATGTTCTTGGTGAGGGCCTACCTTCTGACTCAGGCAACTATCTTCTCTCTGTATCCCCACGTGGCCGAGAGAAAAAGCTCTGGTTGCTTCATCTCCTTGTAAGGGCACTAACTCCATCATGAGGGCTCTACTGTCATGACTTAAACTAAACCTAGTCATCTCCAAGAGCTCTTCCTCCAAATACCATCATATGGGGGATTAAGGTTTTAATATATGAATTTTGAGAAGACACAAATATTCAACCCATAGCATATACTATTTTTAATGGCTATAGCATAGGAAGGAAAAAAACAGTTTGTTAATTGGAACATCTTCTTGGTGAAGTCATATTGAAATTTCCACTCAACTGTTCATTAGATCTAATCAATTCACTTTGCAGTTATAGACAGGAGAGCTCAGTTCCAATTCAGGTTCTGTCACTAATTAAATATGAGCCATTGAATAAGTCATTAGTTTTTTGATGCTTTAGTGTTCTCTTCTACAAAATAAGGATATTAAGCCAGAAGATTTCTAAGAAGTTTTTCATTTGTAAAGTTCTGATTATGTGATTCAAAAATGTAGCTTGTACTACAGTAAATTTTTTTATTATTTCAGTTACTTCACTTAAAGTTCCATAAAAAGAGTTTTAATAATAAGTATTTAAAAACATTTAAGGACAACAATATTTTTAGAGAATTTTTTTAAAAAAGGATCTTAAGTTTTTTTTTTTTTTTTTTTTTTTTTACTTGTACTAATTGCTCTGCAAAATACTGGAAACTTTTCCATGCCAAGAAGCCAGGAGTTCTGCACAGGCTACAATATTAGTACAATCTGTGCTGTGAAATAATCCCATAAACACAGAACTAGTAGGGGTTTTGTATGCCTCTTTGTGCTGTGGCTCTGGAAATTTTATAGGACTCTAAGAATGAAAAATAATTGCTTTTTAATGCCAATGCAATCTTTGGCAGGAATGCCAAGGAGAGAAAATATCAAGGGCAATTTGGTAAGGATGAATATATTCTCAGATAGGGCTATTTGATCACTGAGCTTTTCTTCCCCCGAGATGACCTCTAGCCAAAGCATAAAATCTCCTGTAAATATTACTGAATGCTGGTAAGTCAATAATTCACTCATACCAGAAATACATGAAGTCTAAGTTAATAGTATCTATTTTCTACTGTGTGTATCCTCAAATTGTGCAGAAAAGAAAAAATAGCTCCCTAATTAAAAGGTTATATGTTATAGGCATAGTCTATAAACTTAACCACAGGGATATCCAGACACTTTCTTCTTATAAGCCACCTTTTCCCCCTAAGATACCCCAGTTGTGGTTTCCAAAACACATTTTAAAAACATTTCACAATCAAAATTGACATAGATATTAAGATGTCTTAGTGGCTTTGCTCAAGGTTTTCACAGCAATAGACTACACAAAATAGACTACACAAAAATCAAGTGAAAGCTGAGATGTTAGCATTAATCTAAACTGTGCACTTGTTTAGTTAATGCCTCATTTGCTTTTTGGGTTGGTGGGGTATAGCAGCTCATAAAAAGCAAGAAACATTAAAAAAAATTAATACCATGTTTACACATACATTGTTTTGATTTAGTAAATCTTTATAATATACAAGGTATACAAGGAAAATATTTAATATAAGTATGCAGGGCTTGCACTTTGGGTGCAATATTTAAGAGGGTGCCAAAACCCTCAAAAATAAAGATAAGTAATATTTAATGTAATTTTTTAAAATTAACAATGCCAAATTTCCATGATAAAATCTAAAAAAATAAAACCAGGATATTTTTCCTTTTACCTCCGTCTGTAGTGTGGTTTGGCTTTTTATCATATTATACTTCAAAGCTTAGAAAAATGCATAACTTAAGATAAAAGAGTATAGCTTCAATGTAACATTCTTGTATTGTTCTATTTTGACACTAAACACATTTTACAGATGTAAATTATAGTCTACCTCACATATTCTAAATAAATTAGTTATGGCTCTCCAAGTATATACTAAGATCTTCAAGGCAGGAATCATGTCTTCTACTTCTCTCATTTTACATATTGCCTCATGGCATTATATATGCAATGACTGCTTTATTAATCCATATTTAATAAACTGGTTGGATTAAATGAATGCTGATATTCTACATAACTTCCCTCATTAATACTCAAGCTTTATTTTCATCAAGTAGCATTCAAAATAAATACAGAACAATAGAGATGTGTTAAGGGACAACTTATTTTTTTT
>PVHT020000173.1:4938580-4966777 GCA_004024745.2 Catagonus wagneri | reverse complement strand
GGGGTCTAATCGGAGCTGTGGCCACCGGCCTTCGCCGCAGCCACAGCAACGCAGGATCCGAGCCGCGTCTGCAACCTACACCACAGCTCACGGCAACGCCGGATCGTTAACCCACTGAGCAAGGGCAGGGATCGAACCCGCAACCTCATGGTTCCTAGTCGGATTCGTTAACCACTGCGCCACGACGGGAACTCCAAAGGGACAACTTATTTTTTGATATGTGTTTTGAAAGTATTATAATGCATATGTTTTGTTTTTTTTCCCCCAAAATTTGAGTTGGCTGTCAAATTATATGAAAGTTCTGTACTTCTTTGGAAACAAAAAGGAAAAAGATTCTATGTTCCTAGTTTATGAATATAACCAAGATAGATTACTTTTGGATAAAGTAGTTTAATGTGAAATATGAGATAGATAACAGAAAAGTGAAATTACGGCACATTTTGCTTAAACATTTCCAATAATAATTCCTTTTAATAGAAAATAAAATTATCATAAAAATATAGGTTAAATGTTTCAATTTTTATCAAATACAAATCAATATGAAGACAATGAAACCTCTAAAAACCACAGATATGGAAAAGCAAGGAGATCCAGCTGTATAGTATAGGGAACTATGTCTAATCACATGTGGCAAATCCATATATGTACATATAACCGGGTCACCATGTGGTGCAGTTGGAAAATTTCACAGAAATCTGTAAATCAGCTATAATGCAAAAATAAAAACAAATAAATAAATAAATAAAATGAAATATCTGGCTACAAAAAAAAATTATAGCTTTGAAGGAGAGGAAAAAAATAAATATGTACTAATAAAAAAAATAAAAACTACAGATATGGACAATGTCAATCATTCAGTTGATCAGCTTATATAACTATCATTTTTATTTTCTTTTGCCCATCACTTTTTCTCATGCTTTACTTACATTTACCTATAACTATTACTGAATCAGTAAGAATTTATCTAATTTATTTATCAAAAAGTTCTAGTGTTTTTGCAACATGCAGTAGAAAATTTGTACTTACAATCTTTTATCATTTGGACACACTGATCTTAGGTCATCTGCACTACTCATCTGGCCTCTGTCAAACAGGCATGCCATTTTTGACATTCATAAATTGCCTTCTTTATCTCAACTTTTTTTGTGGCATATAATCTTCTATTTCATATACTCTAGTTTTACCACGTGGTGAGTATTATTAGCTGAATTGCGTTCCCAAAATTCATATCTGGAAGTCTAACCCCCAGTATCTCAGCATGTGGCCTTATTTGGGACAGGGTCTTTACGGAAGAATTCAGCTAAAATGAGGTCATTAGAATGGGCTCTAATACAATATGAAACATGTCCTCATAAAAAGGGCAAATTTGGAGGCAGACACACACAGCGAGAATTTCATATGGAGAAGAAAGCAGAGATAATAGTAATGCTTCTACAAGCTAAGGAACATCAAAGTGGCTGACAAAAACCAGAAACCAGAGGAGAGGCATGGAATAGATTCTCTTTCCAGCCATCATAAGGAGTCATCTCTGCTGATGCTCTGACTATGACTTCTAGCCTCCAGAACTGTGAAAAAGAAATAATTGTTTTTGTTTAAGCCACCCAGTATGTGGTACTTTATTATAGCAGCATAGCACACTGATACAATGATGAAATCAATATTTAATGTAGATTTAAAACAACTGAAATTTTAGGAAGTGCTTAATCAATGGGCTTGGCAAATTTCATGACTTTCAAAAACAATTAGTACTTTGGCTTCATTTCTTATCTTTTCACACAACAGATACACATCTATAGGTCACTGTTTTAATAGGCAGGTAAGGGAAATAATTCCAGAAGCAATAAATTAACTTACATTTATGATATGTAATATAGGTCCACTGCATTCAAAAAATTGTCTTTATCATAAAACAGATATTTTGAGGAAACATAAAGCTCAGAAGGTATAATTTTACAAAGAAACTTTTCCTTCAGAAGAAACTTTCCATATTGGGAAAACGGAAGACCCAGAATCGCCAAAGCAACTCTGAGGAACAAAAACCAAACAGGAGGCATAACTCTCCCAGACTTCAGGCAATATCACAGGGCCACAGTAATCAAGACAGTGTGGTGCTGGTACCAAAACAGACATACGGACCAATGGAACGGAATAGAGAACCCAGAAATAAACCCAGATGCTTATGGTCAATTGATCTTTGACAAAGGAGGCAAGAACTTAAAATGGGAAAAAGACAGTCTGTTCAGTAAGCATTGCTGGGAAACATGGACAGCTGCATGCAAATCAATGAAGCTAGAACACACTCTCACACCACGCACAAAAATAAACTCTAAATGGCTTAAAGACTTAAATATATAAGACAAGACACCATTAAACTCCTGGAAGAAAACTTTGGCAAGACATTCTCTGACATCAGCCTTACAAATGTTTTCTCAGGTCAGTCTCCCAAAGCAACAGAAATCAAAGCAAAGATAAACCAATGGGACCTAATCAAGCTGACAAGCTTTTGCACAGCAAAGGAAACCAAAAAGAAAACTAAAAGACAACTTACAGAGTGGGAGAAAATTGTTTCAAATGATGCAACTGACAAGGGCTTAATCTCTAAAATATACAAACAACTGATGCAGCTCAACCGCAAAAAAGCCAACAACCCCACTGAAAAATGAGCAAAGGACCTGAATAGACATTTCTCCAAAGAAGATATACAGATGGCCAAGAAGGACATGAAAAAATGCTCAACATCATTGATGATTAGAGAAATGCAAATCAAAACTACCATGAGATACCACCTCACACCAGTCAGAATGGCTATCATTAACAAGTCCACAAACAACAATTGCTGGAGGGGGTGTGGAGAAAAGGGAACTCTCCTGCACTGTTGGTGGGAATGTAAGCTGGTACAACCACTATGGAAAAGAGTATGGAGGTACCTTAGAAAACTATGCATAGAACTACCATACAACCCAGCAATCCCACTCTTGGGCATATATCCAGAGAAAAATTTCCTTGAAAAAGACACTTGCACATGCATGTTCACTGCAGCACTATTCACAATAGCCAAGACATGGAAACAACCCAAATGTCCATCAACAGATGATTAGATTAGAAAGATGTGATATATATACACGATGGAATACTATTCAGCCATAAAAAAGGATAAAATAATGTCATTTGCAGCAACATGGATGGAATTAGAGACCATCATACTGAGTGAAGCAAGTCAGAGGAGAAAGACAGGTGCCATATGATATTTCTTATAACTAGAATCTAATATACTGCACAAATGAACCTTTCTACAGAAAAGAAAATCACGAACTTGGGGAACAGACTTGTGGTTGCCAAGTGGGTCGGGGAGGGGGAGGAAGGGAATGGGGTTAACTAGTGCCTTGGAGATGGAAAAGCAAGGACATCCAGCTGCATAGCACTGGGAACTATGTCTAATCACATGTGACAAATCCATGTATGTACATGTAACTGGGTCACCACGCAGTGCAGCTGGAAAAATTTGACAGAAATGTGTAAACCAGCTATAATGTAAAAATAAAAAAAAGAAACTTTCCATATTAAGCTTTTATTATTATATTTATGATTTATTTCAATAAAAATTGGTGAATATGTGCTATAGCTGAAGTCATTTTAGCCTTCAAATAATTCATCCAAAAATGAAAATGTATTTAACGTTCCTTCAAGAAACTCACTCCCAGGTAAGTTTTGAGTAATTTCAATAGAGTAATTATTATTATTAATAAAATTATTAATAAAAGCATGCTTGAGCAGCAGATTAAGCACAGATGAAAGAGTGACTGCATTAAGGAGAGCAAAGCCTTAATGAGGAATGAAAACTGAGTAAAGTTTTGAAGGATTAATTGTATTCTTTGGTTGCACAAGAGTACAATTGGCATTTCAGAGTAACATGGCTTATAGAGACGAGAAACATGTTTAAAGGACTCAGAGTAGTTAGGTAAGATCATATTATAAAATGCATTCAGTGGGTGGAACTGGTTAATCAATCAATAGGTGGTGATGAGAATTATCTTGTATAAGGTGTTACTCAGAGACAGATCCTAGGGATATTCTAAACAAATTTTCACTTTAAAAAATAAGCTCTAATGGAAGGTTAGAGGACAGTTGGGTAGAATATAGTCACCTGTCATTACTGTTGTGATTATGATCATCTCATAAGTTGTGCCCATTCTCACACAATGCAATGTGTACTGCTGCATCCTGCAGGCAGTATTTATGGGGAGAAACTAAGGCCCTAAACTGATCCAAAGATGGACTATGAAGTGTTAGGAAATAAAATAGAAATAAAATGGAAGACTATTGGATATTGGGGTAAGGTTGAAGGAGGGGTCTAAATGATTTTTGGTATTTTGTCTTTAATTGCTATGAATATTTGAATAAGACAGGAAACTCGGCAGAAAATGTCATTTTGGTTGGAGTCCACAAAGGCAAAAATATTCTGTTAGTTTCTTTTTTCCCCCGATACCCACAGGTTAATATTGGATATATTTAAAAAATAACATTATGTTCCAATTGATTTTGAATATAAAATACTGTTCCACTTGTAAAAGAATCCTGGCATATGGCAGACAACTGTCAGCTTTAAAATATTTTCACCATTGGTCCTCATGTCTTCCCCAAACGCTAGAGTGATTAACTGCTTAGAACAAAGGAAAAGAGAGTTCAGTAGTCCAGTTAACAAATTTCTCCTTTCAAATATTGCTTAAATCATAGTGGGTACATTTCACTATAAAAATCCGTTCTATAACTAACTGACTTTCTACTATTGGTGAATATTTAGTTGCTGAAATGTCAAAAATGTTTCATTCAATTAATTTATTCTAAGTGCTCTTTTATTAAAAGAATAAATAAAAGGAAGTTCCCATTGTGGTGCAGCAGAAACGAATCCAACTAGGAGCCATGAGGGTGTGGGTTCAATACCTGGTCCTGCTCAGTGAGTTAAGGGTCCAGCTTGGCCGTGAGCTGTGGTGTAGGTCGCAGACACGGCTCGGATCTAGCATTGCTGTGGCTGTGGCATAGGCTGGCAGCTACAGCTCCAATTCGAACCCTAGCCTGGGAACCTCCATATGCTTCAGGTGTGGCCCTAAAAAGCAAATAAATAAATAAATAAATAAGTAAATAAATAAATACCAATGGAATAGCCAAGAGCTTCTTAAAAATAAATGTATATATACTAAGTCCGTATAACTGGAATGAATGTCTGGCTACATTGTTAAAAAGGCATTGTTTAGATGTATTCAGATTAGAACTGAACTTCTTAGGTATGAAGAATTTAAATAATTTTGCAGAAAAAAAAAACAAGAGGAGGAACATGCAGGCAGACAGAAGTAAATTTAACACAATACTGAAGACTGTAAGTAGAAACAAATAAGAACATGAAGCTGTCCTGATGGCAAACAGATTGACAGAATGTCTGGTTCCTCTCTCATTCACAAGAACCATTTAGAAAGTGTGGTTTTTGAAAAGTTGGTGGGCCAGAGGGACTGAGTGCTACACTTGGAACAGATTTCTTACCATGGTGCCAGATGAGAAAATGGACTGGGGGTTTCAGGAACCTATCCAGTTTGGTGGTAATATTTTCCAACTTAACATGAAGTACTTTACTCGGTCTTATTTTACTCGCTCAGATCTGAATGAGTTTACTTTGTTGTCTCATTCAGTTGGTTTGAGTCCTGTTGATAAGGTACATAAACAAAATATTTCTTTCGCTTGTATAGGAAAAAGATTAAAAGCATAGAAATTTAATTTGAAAAACAATTCGACTGCTATTACTTTCTTTCCTTCACCTCCATGACAAGTTTTACTGTAAAATTATACATACCTTTGTCCAGGGGCAAATTTTTTTAGACCAAGATTATCATTTTTTACATGAAAATCACATCCATAAATGTGACTTGTACTCTCCATTAGAGTCATTTCTTAGTTTATAGTGTGAAAGAAAATTCATTTAGATCCAGTTTAGGTTTGGCATTTAAATTTCAGTTAACATCGGAGTTCCCGTCGTGGCGCAGTGGTTAACGAATCCGACTAGGAACCAGGAGGTTGCGGGTTCGATCCCTGCCCTTGCTCAGTGGGTTAACGATCCGGCGTTGCCGTGAGCTGTGGTGTAGGTTGCAGACGCGGCTCGGATCCTGCGTCGCTGTGGCTGCGGCGCAGGCCAGTGGCCACAGCTCTGATTAGACCCCTAGCCTGGGAACCTCCACATGCCGCAGGTGCAGCCATAAAATGACAAAAGGCAAAATAAATAAATAAATAAATAAATAAATAAATTTCAGTTAACATCAAACAACATAAATATTAGACACTGAGTTCTTTAAATATTTAACTTGAACATAATTCAACATTTTGGACTTTGTAAATTTCTTTAAAGTTTATATTGTCACATGGAATATTCTCATAGTTGCTTGACCAATACAGAATGGAGAATTTAAAATGCTGGCAAAAGTGTTTTATAAAATGGCCTAGACATATAAAAGTCAATATTGCACGTATCTGAAGCTTGATCCCTTTAGTCTTGCTGGTTCTTCACAGGTATTGTTTTGTTTTTGTTTTTATTTTTGTTTTACACTTATATGATGTGGAACCAACTGAATTATCTGAGCACTATCTGCACTGCCCTTATCTCACCATGGAGGTGAGGAAACTGTACATTCTTTTCATGTGGATAATAACTCATAACAAAATAAATGAAAGAACACTCGCCTCATGACTCCCTTTCAATGTTTTACCATACTTTGTTAACGCCAATAATACATTTCAATAATTTAAAGCTCATTATCAATCAAAATTATTTGATAAGTCATTTTGTTTGCACCAATGAGTTTAAAGTTTCCCTTTTTTGGAGTCAGGCCAAGAATTCATACATATTAACTAAATTTGAAGTATTCCAGATATCATATCAGCTCTACTACTCCGTGGCCTAGAGACATATTGCAACTCCAAGAGCATGTGGCTGACAATGTTGTAGAGCAGCTGGTACAGAAGAAAGCTGGCAGAGTACATAGCAGAGAATAAAATGAGACTTTGCTAGTTGCCACTGTAAGCTTTCTTGTCTTGAATATAAATTGTTACTAGAGCTGTCTTGTTAGCAACTCTATTATAATATTATGAATATCTATATTTATGAAATGAAAAAGCAAAATTTCTATTAATATATATATATCCTCATTCCAATTATGGTCCTTCCATTAGTTACCCATCTAAACATATATACCTTAGGAAATGCTACCAAACCATTTTAGGCATGATATTAAAACTTCTGGAAAAATAAATCAATTAAAATTAAAAAAAAAATACCAGCCATCCAACATAAAACTTAATGCTGATAGAGCTTAATTTCCAAATAAATTCATATTTAAATTGAATTTAGTTAATTTTAGTTATTCAGAGATGTACACAAAAATCTATTTGTTGAATTAAAAATTCAGGCACCTCAGTAATGCCTTTAAAAGAGGATTTTAACTAATCCCTATATGGTCTACCTATTTATTTTACATATTGCATTGTGAACAGCAAAGTAATGATATATCTCGTATTGTTCATATTTAAGTAGCTTTATCAGGTATTGAATAGTCTCTAATTTTTTTTAATTTTAAGTTAATTCTGTGTTAATTCTATTAAAATTTTTTGCCATTGGTTAATCTTCATTGACAAGACTTGCTATATCAAAAGTTTTTGAGGCTGCCATCCTTTGCCCCACTTTTGCTGAACTGGTTATACCCAAAGCAATGTCTTCTTAACTTCTTCTACAGGTTATGGCTTATTGTATTTTTATTATCTGTGTGGTTACCCCATAACCTACTCAATACAAAGTGATTTTATAGGGAAGACCATCTCCAAAAAGCTTATTCTCTCCTTTTCATAGCCTTCGTTAATGGCCATGCGGCATCAACAGGCATCACTTCACGTGTGAAAGCATAAATTCATAAACTTATCAGACTTCACCTCTTATTTTATCAGCCATTCCTAACGATTGCTGACTGACTTTACTAAGACACTTATTAACCCTTAAACTCCTTATTTCAAATAAAACCCCTCCTGTTTTTATATTGCTCCCTGCCCTCCTTTGAGACCTGCTATTAGTATTTTCATTACTGATTTTCCAATATCATTCACAACTTGGCCCTTAACACTGATCATGCATTGATCACAATTACTGTTGCAACTATTGCCCAGTTCCCTGAAATCTTACACCAACCATTCACTTGGGCTCTCCTCTTCACAGACAAAATTCTGTAAGTTTCTGCCTCTAAAATCCAAATCATAGCCAATTCCTCTACTTACCATTATAAAGAAAATTACTCTTTTACCTAACTATAAAATACACATTAATGTAGGTACACATATTTTTGGGTATATTTCCTACATTATTTCCTCTTTTCAACATTCTGGTTAATAACAATTGATCATTTTACTGACTCAACAATGAAAGGCTTATATTATATGTTACATAGCACACATTCAATGTACAATTTCTATACAATTCAGTGTTATTAAGTCAATATTTACTGAGTATGACAACTCATATGAGCTTGGTAAAAATTATTATTTATTTCTTAAAAGCAATAGAGCATTCAAAGCAAGCAAACAAAAACCCTTTTCTTCCTAAAGGTTATTTTTTCATGGGAAGAAAAAACTAAAACAAACAAACAAATAATTGAGTAGAATATATACCATGTGAAAATGCAATAAATACTAAAGTAGGTGAATAGGCAGTTCTGAAACGAAATCAATCTAGTTCTGAACAGAGTTGTATCTGAAAGTCACACCAAAAATTGTAGCCTTTGAGTTAAATCATGAAAGTGTTAAAGGAGATAGTCATAAAGATATTTGGAAGGAGTGTTTTCTAGGCATATGAAATGGCAAGTGAAAAACCCAGAAGCAAGAAAGAGCATGTACAGCAAGGGGACCTGTGTAAAAGAAACAGAAAGAAAGAGAAGTGAGAAAAGCAAATTTCAGGTCAGAGAGGTAATGGGACCCCACAATAGGAGAGCAGTGACATGTTCAAACTTTGGGTTTTAAAAGGACAATTATGATTACTGTGTTGAGAAAAGACTAAAACGAGCAAGGGCAGAAGCAGGGAAACTGGTCTAGCAGCTATTACAGTTATCCATGTGTGGACAACAGTGATTTGGAGCAGGGGAACAGTGGTGGAGGCAGTAGACACTGCTGAGATCTGGAAATACAAACTCACAATCACTACTGTGCAGTACAAGGGAAAGAGGATTCAAGAATGAGCCTAAGATTTTAAACACATAGAATTATCAATTATTTTGTGGGGGAAACTATAAAGAGCAGTTTCGGAAAGAGTTTATATTTTGGCTTGTTAGTTATTAGATGCCTGTGCATTGTCCAAGTGAAAGAATCAAAAAGGAAGTAGAATAAAGGACGCTGGAGTGCAGAGGACTATTCTGAAGTCTTATTTGACTGTTCCTCCCTTGTCTTTGCATCCACTTCCTTCTCTGATCAGCAGCTGTCTGAGCCCACCCCTTAAAACTCAGGGAAGGCCATGGAGACTGAATGAGTCCCATTTCTTAAAAGCAAGAAATGGGGCACACAGAAAGGCTTGGACCTGCACAGGGCCCTGCTTGGTTACACCCTTTTCTTTGATACTCCTCAATCTTGAGGAGAACAGGTGTAGGGCAGAAAAGGAAATAATCATTTTGGTTAGAGACATTAATCATAAACTTGGAAAAAGAACTCAGTCACGGGGGGGGGGCTTAATTTTAAATCCCCACTTCTGTTTTACCTTTCCCCAAGTCTTCCAGGGCATGGGAGGACAACTGCTCTGGCTACTTCCTGTTGAAATGGGGCATTGTCCTGCTTCAATTCGGGGAAAGAACACCAAATTAGAAATATTCCTGAGTTCCAAGTCCTGGATCTGAGTTTTGCATGATTAAGATCTCAATCCCTTGACAATTTTGGTGCAAGAGACCCAGTTAAAAGTAGGAGGAGTGACAACTCGAACTTTAATAAAAATAGATCTCATTCCCTGAGGTATTCAGGAGAATTAGCCTGAAACCCAGTCTGGAAATGGCACTTTGGGGAAACCTGTAGCCAGGAAGACAGTTGTCTACTTTTATCCAAACAGGGTTTAACTTCCCAGGTGGTATTAACATATACATAACAGGAGCTATTGGCCATTACATTATGTCCTCATTTTTTCTGCTAATATCTGATCTAGAGCAATTTTATTTTCTAAAAATTTAAGTTACAAGAGGACACCTTGAAACCATAAGGTTGCAGCTACCAGCTGCCAGCAGACATTGCTTTAAGAATGGCTGGCAGCATCCCAAGTCTGACACAGCTCAGAAAACTCAAGTTCCCGGCAATACAAGGACTTGTCTGAAATCACAGTCCTAATGCCACCTGGTATTACTTTGGTTGTCTGAACTTTAGCTACTTCATTTTGACTTGTAATAGTACTTTTACTTAATGGCCACTACAGATATTGCTGTTAATGATTTTAGTACTTCTCTGATACAAGGAGATGCACGAATTAGACTCACAAAATCTTCTTCTGAAAATATCTGACTGTCTGAAGACCTGTCCTGACAGTTTTCCCAGAGCACAGAGTGCCTCACTCCTGATAACCCTGAGCTCCTTTCAGGGGTGTTGAGGGTCAGCAGCTGCAGTGGCCCACGATTCAGTCTGTGCAGAGCCAGATCACAAGTGCCAATCTCCAATTCACAGTGCTCCCCCATGGCCATAGTTTCGGGAGGCATTTTGTGTCCATTTTGAAATTTTCAAAAGAGTTTTACCTAAATTAATTTTGTCTGGACTAAAAATATGTGGCCACATAGTGTTATAATAAAATATCATATCTTCCTTAGTCATGGGTTCATTGGTATAGGTCAACCAGTTTGTCAAAAATCTTTCTTAGGGTACTGTCAGACGGAACTGGAGAAGCACTTCCCATACTGAGTGGAATTAAACACATGCACCAAATTGAAAGTAAAACTGGAATCCTCGCCAGTCCAAAAGGAAGCCACAACTCAAACTGGCTTCCAAGTCCTTCTAAGCTTGGTACCAATAGACTTCCCAAAAAGAGCCTGGAATTCTCAAATTAACCAGATCCAAGAGGCCTAGGCGTGCATGCCAGAGGACTTACACAGATGCTGGTATAGATGTCAGGATGTCCTAGACGCTACTTTTCTACTTTACCAAAATGATTTCTCCAAGTAGGAGGTTCGGGTCAGTGTGGGCAGAAAGAGAGAGATGTCTTCAAGGTGAAGATGCCTTGGCAGCTACTAGGGCATTCTCTCTCCTGTCTTCCACTCCTATGCCAGAGGTTCAACCACTGAGCTGACAGGATGGGTATGATCAGGGCATGGCACTATGGGGATCTTTGGTGATCTAGCCTCTAGAATCATGCTCCAACCCTCCTCTTTTCAGAAGGAGGCTGCCTTGTTGAGAAACCCCAAAGAGTCAGATTAGGCCTAGGGACTCCACAGGGCGAGTTGCCAATGAGTAGAGCCCAGAAAAGCCCCCCAAATTTGTTGCCAAAACTTCTTCCCACCAGTGCTGAGTAGAAATGCAGAGACAGAGTTTTGAGTGGAGGGGGAAAAATAGCTTTTATTGCTTTGCTAGGCAAAGGAGGTCACAGAAGACTAACACCTTATAAGACTGTGATCTCCTTTAGGGAAGAATTACAAGGAGTTTTGTAGTCTAAAACTCCTTGTAAAACAAGATTTCAGATAAGAATCAGGATTGGGGCAAACACATTCTTCTTTCTTTGGGGGAATCTTAATCATCAAAGTTGGTATCAGGAGATCTTGCTGTTATCAGGAGATCTCGGCATGATCCTGGTGGTGGTCTTCTGGGTTATGTCCTAGAATAACAGTACTTGTGATAAGGTCATATTGATCAGAGATTAGAACAAACTAGGAAAGGTCCTGAAAAACATCATGTGCTAATAATCTTTAACCCACAGGCAATTGCATTCAGGGTGACCAATTTTTAGCTTATAGGTGATTGTGTTTACAGGGCAATCAAATGAGGTAGAAGCACAAGGAAGGGCTCCAAGCTGTTCAACTTTAAAGTATTCATTTCTGAAAGAAGCATGAGGAATATAACTTTTCTCTTAAGTGTATAAGTTGCATACATCACTATGTGTATCCCCTGAGAGGGAATCAGGATCCTGCTTCAAGGCTGTATTACTGCTGCTTGACTGATCCTCACTTGTCTTTGCATCCCCTTCCTTCCCTGATCAGCAACTGTCTAAACCTGCCCCTTGTAACTCAGGGAAGGCTATGGAGGCTGAACGAGGCCCATTTCTAAAAGCAAGAAATGGGGGACTCGCAGGGCTCTGCTTGGTTACCCAACTGCAGCATGAAAAACTAGAATGAAGCTGATGAATGAAATTTGAATAGACAATTAGGGTAGTTTTGCTGGAGGAAATGAGTTTGAAATTAAAACCTAAATAATAAGTGAGGGTTAATTAAATGATGAACAACTTGGGGATAGCTGAGATAATTCTAGGCAGAAGGAATTAACAGAAATGTGATAACATGAAGTAAAAAGAGATTGGTGTAACTGAGGAATTAAAACATGGCTAAATAATTTAGAAATTTATGATATGAGCTAGAAAATCTATTAAATTACAGATACATTTTGTTATTCATTTTAAGGCTAATGAGAAATCTTAAAGAATTTTACATGAGCTCATAAACACTTCAGATTTGTATGTCATAAAGCTAAACCAGCTTGCATTTTTGGAAACTGACTGGAGGAAAAAAAGACTAGAAGTGTTTAAATACCAAAAAACAGCAACAAAAATACCAGAAGCAAAGAGATTACCTAGAAGGTGCATGAAAGAGTTTAAAAGATAATAGGATAGGAATTACTAATATAGGGAAATTGATAAGAGATTTTTGGAGTTTTTTTTTTTGGTAGAACCAATAAATTATTGAATTGGTTTGATGGTGAGGCAAAGTAAATAAAGAAGGTTTATGCCTAGATATTCAACCTGAACAACTATTTAAACATTGGGTCTATTTATTGAGAAGGCACATATTTTGTTGGTTGGAAAGATGAGTTCAGTATTGGACAGGCTGCCTTCTAAGAGTATTGTAAAAGCTATTTGCCTAGTCTAGAGATCAAAAGGGTTATTTATAAATTTTCCAGGGGGAATTTATAACAGTTGAGTCTATAAATGATGTGTCAAGGTCTGAGAAAAAAACTTAAAGTAAAAAAAGAAGAGGATCTAAAACAGAGGCCTGAGGAAATTCAATATGAAATAGCATATAGAGGAAACAGAGTGTGCAAAGCAGGTTAAGAAAAAGCATCCCACTAGATGGGAAAAAAAAGAAAGAACCATGGTGGTAGAGAAGCCTGGAGAAAAGAACAGCCCAAGAGAAAAAGAGGGATAATCAGTCTCCAAGCTCCTGAGTGTCCAGGTTATGTAAATGCTGAAAGGAAACTTGGCCCTTAAGTACAGGGTAGCCAAAGGTCATTTTGGCAAGTATAGTTCTTAGTGGGGTGGTAGATATGGAGGGTAGTAAGTTTTAGGTAGAGAAATGACAAGTAGGTATGGACATGGAGAAAATGAATAAAACTGTCTGTCAAGAAGTTTGTATCATGGATGGGACCTATGGGTGGTAGCTAGAAAATACGAGGTGAAGGGAGTAAGTCAGTCATTTTTAGTATCAGAAAGAAACAGTTAAACACTGTTAATAAGATAGTACAGGGGAGAAGTGAAGATCTAGGAGAGAAAGGTCATCTTTGCAGAAAAGGTTTCCAAGAAGAAAGGAAGGGACAGATGGATAGTTGGCCCTTAGGGGGAAACTTGTGATAACAGGAATGATTCCAATAGTGATACCAGTAGATTTTTAGATTTTGTAATGGGAAACAGTTAACACTCGTTTATTTGTAAGAGAAGAGGTAATACCAACAGCTAAAAAAAGATGAAACTATTGGAACGTTGTTAGACTCAGGAGAATGGAGAACTTCTTAAATAGTAAATAAGAAGAATGAGAGTGAGACAGCTAATTACACAAGTATTATGAAGTTGCTGAATATGTGAAGGACCCAGCTGAGGTTGGTAGGCATGTCTGAAGCTCGGTTTAGAAGCCACATTCTCTTTTCATTCTATGTTTAGAGACCGTCTAAACATAAAATTTACTGAAAAATGTCAGCAACTTATCAGTGACCAGATACTTTCTTCCAACATTGTCATAAAGCTGTAGTCATTCTTAATATCATACTACATACTATAGTTTCTTTTTCTTTCTTTTTTCTTTCTTTCTCTTTCTTTCCTTTCTTTCTTTTCGTCTTTCTTTCTTTCTTGCTATATTATATTGTTATACTGTTAACTACAGGCACTGTTATAAGCACATCTTTAGAATTTATTAGTCTAACTAAAACTTTATACATATGGCACAACTCCTTACTTCTCCATCCTCCATCCCATGGCGACTACCATTGTATTCTCTACTTCTATGACTTTTACTATTTTATAGTCTTTATATCTAAATTATGCAGTATTTGTTCTTTTGTGACTTATTTCACTCAATATAATATCCTCTAGATTCAATCATATGTACATGGCAGGATTTCCTTCTTTTTTAAGGTTGGATAATATTCTATGTATCAGCACACCTCATTTCCTTCAAATATTCATCTACTGATGGACACTTCATTTATATCCATAATTTTGGCAATGGTGAAGTGTGCTACAATGAAAAAAGACTTGCAAGTACTTCTTCAAGATCCTGATTTCAATTCTTTCCTCTACAAACCCAAAAGTGGGATAGCTAGATCATATGGTAATTGTATATTTAATTTTGGGGGAAACATCATTATATCATCACTCTCATTTTCCATTACTACTGCACAATTTCACATTCCAACCAACAGGGTATAAAAATTCTAATTGTCCCATGATCTGGCCACCACTTTTATTATTTTTAGTAGCAAATGTGAAGTGACATCCCATTTTAGTTTTTATTCATATTTCTCTGATAATTAATGATTTTTTATCTTTTCATATATTTATTGGCCATTAATATGTCTTTTCTTAGAGAAATGCCTGCTCAAATCCTTTGCCCAGTTTTAAAAATCAGATGTTTTTGTTGTTATTTTGTTTCATTTGTTTATTGCTAGTGAGTTGTTACAATTCTTGACATATTTTGCAGATTAATCCTTTATCAGATACATTGTTTGCAAATATATTCTCACATTCTAGAGTGTGCATTTTAATTCTGTTGTTTGCTATGCAGAAGCTTAATAGTTTGATGGACTTCCACATGTCTACTTGGCTTTTGTTGCTTGTGTTTTTGGGGACGTACGCAAAAACTAATCACCAAATAATTAATTGTATTCCTATATACTAAAAATTAACCATTTAAAAATCAATTTAAAAAAATCCTTTTACAATAGCATCAAGTAAGATATCTAGAAATAAACTTAACCAAGAGGTAAAACACATACTTTGAAAACTATAAACATGGATGAAAGAAATTTAAGGAGACATAAATAGATGTAAAGACCATCCCACGTTCATGAAGCAGAAGACCTAATTTTACTAAAATGTTCATACTATACAAAGCAATCTACAAATTCAATGATATCCATCAAAATGTCAATGGAATTTTTTTGCAGAAGTAGGAAAAACATTCTAAAATTCATATGATACTACTAAAGACCCAGAAATAGGCAAGGAGGCATCACAATTCCTGGTTACAAAATATATTACAAAGGTGCAGCAATCAAAACAACATGGTATAGACATATACACCAATGGAACAGAATGGAAAGCCAAGAAATAAACCTTCGCATATATAGTCGACTGATCTTTGACAAAGGTGTCAAGAATACACAGCGAGGGAAGAACAGAAGAATAGTCTCTTTATACATGGTGTTGTGAAAACTGCATATCTATATGAAAAAAAATGTAAAATTCAATTCCTAACCAACAGTATATACAAAAACAACTCAGCATGAATTAAGACTTAAACATAAAGGTTGAAACCTTTAAACTCCTAAAAGAAAACATAAAGGAAACAGAATTTATTTTAAATGTCTACTGTATGAAGGTTTACATCATTTTAATCACCAGAAATAACACCTCTAATCAAATACACTTAAAAGGGGATTTGTAGGATTTTCATCTTTTTTCAATTAATCTAATGATAATAGATCTCCCTAATGGAATAAAAAAACAATCTCTTAAGTATTAACAGTTAAATTACAGCATTTCATTAAGGTTATATTATTAATACATCATAAATAGGCTATGCACTTGAAAACATATATAACTTGGTAGTGAATCAACTAACATTGTTTGTTCTTTGTACTTTCATTAGTAATAAAAATATTCATAAAGAATTTAGAGTTTGTGGTTTGAAGTAACTAGCTTTAAAATTATGCCTGTTAGGCTAAAGTAAAAGAAATTTGAATCTTTTTATCATTAAGCTAACAAGTCATACACTATGCCAACTAGCCTAATATAATCTACTATTTAATGCTGTCCCCTGAAGTCTATCAAGACTGTAAATCAACTGTACTCTAATAAAAATAAAATTAAGAAAAGGCCTATTTCAAACAAGGATTAACATGTACTAATTTTGTTATATATTTGTGTAGTTCTCATATGAATTGAGTGTAATTCTTCATTAATGCTTCTAGCTAAAATTACAAAAATAATGAGATGGGTGTTTACTGTAATTGTTAAGCCATGATATTTTCAGAAAAAAAAACTATGTAAAGTTTTTTAAAATGACAGCAAATAAGCTTTCAATATCAAGATAATTATAGTAAATTTTTATAATAATATGTTGGTCACATCATAATACACGCATTGCATTAAGGGCTTTACTTATCCAATTTATTACTTAGAACTCTCTGAGGTATTCTGGTATCATAAATTATCTCTATTTTCAACATATAAAATTTGAGATTTATAGAGATGAAGTAATTTGTAGGAGTTTATAGCAATATACGTTACTTAAAGACTAAAATCTTTAAAATTCCATATTAAACTATTAAAATTTTCAAGTAAATTTTCTACAAAATATTTTTATTCACTTTGATAGTATGAGAAAAAATAATGATTCACTGTGACTTTTGTAAACTAGTGTGTTTGTTAGACGTTGAGCCATCTATTTCCAAATGTTTTAATAAAAGCTAAATTTTATTTTTCATAAGAGATTGTCTGCATAATAAATGCATACTCACACATACTTACATGTTTTCTGAAAATAAGATTTAGTATCATATAACAATAAAGCCCAATTATAGAAAATGAAGATACACTGAAAACAAAATGTTTACTGCAGTATATAAAATTAAACTTAGAAGAAAAATTTTGAAACTATTTGAGATATATTTTCTCACAATTTACTCACATGATATTCCTTTCTAAAAGTTACTTTTAGAACATTGAAAAGCAAGTAGTCTTTCAATTGAAGTGGGTCTAGGAAGGAAGTAGCAAAAATCTGACCTGCTCATGTTCAGGAATGACAACGTCTCTGGGTATAGCAAGGGAGGAAATGACTGAAGTGAACTGGAAAGGAGGAATGTGGACAGAGGTCATCAAGGATCATCTCCACAGGAATATTGAAGTTCTCTGAAATAAAATGACTTATGAGACTCTGAAGAAAGAAAGTCATTCAGGTTCTAAAGTTTTGCTGAATAAAAGAAGATGACCATTAATTCGGCAAGAAAAAGATAACTACACGGGGATGTAGACAGCATGAGTCTCAAAACAAAAACATTATTTTATGATAGGGTGAAAGAGAAATACTCTGAAAATGGCACTGTAAATTATAGGATTTATGGTGGCAATTTTAGAAGAGATAGAAGTGGGAACTGAGAACAATGGCATAGAGAGGAAGAAGTCAACGTGAAGATTAGAATATAATAGAATTTAAAAGACTGGAAAGGAGTTGATAAGGCAGATAAAGAAATAAGCTCTAGAGCAGTGGTGAAGGTAAGGAACAAAATTTCTCTATTGATTGTTTCTTGATTGAGAAATTCAGATTTGTTTTTTGGATGTAAGAGAAAAGCTCAGTCATCCTTCAGATCTCCCAACATGAGTCCTGTGGAGTGATAGAACACTTGTAACCTAATGCTGGCAAATGGAAAATGTCCCATTGATCATGGCCTATTCTCTCAGACCTGAGGTTGTGTACAACCTATTGGTGTGTATGATATGTGTATATACAAGTTTGTATAGATCTGATGTGTGCTTCCTCAAATTAAAAACTTCAGATAAGCGTATCCCCTCAAGATGAAAAATTATGGATAATAGAAAATGAGTAACAAGAATATTTTTCTTTTAATTTTATAACCATTATATTTAAATTAAATTGGTTTAATTTTTCCCTTTTTCTAAATTTTCCACTTATTCCTTGCCTTTGAGTTTAAACCAAAGAAAGAAAACAGGAAAAAAAAAAAGATGATCATATTGGAAAGTGTATGTTTGTTCACTATCACACAGAATTGCTGGTGGTGAAAGTATTTTCCAGTCCTCTTCTCGAATCACTGGAGATAGTGGTTTGACTCTGAATGAGGCATGTCCATTCATGAGACAAACATGTGTGAAGTGAACATGGTGAATTATTTATTTTGATTTAGCTATAATGGCTTAAGAGTTTGCTTGGACTTAGTACCTATCTTCGTTTCTCCATACAGCAGAGCCATATATTGATGTTTATAACTTGATTTATTTTTTTATGATGTTTATAACTTTAGGGTCAATGAATAAATAATACGGGGCTTTGAATAGGTAAAGTCACCATAAAAACAATGCCTGGGGAAAAAAAATCTCCAAACCAATAACTTTGAGTAGAATAAAGAAACCAAACTAAATATTTCTGAGTAATTAATAAAATCTGAATTAGACACTTAATGATATATAACCTCCATATAGTAAGAAATGGCTTTTGTTGACTATAAATTATAATCTTTTATGAAGCGTTTATTTCAGTACAAATCACTGATGATGATAAATGAGTAAGACTAGAAAGTTTACGGTAAAAGTTTAATAAAGTTATTACTATATGTAATTTCAAAGAGAAATATATAAAGTGATGGTAGCCATTACTAAGTAGACATTATATACTATACAAAATATGACATCATGTAATAACTATATTATTGGAATTTAATACTTGAACAAAGGAGCAAATATATTCATTTCCAGTAACTTACACAGTTTCTACTAAGGCCAATGAATTTTATTTTTCTCATATGATATAATATAAAATATTGCCTATTTTATAGGACCAAAATTTTATAACTCAATATAAGTTCCATTATTCTTTAGTATATATGTTTAATATTTTGATATCAAAGTTCTAGTGTCTTAAATTTTACACTGAAAGTGTGATAAGTCTGTGTCTTCAGAGTGTGAGTGTTCCTTTGCTTGCATTTTTTTTATGTAAAATAATAACCATATGGGAGTTTCCGTCGTGGCTGAGCAGAAGCAAATCTGACTAGCATCCATGAGGACACAGGTTCGATCCCTGGCTTCGCTCAGTGGTATAGGATCAGGTGTCGTCAGGAGCTGTGGTATAGGTCACAGACGCAGCTTGAATCTGGTATTGCTGAGTCTGTGCTATAGGTCAGTGGCTACAGCTCAGATTCTACCCCTAGTCTGGGAACCTCCATATGCCATTGGTGTGGCCCTAAGAAAGACCAAAAAATAAAAAATAAGTAAAATAAAATAATAACCATAAAGTTATTACTTTATTCCTATTCTTACATCTTTTATTGTCATGAAAAGGGCTAAATCAGTTAATGAACACATATTTAGCAAGCACCCAATGTAGCCCCATCACTCTTCTGTCCCATGAAATGTGGTCAAGAAAAAGAAAAACAAAAGCTAACAGAAATTTTATAAAAACGTCTAATATCAAATTCTGTGGCACTGATTTCATGGGACATCAGAAGCCAGTGAAAGAACTAGCTGCATTTGCTAGAGAAAGAGCAAGCTTCATGGAAAACATAGATAAAAATTCTAGGAGCAAAAATATGAGGGTAATTGCATGGGTCTGTGAAGAACAACATAAAACGTGAAAAACAGGTTTAAACTTGATCAAGTAAAGAAAACATAAAACAGAAACTCAACATTCATGTGTCCCTGTGAGATATGTAATATAGAGCTTTTCCTTTGTTTATTATATATACAATGAAGCATATATAGCATATATTCATATATACCACATATGCATATATATGTGTATATATATATATATATATATATATATACATACATATAAACCATATAACAGAAAAACACACTGATCCAAAATGCCCTAAAAACATAACTGACTCTCTGTTTAGACTAGCAAATCTAGACTTTCAAACTATCTAGAAAAAGAGCTGACTCTTTAAAAGGCTCTTGCTCCTACCTCTCCCACCATGCCTCATTCTCTGCTTTGCACCATCTTTCATATTTCCCTTGGAGAAAAACTGAAAAGTGTGATGCCAGGATTGTATTATAAAACAACGTTCCAACCTTCTTGGTGCTACACTGAAACTACCGTGAAAGGACTTGTTTCAAAGGGTAGTGCAAAATTACAACAGGCAGCATTTCCTAGGGCCTATAAATCCACATTGTATCTCACAGTGAATTTAGTCTTTCCAATGCTCATTCTGAAGTATTTACATAAGTGTTACTGTTCCTTGGAAGTGAACACAGATATGCTTTGGTTGCTTTTTATTTTGCTGCCTTCACATTAAAAAGTACAATATTAAAAATTAGGTGAAAATAGGTTTAAATGTGAAATTGAATGGATGGATAGTATATATATTCCCAAAGATTTAGATATATTGAACATCAAACATAACATTAAAATGAAGTAAATGGAAAAGGTAGCATCTTTCTCAGTCTCAGAATGCACAAAGGTCTTGAGGGGAGAAGGAGAGGCAAAGACAGAGAGACAGATGGATTTCCTTAGGACAGTAGTTTGAATGGTTATTTTCATATACAAATGTTTTCAAATAATTTTAAGTAATGTGAAACTCCCTCACCAGCAGACCAGTGTTTTGTGTTTCCTGAAACAACTGGAACCACAGTCATAAATAGTATTTCACCTCTTGCCTGGCTTGTCTCCATCTGGAGACACAGACAGGTATTCATAAGGCTCTGAGATCTGGAAAAGCTGAGCACAAATCTGCTTGGCGGAACCTCAAATTCTCCTTTTATTGTTTTTTGAAGAACTGAACTTTTATTTTAAAGCCATATTTGTGGCTAGAATTTAATCTATACCATACAGACTGTTTATTCTAATTTAATCCAAATATCATTTTATAGTAAAGTTTTTACATCCAAAATGTCAAACATTTTATTTTAATAATACTGATTTGTTTTCTGAATGGCAAAATGATTTCTTTAAAATACTTTTTTGCAAGAACTCCTGACCTACAGTTTTTTGAAACCAAGCAAATATTTCTGAAACATAAAGTTAAAATGCTTATCCTAGCCATACTATTAACATACCTTGTGAAAGTCACGGCATACATAAACAAGAACATATAAATATGATCTAATAACTATTAATGTGATTGTATATATACATACATATTGTGATTATACACACACACACACACACACACACACACACACACACATACATATATATATATTATTTAGGTAATAGCAAACCTACCAAAGTGACTTGTTTCTTTGCAGGAAAAACAAACTTTGTAATTTTATCTCATTTTTTACTCCTATATTTATAATAAAAACTGTATTTAGTAATTTGAAAAAACAGTTCAGAAGTCTCAGTCAGAAGGTATAAATGAATTTTAAACTTTAAATTTTCCTTTGTTATTTTTGGGGGAAGAGATAATAAATATTCTGTAATTAAACAATAAAAACACAAATTGTCTCAACTTTAATTATTCTGATTTAAAGTCAAAGTTCTCTATCCTTTCCTCAGCTCAAGGCTTTGAAACTACTAAAACAATTAACTCTTGTTTTAATATTGTCACTTTTCTTTGTGCAACTTTCTTAGAAAGTATTTTTGAGATTCATTCAATATTTTTTGGTATTTGACTTTTCCATTTCCCTCCATTCCTTCATTCCATAAGTGTCAGCTGGTTCTTTTACGTAACAAATAAAATTCTGGGATCTTTTTTAGTCAAGTTCATCTCAGTCACTCATGGGCGCCTGGAAATGTTTAGGCACAAAAATAAAACTAGTAGGAAAATATTTCTAATGTTGCAGGTTTTAAACTTGATCATAAACAAATAGTTGCTAATATTCAAATCAGATGATGAGAAAAAAATTGATGAATGCACAGAAAAATCAAGTTTTTGCATTTCATTGCTATTTAATGTAGATTTAAGTGCTAAATTTGGGGCTCTATGGAATTAACTTTTTAAAAAAATTAGAATATATTGATTGACCCAGATTTTGATTAGAAAAAGGTCTTTGCATGCCATTTTCCCTTTAGCAGCACAACGAGAATGTGCCTTCCATAGCCAAACTTCAAAGTGGAGATTTAGTGAACTTCACTATTCTTTGTTGTGATATGTGTTTCTCCTCTCCATTTTCTTTCTGCCTATTTATTCCTCAATTCCTTGACCGATTTTCCTTAGATCCTTTGCTTGCTCTCTTTCTTTCTTTCTTGTGCATATAATGAAAAGTTGGCCTTAATCTTTCTTAGCCAGCGTTTTTCCTCCATGCCTTTTTCCCAGACCACAATGTTCACAGTTCATGGTTTTCTCTACTACCTGCAGATTCTAAAGTTCCTGATTCCAACATCTAGCATAAACAACAGCTCCATAAATTCCAAGGTCTCTCCATATTGTCTTCAAGCACCATAGTCATTTCTAACTAGAGTTCTTTCTTAAATTGACTTCTCCCACTGCTTTCTCTTGGTCCAGAAAAATTTCTCTCCTCTGGATTCCCTAAACGAATCAACTTGTGCTTTCTCACTTCTGGGCAGGATCTCTCTGCCTCAAAATGCACACTTGTAATACAATATTTATATCACAACTTTACACAAACCAGAGAAGAAATTTAGGCTGAATTATTCCTCAATAGAACTCAACTTGAGTGGAGGAGCTATTAGTTCACTTCTGCATTTGGAACTCCTCGTAAGCAGATATTAAATGAAAAAGTAGTATCTGTGCACCAAATGGATAAATGTATGTTTATTTATCATTAATTTTCAGACTCATACCAATTCCTCACTCAGCTAATAAATGCATCATTTATTTCCAAGGTTATAGGAAACTATCAAATTTTAGAACACCATAGGTGAATGCTTTAGTTCATTTATTACTTCAATGATAATTACTAATGAGAAATAAACCTTTTAAACTATTGAAGAAAATATTTTAACAACTTTGTTCAAGTATAATTGGTATACAACAAACTGCACACACGTTATTCATTTAATAAGCTTTGGAATATTATATATCTGTGGAACTATCACGATATCAAAATACTGAATGAATTCATCAACTTCAAGTTTCCTCAAGCCTTTATGTAAACTTTCCTTCCTGTTGCTCTTCACTACTACTCTCTTAGGCAACCACTGATTTATTTTCTCTTGCCATATATTTGCTTGCATTTTCTAGAATGTAACATAAATGAAATTAAACAGTATGCATTCTAATCTGACTTCTTTCATTCAGTATAATTATGTTGAAATTTTTTTCTCTCACATAACAATAGCTCATTCCCTTTGAATTCTGAATGGAATACAATGCTATTCCACTGTAGGGGCATACCATAATTTTTTTTAACCCGTTTTCCCATTCATAGACATTTGGGTTGTTTCCAGCTTGGGACTTTCAAGAACAAATCTACATCACCACTCTTGTGATAAAACTTTTTAAGGGTATATGTTTTCACTATCTTGGGTAAATTCCTAAGATTGAAATGGATAAATCATAGGTAAGTCAAAGTTTAATTTTTAAAGAAAATATCAAAATGTTTTCCAAAGGTTTGTAACATTTTTTTTTGTCATTTTTGACTTATCTAGGGCCACACCCACAGCATATGGAGGTTCCCAGGCTAGGGGTCTAACAGGAGCTGTAGCTTCCGGCCTGTGCCACAGCCACAGCAACGCAGGATCCGAGCCGCGTCTGCAACCTACACCACAGCTCACGGCAACGCCGGATCCTTAACCCACTGAGCAAGGCCAGGGATTGAACCCGCAACTTCATGGTTCCTAGTCGGTTTCGTTAACCACTGAGCCACGACGGGAACTCCAGTTTGTACCATTTTAAATTCCAGCAGTGTATGAAAGTTCCACTTTTTCCACATCCACACCAGCACTTAGTATGATAAGTCTTTGTAATTTTAATATTCTAATAGATGTGTAGTTGTATCTTATTTTCTAACTTGCATTTGCCTAATAATTAAGGATTTGAACATCTCTTAATATACTTCTTTGCCAAACATATACCTTTGATGAAGTATCTGAATGTTATAAAGAAATAAACACATGAATCACTGATATGCATGGCAATATGAATAAATCTCAGAATGCTGAACACTATAAACCAGACAAAAGGGACAGTATACTGCATAACTCCACTTACCTCAAGTTCAAAAACAAGTAATCTAGTCTATAGTGATGAAAAAATCAGGATAATCATTAACTTTGGGGCTGTTTACTAAACAGGAGTATGACTAAGTCTTCTTGGGCTACTGTTACATTTTTTTCTCTATTTGGGTGAAAATTATTAGGATTTTAATCTATTTTGCTTTTGAAAGTTTATCAAACTTTTCACTTATTATTTTCTAAACTTTATGTATGTGCTATAGTCAATGAAAAGTTTAACTTAAAATAATAGCTTATCTAACAACGATAAAAGCAACAATAGCAACAAGTTACTTTCTAAATGTTTATGTGCCAGATTCTACATTAAATGAAAGCAAAGAAAAAATAAGGATGAAAAATAGCAGAGTAACAATATCCTTATACACATGAAGTGTTTAGATCTGGTGTTCACAACTCAGGAAAATACTGTACTTGGTATTTCTTGTCACAAGGTATCTTGCATTGAAAATATTGATTTGAAACCAGTGTGATCAAGAAACTCAATGGTTAACTTCATTATGATATGCAGGCAGGAATACAAATAAATTTAGGAAAATAAACTAGAAATATCAATTGTTTTTAAGAAATCAGTTGCTTCTTACTGAAAGTAAGAGTTTTTGTTGGGGGTGGTGTTTTTCTTTTTTTTGTTTTGTCTTTTTTTTTTTTGACTTTTCTCTCTTGCTTTTTTTTTCCCTTGAACACTGTCAGAAGTTTTACATCATTATTGATAGCCAGGACACAAACAATACTTTTATAAGCATTCACTCTGCTTTTCTACTCTTCTTTTAAAAAATCTAACAAACACATTTTCAATAAGCAAAGGATGAATGACAAATAATCTCCATATTTTTGTTTTGACAAGTAAATTCAGACTGGATATCTTTTTTGAAATAATCAATCATATACAAAATTTTCAGATTAAAACTGAGCATTCAAAATAAACATCTTTGGACATCCGGTTTTATATTTAGGTCCATTTTGAGTTTATTTTTGTGTATGGTGCTGAGAGTGTTCTAACTACAATTTTCACAAAACTAGAACACACAACTTTAAAATTTATATGGAGCCACAGAAGACCCCAAATAGCCAAAGAAATCCTGAGAAAGAAAAATGGAGCAGGAAGAATCAAGTTCCCTGACTTCATACTGTACTACAAAGCTACAGACATCAAAACATTATGATACCGGCACAAACAGAAATATATGTAAATGGCATAAGATAGAAAGCCCAGAAATAAACCCAAGTAGCTATGATTAATCTAGACAAAGGAGGCAAAAACATACAATGGAGAAAAGACAATCTCTTCAATAAGTGGTGCTGGGAAAACTGGACAGCTACATGTGAAAGAATGAAAGCAGACAAATTATTATTCTTTAAGTGAGAGTAACTTTGCTGAATTAATTCAGAATGGTAGATATACCATGAGGAAAGACTGTAATGTTGAAGAATCTCAAATTTTGATAACATTTTAAAAATTTCATTGACTAAAAGTCTATAATAATATGTAAAGCTTATTTTTCTTTCCTAAAATTATCCATGTTTAAATGAGAGATTGTAATACATTAACTGGAGAAACAGTAGTCTTTCATAAAAAAATTAAACTCAGAAATAACCTTTAGGAGAGGGCAAGATGGCAGAGGAGTAAGAGGTCGCACTCACCCTCTCCCACAAATACATCAAAAAACGCATCTAAAGATAAAACAACTTGGACAAATCATCATCTGAATGCTGATTAATTTAAACCTTCAAAAACAGCAAGAAACCCTTGAAATAACTGGGTAGAACAACAGAAGAAGAAGAAAAAAAAAAGGTGAGCGAGAGAAAAGCAATTAGGATGGCAGCCAGCACCCCAGGGAAGGAGCTGTGAAAAAGAAAAGTTTCCTGGGAAGAAACCTAAACAACGATCAGCAGATCAATGACTAACGGAACTAGAGGGACATCAAAGCCTGAGAAAAACGCAGCAGCTGGATTGAGATAGGAAAATTGGAGTTAGAGACCCACACAGATGACCTAAATACCGTGCAGACACTATAGCCTGAGGCGCCAGGCAGTGCCTGGGAGCTGACACAGGTTCCTAAGGTTAGTCCCTGCGAAACGGCAGAGGTCGGTGGCCACGGCAGTTGTGGTAATAGGACAAGGAACAGTGATATTCTATGATTCGTGGAGAGCAAAACCAGGACTGAGGGAACCGAGGAAGTCTGGTCCCTCAGGGGAGGCAAGCCTCCATTGTTAGGGAACAGGAGAGGAGGAGGGGCTGACCGCCATAGGAAGCAACTTGAACTAGCGTGCAGGGCAGGAAAACGATGACCTGACAAAGAGAGCAGAAGTGGGGAGAAGCCAGTGGAGGCTGCAGATGTGGCAGCGGGGGCGGAGCCCGTGCCTTGAAGCCCGTGGGCAGAGCACTGTGTCAGGTTGTGGACCCAGGTGCCTGCGCCAGCCAGCATCAGTAGGGGTGGCTGGGCCCTGGGCCGGCCGGTCCACGGACCTAGGCGACTGCGTCAGCCCACAGAGTGGGTAGCTCTGGCAGGCAGAGCAGTACGCGACCACACGGAGCTAGCTTTTGCAGAAGAGCGGGGTCAGCGCCAGCCGCTGCAGCCAGGAAACTGCCCCAACGTACGAGAAAGCATCAGTGGAAGGGCACAACAAACGCCAGCCTGCTGAGCCAGCCTCTGACAGGTACCTCTTGTGGTTCCAATCACCTCAAAGAGGACTTTGCAATCAAAGACTAGTTTCCCACGGCTCTCACTCCCAGGGGAAATCATACTTCCTGCTGCTGCTATTGCCAAATGCTTAAGACATCTGGTAGATCTGCCTAGAGCTCGCGATCACTTCCCAGGGCTGGGCAACTAAGAGTGGACAGAGCCACCTTCCTGCAATTGAGAGCGTACAGACTAGGCACCCACTATCGACCTTAGCCATTCCTACGCTCTCACAGAGAACACTCAGAGTACCACTGAGATAACAGCCTACTCATTCCAAAGAAATAGACATCAAATAGTCAAACTCCTACACCAAAAATAAATAGTAACCCCACCAAAAAATACAAAGGGGAGCTCCTCCCTAGAAGTAGCCTTCCAAGTCTACACCGTGGCCTCCCCAAACTCACAGAAAAAGAAAACCACAAACAAGATGAAGAAGCTCAAAAAACATTCCCAGTGAAAAGAACAGGACAAGTCTTTTAAAGCAGCCAGCAATGAAACTGACCTCTGTAGTCTGTCAGATGGAGTTCAGAAGGGAGGTAATGAAAATACTTGAAGAATTAAGGCTGAATATCCAGAAATTAAGAGAAGATGCAAACAGCAATGCAGAGTCCTTTAGAAAGGAGCTAGAAATCATAAGGAGGAGCCAAGAAAAGCTAGAAAACTCATTTGCAGAGATGCAAACTGAGCTAAAGGCAATAAAGAGCAGCTTGAATAATGCAGAGGAATGAAGTAGTGATGTAGAAGATAGAATAATGGAAATCACACAATCAGGACAGCAGACAGAAAATCAAATTAAAAAGCATGAAAGCAATTTAAGAGATCTCTGGGATAATATAAAGAGGCCCAATTTACGCATAATAGGAATTCCAGAAGGAGCAGAAAAAGAAAAGGGCATTGAAAAAATATTTGAAGAAATTATGTCTGAAAACTTTCCAAATCTGAAGGAATCTGACATCAAGATACAGGAT
>PVHT020000173.1:4893467-4935138 GCA_004024745.2 Catagonus wagneri | reverse complement strand
TACCTTAGAAAACTCTACATAGAATTACCATATGACCCAGCAATCCCACTCTTGGGCATATATCCAGACAAAAATTTCCTGGAGAAAGACACTTGCACACGCATGTTCACTGCAGCACTATTCACAATAGCCAAGACATGGAAACAACCCAAATGTCCATCGAGAGATGACTGGATTAGGAAGATGTGGTATATATACATGATGGAATACTATTCAGCCATAAAAAGGATAAAATAATGTCATTCGCAGCAACATGGATGGAATTAGAAACCCTCATACTGAGTGAAGCATGTCAGAAGGAGAAAGACAGATGTCATATGAAATCTCTTATAACTGGAGTCTAAAACACTGCACAAATGAACATCTCAACAGAAAAGAAAATCACGAACTTGGGGAACAGACTTGTGGTTGCCAAGGGGGCAGGGGAGGGGTGGGGGAGGGGTGGGAGGGAATGGGGATAACTAAAGCTTTAATGATGGAATAGCAAGGAGCTCCAACTGTAATGCACGGGGAACTATATCTAATTACATGTGACAAATCCATATATGTACATGTAATCGGGTCACCACATGGTGCAGTTGGAAAATCTGACAGAAATCTGTAAACCAGCTATAATGCAAAAATTAAATAAATAAATAAATAAATAACCAAAAAAAAAATAAACATCTTTCGAATTCATCTAGTGTTTTTATAAAAGAACCGAGAAAAGCTTAGCTATGATCTATAGAAACAGAACAAAGTGTTTTGGCAAGCTATCACAAGATTTTAAAATGGTATTTAAAATCCACACTTTACCATTTTTGTTAGTACACTGTCATAAATAAAATACATCAGTTCATTAGGTCACACTACAAGTACTTATTGAACATCATCTTGAGGGGAATATTCATGTGCAAATCTACTGATGTATATATGTATGAAATTCTGTTGGGTATATACCTGGGAGTAAAATTTCTGAGTCAAAGTATATGTATATTTAGCTTTAGTAGATTCTGTTAAACAATTTTACCGAAACAAAATGTTAAACAAATATAGTTCCTGCATATACTTATCTAGAATACACAGAGGAAATAGAGAAGTAAGCAACAATTCCAAAGTATGTTGACAAGCACTGCAATAGAAGTTTACAACAGAGCTAAATACTATAATGTGCTTTTGTATACACACACACACATAAATATATGCTGAAACTTGTAAAATAATATAGTATTATTACTACCATCTTAGTTATCACTGCTTCTGTGCTGTAAAATAACTGAAATCTGAAACCTAAACAATTGATTCCCATGAGAAAAAGTAATATTTTAGTTTTATTTAGGAATTTGCTGAACAATGCCCTATAAGCCAATTGCTTGAAGTCTAGAATAATAAAGTTCAGTTCAAACTGATTCCAGATGTTTAGCTCTACTGAATTATTTTCAAGGTAAAGTGTTAACTTTTTCTTGATCCTTTGCCTAATTTAGATACCAATTCTCTGGGCATCTCTGATTATAGAAATCATCATACTTTACTTGTCAAAAAAACAATCTGTGTCAGGAGTCAGCATGTGCTAATTAGAGAAAATTCTCCTGATCCAGCCATTGTCTGTCCCTGACACACCTTGGGAAAAATCGTTTTACATGTGAATATTGAAAGGTAGATTACTAAAACTACAATTTTGAGGGCAACAGAAATGTTTGCTGTGTGATAAACCTTAATGAAAATTACATTTGAAAAATCACCTCACTCATACTGTAACAAGCACCGAGACCTGGAAAATCAGCACTACCTGGAGGTGATGAGTAGGGAACTCTGGATAGTAAGGAACAGACACAGTGGTTCCAAACTATACTTCTCTGAGCTGCCTCAACTGTCTGGAAACCAGCCAAGGACATCAGGCCTCTATTCTGGCACCTGTAACAAGGAGAGGCTTAGACGCATCCCAGTCTAAGAAAAGGGGTTGCTCAGAGGTCAGCAGTTTCAGAGGTTTGCTGTGAGGGACTCATCTGAGTATTACCAGCAAAAGCCATAAGCAAACTAAAGATTTGTGACCCAAGGAACAATGAAAGGAGTTCTAGCCGTGAAGGCAGGGACCATATTTTACTTGCTATTGTATTTCCAGTTTTTCACTGAAGGGTACAATGTGGTTACTTGACACATATTTGATGAATAATAGAGTAAATGAATTTCCTAATGAAATAAAAAAAATCTATGATGAAATAAACATCAAGCTGAGTGAGCTAAAGTGGGGGTCAAGATAAATATATTGGGCTATGTGTAGGAATGTGAGGGTGTGTATATAAAATCACTTTGGAAAAAAAAAAAAAAACCTCATAATGTATTAGGATTGGAAGGATCTTCTGAAACCATCTAGCATGATTCATGTCATGGATCTAAGCCTCAAAGAATAACGTTCCAGGCTGCAAGTCACACAGCTAACAGGTAATGAGTGTTGGGATGGTGAGTTGAGTTCAGAATTTTGGCTTCTAGTTTAGTTATTTTTTTCAACTAGACAATGATGTTTCCCTGGGAGCTATAATAGCAAGTACTGCAGAATGTAATATCCTAGTCTTTTCATATTATGTCTACATATTTATCATCATATAACACAAATTTAGGGGACGTTAAAAACATTCAGAGATAAAAATAAAAATTTATTAAAATAATGAGAATTATATTAGAATAGCAATAAAAAGATGTTTGAATTACTGAACTTAAAAATTAATACATTCAATATGGATGTATTCTCTTTATAAAATAGACTAAGACTAATTTATAAATTACTTCCAATGAAATATCATACTTAAATGAAGTATATTTACTTTCCCATACCACATGTTCACAATTTATTTATCCACATTATCAAAATATAATTTACATTATTTTATAAGGTGATATTTTTTTAAAGAACAGAATTTACTATATTACAGACATCTTCCTAAGTACTTGCTCCCACATTAATTCTCAGGAATGAAAACAAACTTATATGTGGACTCCTGCCTCTAATCTATCACTGGTTAAATTTTCCTCCATACAGTATTGCCATTAAAGCCCCAGCTCTTCAAGATGTAGCTCATACTGCAAGGCAGCTCTTCATCTAAGTCTGAAAGTAAAGGGAGGCACCCAGACTTTTTACATGGTTCTTTCATGGAGAACTCTTAGTTTTGAGTCCAGTTTGTATTTAAAATACAACTGGAATGATGGAGGCTGTTCTGTAGCTCCTACGGTTGGCCAGGGGAAGAAGAAACAGCCAGCAATGTTAAGAGATGAGGTAATTCTCAGGCTGGAAGGGACAAATAAAAACAGAGAAGGGAAAAACTGTTCTAATCAGACTAGGTACCATTTTATGGGGATGAGGTCACAGTTGCACCCATAATAAATAACTTGCTTAAGATCATATAGCTGGAGAATGCCAGAACCAGGGCCTGAACCCAGATGCTTATGACCAAAGCCAGTGCTCTTAATTTTATAGCGAATTGGCTCATTTAAGGTCAGCTTAAATGGCATGCAGTATAAAACAATAAATATTTATGGACAATTTTCCATATGTCCAACAAATTATCAAAAGTCATAAAGAAAGTTATAAGGGGAATAAATAGGAAAATAATTCAAAAATAATTATTATTGAGACCACAATGTATAGGAGATCAAAGAGACATCCAGATCACGAAATTTTTTTGGTGTGTGGGATATGGTCTAGCTAAAGTGAACTGAACTTTTTTAAAAGAGTTGAGTCATTAAGGAATGGACAAAAGCATATGCATGCATGTGGAAATAGGATATCTATGCTTTCAAAATGAGAAATGAAAGCTGTAGAACAATATATTTAATAATACTATCTATTTAAGAAAGAAATATAAAGAACAAAAATCAGTAACAAGCAAGTGGTAAGTGCTTCTGCATTACGAACCATAAGGAAAGAGTTGAACTTTTTCTATAATACACTTTTGTATTGTTCATTATTTTAAAGAAACATTTCAAATGGTTTAAAATAACATTTTATACGTTTATGTTTTAGTTTAAAAATTAACATACATTATTTGAAATTAAAAAGCTATTTTCAATTTGAAAAAAAATCAAATCTTTGGGTTATTTGTGGGTCTGTTTACTATGTGATTTTGGAAAGAAAGCATAATATCTCATTTCTTTCCTGTGGTTCTTAAATAGTTTTTAAGTGCAAGATAAGATGTCTTCTTTTCTTTCTTCAGTTTAACCCTTTTCAACTTTATTCAGTAAGTTCACCATTATATTTGCCATTCCTAATCTAGAAAATCTAAATATATTTTAAAAATCTAGAGGTTTCTGAAGGTCAGACAGCTCTTGGAAATGAGGGGTGTTAAAATAATTATTTTTCCTCCACAAGACAAAAAATGCACTACGTTCTACTCAGAAGAAAATTTGATTTTTGGGACAACTGAGTTTGTATTTCCTAGGCTAAATCAAATTGAGTAGCACAACAAAGTCATATTATCCCTAAGAAGACAAAATATCTCTGAGCCCTCATTGGTCAAATTTGCAAAATTTCAGACTTCTCAAATCCCTCCAGGTTCACTGAAGAAGCTCACAGAGGTTGCCAGAATTTCGTCAATAAGCTTGCACATTTGATGCTCTTGGAGATTATAGGTACCCCCCTCCCTTACTACAAGAACCGGCTGCCCAAGTCCTAGCTGGCTATGAACAGACTTGTGTGACTGTAGCAACTGTGCTAGCTGGATTTCAGAAGTGCTACTGACAAACTGACTCCTGTGTGCTTCCTATATTTCTTCTTTTTGATCAGGACTGTTTTGTGTAATTTTGCTATCCCTGTTCTATGTTGGGTACGTGGGAACCAGATAACCAGACCTTTTTGTTCATAGGCCTTCGGATCAGGAGGAAATGGACCCAAGTACCAAGGGGACATCTGGAACTATTATAAAAGATAAGATCCTTGAATTTTAGTTAAATATTAATAGGGTGGAGACTTTGGGGCCGTGGGATGGGAAGAGTCTATTTTTTTCCAAGAGAGGGACATGAATATTTGCAGAAAAGAGGGTGGGCTGTGGTAGTCAGACTTATGGTCAGAAGTTGATTGGGAACTTGGTCTAGCTCCAGCCAAACCTTTTGATGACTGCATCCTCAGCCAACATCTGACTGTGAACCTCATGAGAAACACTAATGCAGAACTACTGAACTGCGCTGCTTTGAATCCCTACTAACAGAAACCATAAGAGATTATAAACGATCATTGTTTTAAGACAGGAGTAACCAAGCCTTTTTTTGTAAATGGCCAGATAGTATAAACTTTAGGCTTTGCAGAACACAGGGTATCTGTTGCAAATACTCAATTCTGCTTTTTAATGTAAAAGTAGCCTTAATAGATAATAATTAAATAAGCATGGGTATGTTCCAGTAAACATCTATTATGGACACTGAAATTTGAGCTTTATATACATTTTACATGTCAGAAAATATTACTTATTTCTATTTTTAAACCCTACAAAAATATAAGTATAATTATTAGCTCACAGACTATATAAAAAACCAGGTGGAAGGCTGGATTTGATAAGAGGAATGTATTTTGATGAATTCTGTTTTAAGCCATTATGTTTTAGGGGGATTTGTCTTGCAGCAATAGATGATTAATGCGGGGACCATCGAATATCCTAAATAAGAAAAATCCCAGACGCTAATAAGAACAAAGACAAAGTCCTTGAAATGATATTGGTACCTGAGGGCTTGAATGTAAAAGTACAGAGTAAAACAAAAGAACCTATTACCCAAAATAGTCCTACCCCCTGTTATTAATTTGATAGGGATTTATCACTGAAATTCTTATACATAACACTCCCCATAAGGCATGCCAAGAACTGAAAAGTCTATTTAGCTTTCCTCATTTTAAGAAATACTTTCCCATTAACTTACTGCTTTCAAATTATAAATCTGAATGATTACTTTCATAATTCATGTTTCCCAATTTATCATTTGTGAATACAAAACTCTTGCAGCCTATCGTACCTTATTTTGTTTGCTAAGTAAGCAATGGGGTAACGGAGGTAACTAAGATTTTCAAAGTAAGAGGTTCAACAGGTTGGGCAGAAGAGGGAGATTCGGTTTTTACCACTGTTATAATAAGCCATGGCTGTGCTTAAGCCCAAGTGTACCTAGGCTCCTAATGTCTTTCTTTTCTTCTGATTATACGAACAGCCTTTTCTTTACATCATTGTCACATGATCAGGGCCAGAAGCATGATTAGAAGATATCCCAGCATGAGCTCTTAAAGTCATCAGAGCAAACTTCCCCTTACATCTACCTAGGCTCTGTTTTTAAAAGCCCTGAAAATCAGTTCGACATTGTCCTTGAGGTTTTACTTCCCTTCCTGTGTGACTGGGCAGACCAACTCATCAGCGCAGAAATAAACTAATGAAGTGGAAACTCAAAGGGAAAGGGTAGGGATCCCTAGCCTTGTTTTTTACTGAGGTCTTCTCGGCCTCTATGTAAAATTTATCACTACTTTCCCAGAATTCTAAACCAGCATATGTGAAAAATGTGTTATCCTTGACAAAACAAAACATATTAACAATAAACTGTGTCTTGTAACATATATCATCAAGGATAATGGACCATTTTTACCTTAAAATTGCATAATTAAGGGACCACTCGGATCTGGCGTTTTATGGCTGTGGTGTAGGCAGGTGGCTAGAGCTCTGATTAGACGCCTAGCCTGGGAAGCCTCCATATGTTGCAGGTGCAGCCCTAAAAAGACAAAAAGACAAAAAAAAAAAAAAGTAATACACAAACATTCAAGTGTATTAAAGAGTACACTATTAAAGAAGAATATGACATGACTTAAAATGACATAAAAGGATGTTTGTTTTCTGATAACAATATGGCATGATGAGATTTTTCACTTGAAAATATGCCGTTGAAGGAGTTCCCGTCGTGGCCCAATGGTTAACGAATCAGAGTAGGAACCATGAGGTTGCGGGTTCTATCCCTGGCCTTGCTCAGTGGGTTAAGGATCCGGCGTTGCCGTGAGCTGTGGTGTAGGTTGCAGACGCGGCTCGGATCCCGTGTTGCTGTGGCTGTGGCACAGGCCGGCAGCTACAGCTCCTGTTAGACCCCTAGCCTGGGAACCTCCATGTGCCGCGGGGTGCGGCCCTACATAAGGCTAAAAAAAAAAAAAAAGTCATTTAAACAAGGCAAGAATGTTCACTTTGAACTCTGACTTTACTGAGAATAAAAGACAAATTAGGTTAGGGGAAATTAGAAAAGTGTAAAATAAGAAGCTGTCTGGATTGATAAGAATCTGTATCTATTTCTGTGGTTTCATGACATTTCTAGGGAAAAAAAATAAAAGGAGTGTTGTGAAGTTAATTCACAATACACCTCTCTCACTCAGTGCTTACTATCTAAATGAAGTATCATTCAGGCATCTGAATGAGGTGGCTTTGAAAACAGCAACATATCATTGAGGGACTAAAATATATATTTCAGAATATCTTTGTAACTACATGCAAAAAATTTAAATAATATGTTAAAGAATCTCTCTTGGCAGATTAACTATCCATAAAAGGAAGAATTCAAATCAAGAATTGAAAGCATTTTCACAGTGACATAAGTGATTCCACATAGGAGACAGAAAGAAGTTGATGAGTTTATTAAATTAATGTAAAAGTATTTCTGTTAATTTGGAAATTCTCAGTATGAATGTGGTCATTATTGGATGCATTACTGGATGCAGGACAATTTTAAAGCATCTTTGGTACTTTCAGTTCCACTATTCTCCATATTTTGGCATAGGCTTACAAGTAAATAAGAGTTATAATTCTGAAAGGAAACAAAAAATGCTCCAAATTTAAAAACAGAAATTACAGAGTAATGTATTAAATGATTCAAGTAAATCTTAATTAATCATTGTTCATTGGTGGAGTACAAAAACTTAGAGTGTGATTAGTAAATCTGGTTCTAGGACCCTTTCTCACGCTAAATAGGTGATCTTGAGCAAATCACAAAAACACTCTTGCTTTTTATTCTCATATAGTGAGATGTGCATGTGACCAAAACACTTCATGATTACGTTTATCCATCTTGTATTCTTTCACCTTTGTGTGAGGGTGACAAGTGGTTTTGACAAACTGGTTGCTCTTATGTGGCTTCATGAGATGTTTTTAAAACTTTGCAAAAGTCAAAGCATTCCTTATGGTTTTCTTGTTTTTTGCAAAATACATGACAGTATATTAAATTCAACAATAAGAATTTCCCTAGCTTATATTTTTAGTAGCTTATATAAGTATTTTACTTTTAACTAGCTTATATAAGTATTTTACTTTTGCATGTATTTCCAGGTGTGTACATATATGTTCTGCATATATAATAATATATACATACATAATACAATTACTGGATTTTCTAAGCTACAAATGTAAGAGATGCTCACTGTGACAAGACTGCGAACAGAGCTTTGTAAAAATATTTATACTAAGACCTCAAACGTCATCCTTTTTCAATTCCCAGTCTTACTGCTCCAAATTAATTAAGTTTAATGACTTGATTTATATCCTTCCATATCTTTTTTATGTTCATGAGCTTACAGAATATGTATTTGTATTCAAAGAGGTGCTTTTTACCCTTCTTCTTTTCTTCTCTCCATCTCTTTCTTTCTCTTTATTCCACGACTAATTTTTAACTGCACCCACAGCATGCAGAAGTTCCACAGCCAGGGCTGACAACTAGATTTAGCATACGTGATAATTCTAGATCCTTAAACCACTGTACCTCCTTGGAACTCCATTATCTTTTTATTTTTACATAAATTATATAATGTACACTAGCGTTTTACTAATTGTGGGTTACAACCCATTAGCGATTTGTAAAATTAATTTAATGCCTATTAGCAACCTTAAAAAACCAAATATTAAAAAACAAACAAAAATAATAGAATGGAAAAGAAAACATTAGAGTACATAAATGACAAACTGTAGTAAGGATATTTAATTTCATCAAACTTTTATTTACATTTACATATTTATAAATATGTGTGTGAATTTGTGAGTTTATATACAAATGCAGAAGTATATGTGCTTTAAACAAATATGCACATAAATAAGTACTAAATTTGAATCACCATAAGATGAATTTCTCTTAGTGTGTAATAATAGAAAAAATGATTAAAAGCTTTCCTTTATAAATGTTGTCTTTCTTTTGGTTTTCACATTAACTGAAATAGTTGTTCAGCATTATAAGCATTTATTATTTAAATTCATAGAGTGTAGATAAATGAGCTATATAGAGCTCAGCAGTAGATTCGTACCTTGCACAGCAGTGCATTATATTAATAAAAATATTTGCAAAGCTGTTTTCACCCTTGAAATGCAAATGTTTCCAGTACAGCTAAATACTTGTCTTGGAAATTTATTAACCTCAGATCTGATGAGTGTTATACCACAGAACAAAAGGGAAGAAAGAATAGTATAATGGAGAAAAAGTAATATAATTCATGTAATATCAGTATGATTTTTAATTTTGCTTTGTCATCATCAGAGTCCATCATTTTAGATACCTTTATATCTTTAGTTTTAGTTGGAATTCAGATCCAAAGAAGTGTAACTTTCCACACTTTAAGTAAGTCATTGATAAACTTCAACAAAGAGGAAATAAAGTCATTTTCATAAAAGTTACTTGGTGAATGTGAAAGATTAGAATTCATCTATCCATCTGATACCATCTATATATGTGTGCATATATAGTGGGCATATATATATATACATATATACATCTATATGTGCACACATATATATTTACTACACGTTTACTAACCCCATCAATAATAATAGGAACACAAACTAAAATTTGACCATAATCATTTATGTTTCTTAAATCACTAAATGTGTAGCAGGACCAAAAAGTTTGTTTTTTTATTGATAGCCAAAACATTTGAAAGTTTCAGAGCTTTGACAAGGTATTTTTGAAAATCTGAGCAAACCTCTAGGTAAAGAAATTGTGCTTGTGTTCTTAATGTAAGACAAAAATTAATGTATGACTAAACTCACACCTATATGGGAGAGATGAGAAATGACTAATATCCTGATTGCTTATTTGCGGATTCAGCATTCTTGGAATGCAAGAGATGATTATCCATCTCTGGGGATCATGATTCAGATAAAATGTGTCTAGAGCAGCATGCAAATTTTAGAAAAGGAAGTTACCAGACATACTGTAACAGAAAGCATAAGACAGTCTGCCAACTGAGCTGGTTTCAAAACTTGACTTAAGGAGTGATGAAAAGTAGCTCCCTAGTTGGATTGTTAGCAAGGAAGGAAGGAAGGAAGGAAGGAAAAGAAAGGAAGGAAGAAAGAAAGAAAGAAAAACATTAAGACATACATACAAATTGGAATCAGCCCCAAATCCCAGTATATGAATACAATTCGGCCATACGTAATAGACACAGTACCATTCATTCATATCCTCACATCTCTCAAGTCTTGGCACAGATGTTATGTTTTCAGTGAGTTATCTTCTTTCTCTTTTGAAAATAAGTCTTATACACCTTTTTCTCACTTCTGTCTCTTTGCCAAACTTTGTTTTTGTTTAAAAGAAAGGTTTTTTTGCTTATTTGATTATTTTTATTCTCCATCACCAGAAAAAAATTTCTGTGAAGATAGAAACATGGTCTTACTAGTTTATAGTACAATCTCCAATATCTGGAAAAATCTTGGCATGAAGTGCGTACTCAATAAACTAAAAGGCACCAATCTGTTTAATTCCAAAGTCAGAAACTTAATATTTATTTGAATTCCTTGACTTCATCATTTTCCATATCAAGTATTATCATTATTTATTTTTCAGCTGTACAATGCTTCCCTTATCTTTACCATCCTCTCTATTTCTACTTTCACTACAGTGATGCTAAATCTTCATCTGAAGCAATACAATGTTGCTTCTAATTTGCTGCAGTGATTTAGCAGTTAGCATAGTAATGTCAAAATGTGAGGGTATTTTGAATCACAAATCACAATATGCTCTACAGCTTTCCCTGATCATAACCATTCTACAAGCCTTATCTTTCCCCATTCCCCTCTCTTCTTCCTTGGTACCTTTCTCTAACCATACATTAGAGTAAAAACAAATTATATAAAATCAAATCATCACTACCTAAATTGTGAAAATTCACCATTCTCTTTTAAACCAAGGTTTTTTTTTTCTCACATATTTGAAACCTTCTGAGGTGTCTGTTCCACTTTTACATAGCTTTATATTTTTCTTATCTTTCAGAATAAACTCATAGAACCCAATGATTAAATTTTCAAATATCCCAATAGTCAGAATTAAGAATTCTGACTATATTTATCAATGAACAACTTAACTATGATCCGTTTATTTTTTTTGGTCAAAAACAGTTCTTTCGTAACCTCCTAAATATAAGATAGAAACAAAGGGTTCTGATTATGATCTTATGATCTCAATCATTTGTTTGATCCAGATATACTAAAATGTGTTTCAGTTGTTAAGAATTATTTTACTTAAGACCTAAAATATGCAAGTTATTTAGTAGTAAAATACACCTTTTTCATATATTCTCTTATAGTTTGATATGGAAACACAGATATTAAATGAATGGGGTGAGTTTGAGGGTTGACAGATGTGATCATAAAAAACATTCCTGATCAATGAACTAGAACAAAAGGGGAGTGTGAGTTAAGACTTCCTAACTTCATATCTGTCTGTCTACCTATCTATCCATATGTGCATATGTCTGTCTGTCTGTCTATCTATCTATATCTATGTATATATCTAGAAAGGTATATAAATTAATAAATCCATTAATTTATCAATCGCTGGCCTAATCCACAAGCCAGCATCAAATACGCTGTGTAAAGAATGCCTCACCAAAGTCTCATGTATATATTCTCAAGCAGGTACTCAGAGTAGTTTCTAACTTACTTCTATTTTTGCAAATGTCACCCTTCTTAACTAATTACTTCCCTACCAAAGTGATATAGGTAAAAGTAAAATCTGAAAACTTTCAGATTTAGTAGCTCTTCTGATGAAAACCTTTCAGTAGTTCTGCACTGTCTGCTGTGGATAAAGCAGGAATGCTTTGCAGATATGTCAAAGGAGACCATCACAAAGCCCGTGTTTTCCTCTCTAGTTTTGTCTCCTACTATTTCCCTGCTCAGATGGTCTAGCCATAAAAACGTCTCCTCTATTTCCTGAATAGACCATACTATTTTATGCTTTCAAAGTCAAGTCAGCCTACTCTTAGTGGATGCAGAAATGTGAATAATAAAATTTCAAACTTCTTCAGAGAGAGAGACTATTAATAGGCAACACTACGACATCCATATATATTTGCAGTTGGAGATCTGTTTTCGGCTTAATATCTGGAAATTACTGTTTTATCTCAAAAGGGCAGGAAAAACAGCCTTTCCTTAACTTACTAAAGCAAAACGCAGACAAAAAATGTAATCAGCTAACAGCCAGTGTTCAAAGGAGACATAAAGCTACAGGTCTATATAAATACAGAAAAATTTCCATGATAATGAATAACAGCTGAAAACATTTAATATAATGTATTTGAAAATAAACAACATGTTTTAAACATATTAGATAGCGTTTCCATATCTAAAATCCAAATATTTAATAACATCCCACAAAAACACCAGAGTTTTCAAAAATTAGGAATAATTGTTCTGATGGGATAAATCAACTATTCCAGTACAGACTGTAATGAACTGAGAAAGAGTAGAAATCAATGAAATGGAATAGTAATGTTGAAATAATGCAGTATGAGAAATTAGTAGATCTGAAAAGGGCAATCTGTTTTCATTATTCCGAGTAGAAAAAAATTTTAGGCTATTATATATTATTTGTAGCTGCTGAATATAACGATGTTAATAAACTGTCATATAATCATATTTTATATTCTTGAGACTAGGGACACTGTTTTTCCATTAGTTTTCTTTTACTGTTGTTAGTTCTTAAAAATTCTTAGCTAAAGAACTGACTACCAGTCTACTCTAGGTATTTTTACATGAATTATTCTAGTACACTGGGTTACAAATAACTGAAAATTCCTCTTACAAAATGTTGTCTTAGCAAAGTTCTTTCTTATCTGTATTACTAAATACTTCTACATGTGGCATTTTCTGGTATTTATGTATTGTTCTGTGCTTGCTGAATTGTTATTCCTTCTTTTAAACTATATAAAGCAGTATTTCCTTGTAAATTTCCATCCATCACCCTCAACTTCTTTCCCAGAAAGGCCACAAGTATACATGGTCCACATTCAGAGCATTTGGTTCATGTTATTTTATGTTTACGTGTAATTTCTCTCAAAGCACACTGAAGTCAGAACATAGTGATTTACTCATAGTAAGAATATGACACAGGAATATATATAAAAGGTGAGTGGAAGAAAGGAAAGAAAGAAACAGCAGGAATGGAAAAAATGAAAAGGAAAAAAACAGGAAAAAACATGGAAATAGGAGAGAGACAAAAGAATTTCAATTCATAACCTACCTCAGACCTTTCTTTTAATTGTCACAAAGTTACTACCACAATGAAAACAAAGGTGAAAAATGGAAAGACAATAATTTACCATTCAAGTGAACTTATTTTTACTGTCAAATTAGAAAGTATGATCTTCTTGTTTAATCTTGTCCTATTAGCTTGAAAATACTATGCTCCAAATACATAAAGTACTCAAAAACACTAAAAAATTAGTTTATCATGCTTTAATGTATATTGTACCATGTACAGTGCCTTTTCAAATCACTCGATTTCTAATAGTAATAACAAGCCATAAATACTCTTCTTAGTATCTTTTCAAGCCTAACTATTTACATAAAAACTAGACAATACATTTATAAATACCCTTTGTGATCCTTTTCAAGTTTTACTTTATTCACAGACAAAAACAAGTTAAAAGATTTTTCAAAAAGAAAATATTAACACTAATAAAAATCATGTGTCAGTTGTTTTCTATTTAGTCCCTCTAAAATGTAATTCTTTCTACTATACTACCATAAAGATGGATGATCACTAGTATATTTTTGCTTTTTAATTTTAAATTCAAAATATACAATATCATTTTTGCCATTTAAATAATTATTAGGTGGTTATGAAGAGAATAAAATATAAAACTTAAGTAATTTATTAAAGCCCTGGTAAAATTCATCACTGGGAATGCATTTTAGAAAGGGGGAATACACTAATAATAACATATATTTTACCAAAATAGTTTCATATAATTCATAGATTTCAGAAGCATGAACTGTATCTGGATGCTTTTAAGCAGCTTTTGTGGACCTCTTTGATAGTTTGCCGATGAATATATTTACTATCAGTTCATTTTTATAGAAGAAATCTATTGGACTGGCCATGATAAAAATGTTTCCCTGATTTATATATTCAACCTTTGATCATTAATAATGTAAGGTCTATTTTTTTAAGTCCATCTTGTTAACGTGGCTCAGTCATTTACAAAAATGAATTGCAATATCTTCCATCTCTAGTACAACTATCCCTGCAAAATTTTAAAGAATATTAAAATAGAATTTATTAAAATGTATATTAACTTAGAAATGATAACTCAGGATTTTAGGTGGAGAGAGTATGAGTGTGCTCAGAAAAATAAAACTCATGAGAAGAAAGCTTGAAATAGTAAATGATGAGTTTGCCTCTGGATAGTTTGAGATTGTCATTATGAGAGGAACACATGGATAAAAATATTCATGCTAACAGGTGTGAATCTGAACCTTGAGAGAGATTAGAACTAGAAAGATATACTATGGTATCAATATTAATGGAATTATTGTAGAAAGTATGAGGTGATAAGCTTGACCAAAGCAGGAACAGAAGAATGGAAGAAAAGTGAAAGAGAATACAGAAGAGAAGGAAAAATATAAGAGAGGAACTTGGAAATATTTAGGGAATAAGAATGAGAATGAAGAACTGAGGAAAGTGGGGTTAGGAATACAACAGACAGACCTAGACGGCACATACCATAAGAGCCACAGGGGTTGTTTTATACTGAATCATGTCTCTCTTAAATTCATATGTTGAATTCCTAATCCTAATGACTACATTTGGAAATATGGCACTTAGAGAGGTAATTAAGGTTAAATTAGGTCATAAAGGTGGGGTCCTAATCCAACAGAACTAGTGTTCTGATAAGAAGTGGAAATTGCACCAGTGGTACAAATGTATAGAGAAGAGGCCATGTGAAGGCACAGCAAGAGGTGGCCATCTGCAAGCCATGGAGAGAGGCCTTGGAGAAATCAAACCTGATGACACCTTGATCTTGGACATCCAGTGTCCAAAACTATGAGAAAATAAATTTCTGTTGTTTAAGCCACCTAGTCAGTGATATTTTGTGGTAGTAGTCCTAGAAAACTCATACAGGAAGAAAGGGCATTCTAGAACAAAAGATGCTGCAAAGGAGTAAAGGGGGAAGAAAGATCAAGGAGATTAATTCATTAGAATGCTATGTCTCAAAACCTGTAGAAGCAACTGTGGCCTGAGTGGATGGTGATACAACATGGATTGTGAAGGGAAAATTGTTTTATAAAAGTTTGACATAACTAACTACAAAATAAAGAACTTGGTACTAAGGATACTTTTGGAATAATAGAACAAACTTGACAAATGTTGGCATCTTTGAAGTTTTAATTTATTTTTACAAAATATGAAGTATTCATAGTTCGCAAATTTGTGTTTTTGTAGTATTATTAAAGTGCAATCTTATTAGATCCCTAAACCCTAGTAATAAAAAGTGATTTTTTTCTAAATAGAATTTATTTTATTAGACAATAAAAAATTAGTTATATTAAATATTAATTTCAGTAATTCTGCACTTGTGAAGTCATAAATTGTATTTATTTTTGATGTTTTGAAAATGAATGTAAAAATCTTTGTCACTGTAAAAAAAAGCTAAGGAGTTCCTGTCGTGGCACAGTGGTTAACGAATCCGACTAAGAACCATGAGGTTGCGGGTTCGATCTCTGCCCTTGCTCAGTGGGTTAAGGATCCGGCGTTGCCGTGAGCTGTGGTGTAGGTTGCAGACACAGCTTGGATCCTGCGTTGCTGTGGCTGTGGTGTAGGCCAGTGGCCACAGCTCCGATTAGACCCCTAGCCTGGGAACCTCCACATGCCGCGGGTGCGGCCATAAAATAACAAAAAAGGCCAAAAAAAAATAAAAAATAAAAAAAGCTAAAATAAAAATAATGAACTTCAACAAATCTAAGTGAATAAAATCTTTTTCCAGAATCACTAAATAAATATAATCATATATTGCGAAAGCAGGATGTAGACTTTTGTAGCCATTATTCATAACAACAGTCAGTTAAGTACTAATACTCTTACAATTACAGTATTAAAAAATAAAGCTGAAATAAATAAATTAGAGTCAATCCTGACTTTTTCTTAAGATTTACATTTATTTATTTATTTATTTATTTATTGCTTTTTAGGGCCTCAGCCATGACATACAGAAGTTCCCAGGCTAGGGGTCAAATCAGAGCTACAACTGCCACCCTGCACCAAAACCACTCGGGATCCAAGCCACATCTGTAACCTACACCACAGCTCACTGTGAGGCTAGATCCTTAACACTGAGCAAGGCCAGGGATGGAGCCCACATCCTCATGGATCCTAGTTGGGTTCATTAACTGCTGAACTATGAAGGGAACTCCCCTAAATTTGACTTTTAGTGTAAACTTTTAAAAGGAAATCAATTTACGCTTTTCTTCCTTCCCCTTCTGATACATAAATTTAGTAAAAAAAAAAAGAAATCATCAATCGTGAGACTTTGAAATGGACCAGAAAATTACTGGGTGCCCTCAATGGAAACCAGTGAATGTTCTAAAGTGTATACTGCTTTATCTGTTTCTAGTGCAGTTACATCATTTTCTTTTAGCTATTTTACAACTCTTTGTGAGTTGTAAACAACTGATAGCAATGTAAACAACTTTTGTCTACAGACAACAAAACAGTTCTCTCCAGTGGAGGGCAAATGATTCTCCTCAATTCCCTATGGAAAAAGCCAGCTTTGTATCTCTATTCATAAATTAACAAGTATTCCTGATGGATTTATATAAGTGTGGTGTTTTTAGTTCTCCTGTGAAATAACTGTAACATTTTCCTAGATTAACGTGTTAAATAATATCTCTGACATATGTTCATTTTATATTGGTACGAATCATTATTTTACCTCTGAAAATCATCTTTTAATAATGTTTACTATCTTCTTATGAAAGTAATGTGCTAAAATGGTGAATAAACATGTAGAGATTATAAAAGTTCATATTTTATTTAAACTACTATTTTTCAGGAAAATAAATACAAAACATATCAATATACAGTAGGCTGAATAACGCCCCCCCCAAAAAAATGTCCATATCCTAATCTCTGAAAACTATAAATATGTTACTTCTCATGGCAAAAAGTCACTATAGATAGTATTATGGTCAAGATTTTTATTTTTTTGGCTGCACCTATGGCATTTGGAAGGTCTCAAGCCAGGGATCAACCTGTGCCACAGCAACGACTCAAGCCACTGTAATAACAATGCTGGATCCTTAACCTGCACCACAAGAAAACTCCCAAGAATCTGGAGATCAGATAATTATACTTAATTATATTAGTGTGCCCAGTGCAATCCAAAAGGCCTTGTAAGCAAGAGGCAGGAAAGTCAGAGAAGGAGATGTGGATGAAATGCAGATCAGAGAAGAGAGAAATTTTTAAAATTATTTTTCCCATTTTTCCCATTACAGTTTATCATAGGATATTGAATATGGTTCCCTGTGCTACACAGCAAGACTTTGTTGTTTAACCATTTATATATAATAGTTTGCCCCTGCTAATCTCAAACTCCTAATCCTTCCTTCCACTTCCCCTTGGCAACCACTGTTCCCTGTACTTAAGAGTTTGTTTTTGTTTCATAGATATGTTAATCTGTGGTGTATTTTAGATTCCACACATAAGTGACATCATATGGTATTTGCCTTTCTCTTTCTGAGTTACTTTGCTTAGCATAACAATCTCTAAGCCCAACCTTGTTGCTGCAAATGGCATATTTCTCTTTTCAATTGCTGAGTAACATTCCATTATATACATATACCACATCTTCTTTATCCATTAACCTGTTGATGGACATAGAGGTTGTTTCCAATCTTGGCTATTGTAAATAGTGCTGCTATGAACATAGGGGTGTATATATCTTTTCAAATTATAGTTTTGCCTGAGAACATGCCCAGGAGTGGGATTTCTGGATCATATGGCAACTTTATTTTTAGTTTTTTGAGGAACTGCCATACTGTTTTCCATAGTGGCTATACCAATTTACATTCCCACCAACACTGTAAGAGGGTTCACTTTTCCCCACATCCAGGGAGGAGAGAAATTTAAAGATGCTTCACTGTTGGCTTTGTAAATTAATGAAAGGGCCACGCACCATGAAATGTAAGCTGGAAAAAGGAATGAACATAGTCTCTCCTAGGGCCTCTAGTAGGAACAGCTCTAATTGGAATAATATATTTTTTCTTATGCTTTTTAAACTACTAATAAGCTTTTTAAAGAAAACATGGAACAAATTTAAATTTAAAATAATCTGTCTGGAGTTCCCTTGTGGCACAGCAGGTTAAGGACCCAGTGTTGCGTCTATAGCAGCTAGGATCACTGCTGTGTAGTGATGTTTGATCCATGGCCTGGGGACTTCCACATGCTGCAGGCATGGCCAAAAATAATATCATAAAAATAATAATTATTATAATTATTATTATTATTAATCAAAATATGACAATGAGCTAACAATATTTTGAGACATAAATTGTTATATTTTAAAATTATTTCCAGAGAAGCTAGATCTTTTGAAAAACTTAGGTCTTATAATTGCCACAGATCTTTCTGGGAAATAAGTGTCTTCACAAACAAACCATTCAAATTGAATTCAAATAATATAAATAATTAAATGTTCCCTAAGCCACATGTGGTATTTTGTTAGCTCAGGATTCTCCCTTTTACTTTCTTCCTTTTTCTTGGCCCTATCATAACCCCCTATTGTGTTGGCCTTAGTAGATGGTTCAGTGATGACTCCTGACACAGTCTGGAGCAATCAGAGAACTCTACTGGATAACATTCTAGGTGGAGCTAATATGAGTGTTTCATACACACACACAGACACGCACACACACACGTTTACATACACACACACTTTTTTAAACTCAGTATAACCTTGAATAATGTTAGCTTAATACTGACAATTAATGATTTTAGGATGATGTAAGCCTATGTGAACTAGAAGAGAATGACAGCATGAGGCAAAATACAAACACACGGTTACATTCATTGAGCTTCAAGTGGTTGAGGATGGTTCCTATTGATCTGTGTTAATTTGGTGAGGTACTAGCTCATTGGCCAGTAAATCTTTTTTTATTTTTTTTTGTCTTTTAGGGTCACATCTGCAGCAAATGGAGGTTCCCAGGTTAGGGGTCAAATCGGAGCTGCAACTGCCAGCCTACACCACAACCACAGCAATGCAGGATCCAAGCCATGTCTGGGACCTACACCACAGCTCATGGTAATGCCAGATCCTTAACCCACTGAGTAAGGCCAGGGATTGAACCTGTGTCCTCATGGATACTAGTCATATTCGTTTTTGCTGAGCCAGGATGGGAACCCTTAAATCTCCTTCTCACTTAAAACATTTGTAATAGTGCTAGCAAATTAAAATATGTATTAAATGAAAAAGACATATTTCTTAACCAAAACAATATATTAACATTGTAAATTAACTATTAAAGCAATACATATCTACTTGATTATGTAGCAGATAAACACTTCTCTCCCACGTTTATTCTACAAAATTAGTATCTGAAAAATAGCAAAGAAAATACATTATAAACAATTCATATTTAAGTTTTAAAATTCAATATCTGCTTGTTACCTTTCCTATTCCAATGTCTAGTCAAATACCTGGGAAATTTTCTCCTGTGCCCCAAAATATGAGACAGCGGTTCTGGTAAGATATGTAAATCTAGTTTAAAAAATGGCTTTTATACTTCAAATATTACAGTTGCAACAAATCATTTAAAAATTATAAAACTAAAGTAATACACAAATATGCTGTTTTCCATTGGACTTAAAAATAAACTCTCTTAGGAGTTCCTGTCATGGCTCAGTGGAAACGAATCTGACTAGTATCTGACTAGCTCGGATCTGGCATTGCTGTGGTATAGGCCAGCAGTTAGAGCTCCAATCCAATCTGAGAACTTACGCCATGGGTGCAACCCTAGGAAGACAAAAAAAAAAAAAAAACCTCTCTTAGATGCAATATACATTGGTTGACATAATTTTCTACTGCAAAGCAAAAATAAGAGTGTTTTTTGTTTTTATTGGATAACAGCTGCTGTAAATCTGTGTTCTTCACTAAAACTCACAAACTTTATGACACAATAGAAAGGAACAAATGATAGTACCAAATGATATACAAGTAACATTATTTTATAATATACTAAGTTCTCACTAGAATATTCTCAAAAGACAGTAAAATAAATAACACTGGGTTTCACTATAAAATGAGCTTTTCTAAAGAGAAATTTGAATCTGAATTAAAATCTCAAATTATCAAGGTAGATGGCCTGGAAAGGTAGTACTATATCTTAAAACAACAACAACTACAAAATAACCAAACCTCAAAACCTAACAAGAAACAGGAAATGAAGAGCAAACCTAGTCAAAATTAGCCTGGTGTGAAAAGGTGAAATCTAAAGACATACTACAAGTTGATCTGAGCCAAACCTCATCATAGTGCTTTTTCTGTGTGGTCTATGATCAAAGACCACTTTATAAGGAAGCACTATAGTTTACTAAGGAAAGATGAGCATAAACACTCACATACCTTTCCTTTTTAATTTAGAAACTGTACATCATAAATATGTCAGTTATTCCTGAAACCTCATAAATATATTGATAAGCAAACATTAAATGCACTGAAATATAGCCACCTTGGTATATGTATATCTACAAAGCATTTCAGCACAGAACTAAATCAGAAGCTGAATAATAGAGAACAGGTGTGGTGAAGGAAGAAATTAAATTCAGCAGCAAGTTGAGGGGCTGAAAGAGAAGTTCACATGAGAGTTTAACAAAGCTCAAAAATATATATTGGGCAGGGAATTACACATACACACAAGTAACTGCTGAAGAGTAAATGTGAATATGAAACAGATAAACTTTACATCAGGAAAAGCAGCCTCTCAGGTAGCTTCACTGAGGCAACTGCCTTTGACAACCATTTGACTGTTATTTACCTTTGCCGAATCCACTTCATACTTTACCCTCAAATGCTGAAATGCAACCCTACTCTTAAAAAAAGTGTCTAATTAGGTCTTAAGTTTCCCTCCTCAGTCTTCTGTAATTTTAGTATGGAGGTCTTGCTATCAAAAATAATGTATATTTTTATTTCATTTTCAACTGTTCATTGTTAGTATATAAAAATAAAATAAAATATTGTATATTTATTTTATGCCTTGTAACCATTTTATGTTTAATTATTAGTTCCTTTAGTTTTTTGACAGATTCTTTTGTATTTTTTACTGTTACATTTCTTGAATTTTTGCATTACCTGCAAATTCCATTAATTCATTAAATAAAAGATAATATATTTTTCTTGATTCAACTGGGGAAATTCAGTTTTTCACTTTCATGTATTTTATTATCTGTAGATTTTCTTTAGATGCTCTCTATCATGTTCAGAAAGTTTCATTCTATTCCCAGCTTGGAGATAAAAAAGATATATTATCATATCAAAGATAAGAATCCTCTGATTTCTCAAGAGAAATAATATAAGCTAGAAGAAAATGCAACTACATTTTTTTTCTCCAGATTCTTGAAGATTTTTCCTTCTTTTTTTCTTTTTTCGCTTTTTATTGCTGCACCTGAGACATATGGACATTCACACGGGGGCCAGTGGTCGAATCAGAGCTGCAACTGGGGCCTATTCCACAGCCACAGCAACACCAGGTCTGAGCCACATCTGTGACCTATGCTGCAGCTTAAGCCACATTCTTAACCTGCCGAGCAAGGCCAGGGATCAAACCTATATCCTCACAGAAACAATTATCGGGTCCTTAACCTGCTAAGCCACAATGGGAACTCCAAGATTTTTACTTTCTATTTGGCATTGACTTTTTCAATTTGTTTATAATATGCATTGCTATGGCTTTTTGGTTATTTTTTTAAATTTGCTTATCTTCTGTAAACTCGGGGTTGTATTTTTGATCATATTTAGAAAGCATTCAATCAATACTATGTTCTTTCACAATTTCTTCCAGTACTTCAGTTATATATATATATATATTCATTCACTTGGTGTTTTCCTACCATTCTCCTCTCCCCCTTTTTTTTCAGGTATTTTTCTCTGTAGTTCAGTTTGTACGGTTCCTATTTTCTTCAAGCTCACTGATGTCTTCCATTGAAGTATGCAATCTGCTGCTGAGCTCATTCAGTGAATGCTTCATTCAAATGTGATATGTTTTAGTTCTGGGAATTCAATTTTTATAAGTATACAGTTTCCATTTACCTACTGATATTTTCCTATTTGTTTGCCTGTTACGTTCTTCTTTGATTCAAATTCTTGAACATATTTATAATAGCTTATAGACAAACACATATATACCTATAGGCATATTTACTTATATATATAAAATCTGTTTTTCCATCAGATAGGCTATCATATCTGTTATTTTTAGTTCTGTTATCATTAATTGATATATTGATTTCCTCCCGGTTGTATGCCACATTTTACTTTCTTTACCACCACTACTTTGATTATATATAGTATGTTATAGGTACATATGCTACATTGTTAAGTATTTGGGTTTTATTATTTTCCTTAATAGGATGCTTAAGTTTTTGTTTGTTTTTATGTCAAGTAGTTACTTCACTCGCAAGTCAGCTTGAACCATTTTATATTTGTTTTTAAATTATTTTTTAATAATGTGTAGTTGATTTACAATGTGTCAATTTCTGCTGTACAGCAAAGTGACTGAGAATATATATATATGTGTGTGTGTGTATATATGTAATATACATTATTTTTCTCATATTCCATCATGTTATAAGTGTGGTTATTGTGGGTCTTAATAGCTTTTACTTCAAAACAGCTTAGTCCCACTCTTGGGTATGAACTGCCTGGGATCACTACTTAGTCATCTGAGTTTTTGGTGACATCTCTCCACTCTGGAAGTTCAGTATTACACACCTCCAAGCTTTATATGAACTCAGGTATTTGTTCAACTTCCAGTTTTATATAATTTTTTTGTTTTGTTTTGTTTTTTTGATAAGTTTCTTCCAGTAGTTGTTCTTTGCCTAAACTTCTGAAGTCTTTCCCAGTACACATACAGAGTACTATTCAACAACATATTCTAGGGGACCTTTATGTAAAATTTTGGAGCTTCATTTATACACAGCTCCCTTCTCTTTTTTACCTTGCCAAGCAAATTCTAGTCAGTTAAGTAGTGGTGATCAGGCTCCCCAGCTTAGCAAGACCACTGTGAAATGCTAGGCTAACTAACCTCTCCTGAAGTACTCTGGAAAGTGAGTCCATGTGGAGGGCCGGAGGAATAATATGCCTTCACTTATGGGCCTACCTTCTCTCAGGGGCTGAAATATTGCACTAGCTGTGTTTTAGGTTTTTGGCTTTTTTTTTTCTTCCCCACCCTCATTTCATCTAGTACCCACATTACTTTCATAGTAATTATATAGGAATGTTATTATATAGAAATATTACATAATTAATTATATAGAAATGTTAAAATGACTCTCTAAACAGTACTCTTGTCAGCTTTTGGAACCTGAATTTTAGATTAATCAATTTGAACATTTGAAGATAAGCTGCTTAATTATGTCCCAAAGGTGCAATACCAATAAGACCTTATTTTGTAATATTAATTTCTGTGGCATAATATTAAGGAAAATCTGGGAAACAGAAATTAAAAAGTTCTTAGGTGATGGTTTTATTTGAAGGGTCTCATGATAGATGGTGAACATACAGCTTTTTTTTGTTTAATAATAATTTATATTTTTCACATATTTGATAATGACCCATTTGATTATACTCAATAGTGAATAAAACAAAAATTAGAAGCAAAATATAATATTCATAGTAACCCATGTGAACTTGCACTAGTGAGTTGATAGTCAGTTGTTTTAGGTAGCTATCAACATATTGGAAATGGGCCAGAGGAAGAGAAACTTTATTTCCTCAAATATATTTGCTAAACTCTGAAGGCCTGCACTCAAGTATGGTGTAATAAAAAGATCTCTAAATTAGGATACGTAAAGACTAGTACCTAACCCTAACACTTAATCTAACTATACATATGTATAATATAACTATATATATAGTAGTTGTATATATGTTATAATATTTATAGGCATTCCTGATCTGTAAATAAGAGAAGTTAGATTATCCCATACAATCATTTAATTTGTTAAAACAATCACTTTGTGAACTGAAGCAGTTGAGGACCAGTATATACGGTCTCAATGGTTTTGTCCATTCTAGTTGAAAGAAGTCTTTTATGAATAGGTAAGGTTGATGCCATCTACAGGATGAAATTTTAACAGGGCACATATTTTATAACTCATGGCATAAATGGTGGTAGTAGCAATTATTAGCAGCTCTTTACCTCATTATAAAAGTACCATTTTCTCAGAGTCATGTTCTTGATAAATTGTATCCTGATATTTCATACCACTAATTATATCTCCTCTAAGTATCCTCCAGAAGAATCCACTCATTGGAGTTTCCTCCATATCAGGAATTTCCTGAACCCGAAAGTAATTTTATCCTTGGTCTTGTCATTACATCTCTTCTGTCAAGAATTCTTCACTTTGAGTGTTTTATGTTAACTTTATCTCAAAAGAGTCTTAGAGATGAAAAAATAAGTTTTTTCTATTTGAATATTATCAACCCATGTTGACATAAACAGCATATATTCTGTGATTAAATATCATCAGATTAATGACACAAAGACTGATTTCTGATTTAATAATTTATTAAAATATGTATATGTTAAAATATTAACAGAAAAAATATTTATTTGACTCACTACCTGAAAGAAGCTGAATACTACTATGTTATTTTTAGTTTATTTTTATGTAGTAATTTTGTGTTATAACCTTCTTGATATTTCACCTTCACACTCAAACATGCAAAATAGGCACATACAATATAGCCAGTCTTAACACATTTGAGCATCCTAGTAACAGACATATGTACCTTTATCCAGTTATCCCTGCAATATCCCTTCAACTGCTGAAGTAAATATTTTCTTAAAGCAATAACATTTTAGATTTTTATTCTTAAAATCTATTTACAGCTTTTTCTATATGCCAGGGCACCCTGTGGTTCAATGTTGTATTTCTATTCATTTCTATATCTTGTTTTAATTCATTTGCTCATAGATCATTATAGTATTTTACATGCTACACTTTTTTTCTTTCATTCATGGTGAGGACATCCCTGAGTGAATTTACAGAAATAAAAAAAATCATGTTGGGAGTTCCCTTCGTGGCTCAGTGGTTAGCGAATCCGACTAAGAACCATGAGGTTGTGGGTTCGATCCCTGGCCTTGCTCAGTGGGTTAAGGATCCGGCGTTGCCGTGAGCTGTGGTGAAGGTTGAAGACGCGGCTCGGATCCCGCGTTGCTCTGGCTGTGGCGAAGGCCGGCGGCTACAGCTCCTGTTAGACCCCTAGCCCGGGAACCTCCATATGCCGCGCGTGCGGCTCTACATAAAGGCAAAAAGACAAAAAAAAAAAAAAAATCATGTTGATGGCCTGCTTATTACTTGCCAGTTTATTGCTGCTAGCCAATAGGTACTTTGGTACTAAGAATGTATTCCTGTTAAAGACTAAGAAAGGATTCTATATAACTCACTGTAAACTGCTTCTAGTAAGCTACTGAAACATAAACAGTCTCTCTGATTAATATAAATATTTGGAAGCATATCAAAGAGTTTGAGGTCTGATTACTTTTTAACATTCATATGCTAAGAGGATTTTGTTCAATTGTTAAATAAACCGTAAGTTAAATTATAGGCTCCTGATTATAGACTCAACAGAGTATGAACTCTTAGGTTCTTCTGACATTGTTACATAAAATACTCCATTGGTATAAAAAGAAGGCAAACATTAAATTACATTTTCACACTTCTAGCTTAATATTATTGATAGTCACTCTGTCTCATAAACATACTTAATTCTGATGAAGCATTTTAGTCATTTCACATTTTTTCTTCAGAAAAGTAGTGAATTCCTGAGCTATATCACCAAGTATTCACTGATGGTAACAATGACCATGATGTAGAACTAACCCTACACATCACAGTTTAGAAACTAGTCTTGGCCAATAGCTATTAAATACCACTTGTGTGAAAACTGCATATTAATTTAATCAGTCTCCATACCACCTTCCTTGAGAGTGCCTGACTGTTCCAGAGACTCTGCCATACTGGAAATTTTACCTTTTATAATCACTTAAGGTTAAGATTCTGGAGACACAGAATAAAATTAGATGTGACGTGAAAATATCTCCTGGACTCTTTTGATACTTCTATTGTCTAGCAGTTATCAGAATAGATAATTATATGCAGAAATCACCTGGTACTCAGTCATGATTTTAGCAACGTAGTCTTGTAATTAGATTAGGAATACATTCTTCCAAAATACCATTCTTATTTTTTTAAAGTTCACATCAAAAAGTAACTTTAATGATTTCCTTGTGAGTATGAAGATAATATTATTGTGTGGAACATCATATTCTTTCCAAGTATTAAGGCACAATGTCATTAAACCACGGTTTTCAATTTTAACTGAAGTTGTAGAGTCTGTTTTATAAGACCTTGAGTGAAGCCGGGCAAGAACATCAAACTCATGATGGTCATATTTAACATTATTACCCCAGGGGTAGTTTTCCAGCCCCCAAACCATTAGAGGACATATCTCTTCAGGGTTCTAGGACACTAAGTTTGGGCTAGTACCTGCTAAAGAGCAACAGAGTCACCATGTAATACTTCAGTATTCTTTCCTCTTCAATTTGTTTGCATCTGTTAGAGAAACTAGGTCCTCAGGGGATTTCTCTGACACCTAGGCCTACATAAGGAATTTAACTAAATTATAGCCAAAAGTTTGGTCTTTTTTTGGCAAAAAATTAATAAATGAATAATTTTGTGGGTGACTCTACCTATTGACTGAATCAACTTGGGAGTGAGTGACTTCAGATCCTATCTGTTGTCAAGTAAAACACTGGTGAAAAAAACCACATGCCTATATTTAGCTAAGGCTGAAGATATAGCCAAGAAAGCTTTTGTGACTGAGTTCACATAAAGACAAAAATTAAAAGCTTAAAGGCTCTGGAATTGATGGGTGAAGTTTCTCCTGGAGACCTCTCCAGTCACAATGTAACTGCTTCTAGACTATGTTCCAGAACAATCTTACTGGCATTTTTTGGCTGAGGAGTTGTCCCAATTTCCAATAATATTTAAGTAGGACTGGTTACCCAAACATTTTTAGAAGACCCTTTGGCTAGCGTTTTGAGATGAAGACAAAACCCAGCCTAAGATTTTTAAGCACAGAGATTTATTAGAGCATATTGTGTGGCTTATAGAATCATTAAAGGCATTAGAGGTGGGAGAGTAGTTAGAAACAGCCTAGAACAAAGGCAGCCAAGGTAAGCAATTGCAAGACTGTTATGATGGAAACCGTATGGACAATGGCTTATGCCATTTGGCACCTATGACATCAAGAAGCATGCTAGAAACTCTGAGCTACCACAGAAAATGCCTCCTTTTACATATTTACAAAATGTACCTATCTCCTCCTGTAGCTCAAGTTGTTCCTACTCTTTTCCCAATTCCCAGCTAGAGTTTCTGCTCGGAAGATTCTAACGCAGTGGATGCAAAGAAATCTCTTCAATTTACTTTTGTTTTTTAAGCATTGCCCACATTTAAAAAGGCATGTGAGAAGGGAGTTGAGTGGATATTGAGCAATCAAACACACAATATCCTCTGGAAAAATTTAGTTCCATATCAGATATTCTGCTTACATAGAGAAGTATAATGGGGGGATATAATCAAAATGGTCCAAATACCTAAATATTATAAATATTTTTCAGTGGTAATAAGAACACAGCAATAAAAACTGATAAACCAACAAAGCTCAAATAGACTTGTGAATATGAAAGCTAAATTGTTTTTGGAGTGAAGAATTCTGTTGAGTAGATTAAGCAAGGTAGAAAAGTATGTACATTTTTAATTGGGCTTTTAAGCATTTCAGATTATTACATATAAAAATGTCCAAAAACAAGAATAAACCAAACCATAAAGAAAAATGTGAGAAATTTGGATTGTTTTTTTAATTTTTCTTGCCTTTTTTTCATTTTAGGGCTACACCCGCGGCATGTGGAGATTCCCAGGCAAGGGGTCTAATTGGAGCTATAGCCACTGGCCTACGCCACAGCCACAGCAACGTGGGATCCAAGCCGCATCTGTGACCTACACCACAGCTCACCGCAATGCCGGATTCTTAACCCACTGAGCAAGGCCAGGGTTCGAACCTGCAACCTCATGGTTCTTAGTAGAATCGTTAACGAGAACTCCAAATTTGGACTGTTTTAAATTGTTTTCTTAAAATTATGATTCATTGAAGAAATTATTTAGATCCATTACATTAATATTTCTTTCATCTTTTACACTGTACAAAATTTTACTTTAATCTTTTCCTTTTTTGCCTTTTCACTCATAAATTTTGAAAGTTTTATTTAAAAAATGAATGATCAATATCTACAAAATCCAAGTTGAGTCATTTGATAAATGATGAAGGAATGTAGAAAAATACAAGGAATGTTCTCCACCCTAGAAAACTACTTAACACTGTGTGGAAATATCCTTTGGTTTATATAAAGTGAATTTTAGAAAGATGAGTAATGTGTTTTTTTCTTCCTTGGAAGAGATTATTTTTCCCTTGCTGCATAACTCCAATATGAATCTACCAAAAAAACAATTTTATTTCAAAAAAATTAATATAGTTTATTCACAGTGTTCTGTCAATGTCTGCTACACAGCAAAGTGACCCAGTTTCACATATATATATTCTTTTTCTCATATTATCTTCTATCATGTTCTTTGACAAGTGATTGGATATGATTCCCTGTGTTGTACAGCAGAACCTCATTTCACATTCATTCTAAATGCAATAGTTTGCATTTACTAGGTACTAAGCCCAGACTCCCAGTCCATCCCACTCCTCCCTTCACCTTGAAAACTCCGTCTGTTCTTTATGTCTTTGAGACTGTTTCTGTTCTGTAGATAGGTTCATATGACTGTTTGTTCCTAGCTCTGTGAAAAACATCATGGATAATCTGTTAGGGATTACATTAAATCTGTAGATTGCTTTGGATAGTATGGCCATTTTAATGATATTAATTCTTCCAATCCAGGATCATGGAGTATCTTTCCATTTATTTGAATCTTCTTGAATTTGTTTGATTAGTGTTTTATAGTTCTATATAGTTCTGTGTCCTTTGCCTAAAGTGACTCTCTTATAGGCAGCATACTGTAATCTCTATTTTTTTTTTATCTAGTCTGCCACTCTATGTCTTTTGATTGGAGCATAGAGTCCATTGACATTTAAGGTAATTATTAATAAATGTGTATTTATTTTAAAGGGCCACACCTGGGGCATACGGAAGTTCCAAGACTAGGGGTCGAATCGGAGCTAGGGATTCTGGCCTACACCCCAGGCACAACAACACAGTAACTGAGCCACGTCTGTGATCTGCACCACAACAATGTTGGATCCTTAACCTATTGTGCAGTGCCAGGGAGTGAACCCATGTCCTCATGGATACTAGTCAGGTTTGTTACTGCTGAGCCACAATGGGAACTCCCTTTTCTTTTTCTGTTTTGGCTTGGATGATTTCCTTTTACTTTATGCTCTGTCCCCCTCAATGAATGTACTATTTGGTTTTGACTTGTAGGAGTTCCCTTCGTGGCTCAGGGGTTAGTGAATCCGACTAAGAACCATGAGGTTGCGGGCTCAATCCCTGGCCTTGCTCAGTGGGTTAAGGATCCGGCGTTGCCGTGAGATGTGGTGTAGGTTGCAGATGCGGCTCGGATCCCACGTTGCTGTGGCTGTGGCGAAGGCCGGCAGCTACAGCTCCTGTTAGACCCCTAGCCTGGGAACCTCCTTATGCCGCGGGTGTGGCTCTAGATTAAAAAAGGCAAAAAGACAAAAAAAAATACTTAGGAATGAACCTACCTAAAGAGACAAAAGACCTATACTCTGAAAACTATAAGATGATGATGAAAGAAATCAAGGATGACATGAACAGATGGAAAGACATACCATGCTCTTGGATTGGAAGAGTCAAATATTATCAAAATGATTATACTACCCAAGGCAATCTACAGATTCAATGCAATCCCTATCAAATTACCAAGGACATTTTTCTCAGATCTAGAACAAAATATTTTAAAGTTTCTTTGGAAGTACAAAAAAACCAGAATAGCCAAATACATTCAGAAAAAGAAAAATGGAGCTGGAAGAATCAGGCTCCCTGACTTCAGACTATACTACAAAGCTACAGTTATCAAAACTGTATGCTACTGGCACAAAGACAGAAATTTCCATCAGTGGAAAAGGATAGAAAGCCCAGAATTAAACCCATGCATCCATAGTCAACTAGTCTATGACAAAGGAGGCAAGAATACACATTGGAGAAAAGACAGCCTCTTCAATAAGTGGTGCTGGGAAAACTGGACAGCCACATGTAAAAAAATGAAACTAGAGCACTTCCTAACACCATGCACAAAAATAAACTCAAAATGGATTAAAGATCTAGATATAAGACCAGATACTATAAAACTCTTAGAGGAAAACATAGGCCAAACACTCTCTGACATAAATGACAGCAACATCTTCTCAGATCCACCTGTCAGAGTAATGACAATAAAAAGAAAAATAAACAAATGGGACTTAATTAAACTTCAAAGTCTCTGCACAGCAAAGGAAACCCTAAACAAAATAAAAAGACAACCCATAGAATGGGAGAAAATATTTGCAAACGAATCGACTGACAAGGGATTAATCCCCAAAATTTACAAACACCTCCTACAGCTCAATACCAAAAAAATAAACAACACCATCAAAAAATGGGCAGAAGATCTAAACAGACAATTCTCCAAAGAAGACATACAGATGGCAAAAAAACACATGAAAAGATGTTCAATATCACTCGTTATTAGAGAAATACAAATCAAAACCACTATGAAGTACCACCTTATGCTAGCCAGAATGGCCAAAAAGTCTACAAACAATAAGTGCTGAAAAGGGTGTGGAGAAAAAGGATCCCTATTACACTGCTGGTGGGAATGCAAATTGGTGTAACTGCTGTGGAAAACAGTACGGAGATTCCTTAGAACACTAAAAATACAATTACCATTTGATCCAGCAATCTCACTCTTGTGCATCTATCTGGAGGAAACCATGACTCGAAAAGACACATGTACTCCAGTGTTCATTGCAACACTCTATACAATAGCCAAGTCATGGAAATAATCTAAATGCCCATCGACAGAGGAGTGGATAGGGAAGATATGGCGCATACACACAATGGAATATTACTCAGCCATTAAAAGGAATGAAATAACAACATTTATAGCAACATTGATGGACCCAGAAGTTATCATGCAAAGTGAAACCAGTCAGACAATGAGACACCAACATCCAATGCTACTGCTTACACGTGGAAACTAAAAATAAAGGACACAATAAACTTCTCTGCAGAACAGATAATGACTCACAGACTTTGGAAAACCTATGGATTCCAAATGAGACACTTTGGGGGGTGAGGGGATTCACTGAGGGTTTGGGATGGAAATGCTATCAAATTGAGTTGTGATGATTTAGTACACCTATAACTGTAATAAAACTCATTAAGTAATGGAAAAAAAACAAAAAAAAAATAAAAAATAGATCTTCTTTTCTCTCTCTCTCTCTCTCTCTCTCTCTCTCTCTCTCTCTCTCACACACACACACACACACACATACATCAACATAAAAAACTCAATAAACCCAGGAGTTGGTTCTTTAAAAAGGTAAACAAAATTGGCAAACCTCTGGCCAGACTCACCAAGAAAAAGAGAGAAAAATCCCCAACAAAAAAAATAAGCAATGAAAAAAGGGAAATCACAACAGATACTGCAGAAATAAAAAAAAAAAGAGAGAATACAATGAACAATTGTATGCCAACAAATTTGACAACCTAGAAGAAATGGACAACTTTCTACAGACTTACATCCTGCCAAAACTGGAACAAGAAGAAAAAGATCAAATAAACAGACCAATCAGTAGAAATGTAATTGAATATGTCATTAAAACACTCTCTACAAATAAAAGTCCAGGATCAGATGGATTCACAGGAGAATTCTACCAAACAAACAAAGAGGAACTTGTACCCATCCTCCTTAAACTTTTCCAAAAGGTTGAAGAAGAAAGAACACTCACAAAGATATTCTATGATGCCACATCACCCTAATAAGAAAACCCCAACAAAGATACCACCAAAAAATAAAACTATATGCCCATATCTTTGATGAATAGAGATGTAAAAGTTCTCAGGAAAATTTCAGACAACTGAATCCAACAACACATAAAAGAGATCATACACCATGACCAAGTAGAATTCATCCCAGGTTCATAAGGATGGCTTAACTTATGCAAATCAATCAATGCCATACATCACATTAACAAAATAAAAGTCAAAAACCACATGACCATCTCAATAGATGCAGAAAATACATTTGACAAAATCCAACATCCATTCATGATCAAAACTCTCACCAAACTGGGTGTAGAGGGAACAAACCTTAACATAATAAAAGCCATTCATGACAAACCCACAGCAAATATAACACTCAATAGAGAAAAGTGAAAGCCTTCCCACTAAAATCTGGAACAAGACAAAAATCCCCACTCTCACCACTGTTATTCAACATAGTGTTGTAAGTCCTATCCACAGCAATCAGACAAACAAAAGAAATAAAAGGTATCCAAATTGGAAGAGAAGAGTTAAAGTTGTCACTGTATGCTGATGACATGATACTACATATAGAAAACTCTAAGGACCCCATACAAAAAATACTTGAACTGATCAACAAATTCAGCAAAGTACCAGGATACAGGATTAACATTCAGAAATCAGTTGCATTTCTATGTACTAACAATGAAGTATTAGAAAAAGAATACTAAAATACAATGCCTTTTAAAATTTTACCCCCAAAATATCAAATACCTTGGAATAAACATCACCAAGGAGGTGAAACACTTATATGCTGAGAACTTTAAAACATTAATCAAGGAAATTAAAGAGGATTCAAAGAAATGTAAAGATATCCTATGATCCTGGGTTGGAAAAATTAATATTATAAAAATGGCCATACTACGCAAAGCAATCTACAGATTCAACACAAGCCCTATCAAATTACCCATGACATTTTTCACAGAACTAGAACAAACATTCCAAAAATTCCTATGAAACCACAAAATACCCAGAATCACCAAAAAAGTCCTGAGGAACAAAAATCAAGCTGGAGGCACAACTCTCTCAGACTTCAGGTAATATTACAAAGCCACAATAATCAAAACAGTGTAATATACATACATACAGACCAATGGAACAGAACAGAGAACACAGAAATCAACCCAAACACCTATTGTCAATTAATCTTTGACAAAGGAGGCAAGAATATAAAATGGGAAAAAGAGAGTCTTTTCAGCAAGTGGTGCTGGGAAAACTGGACAGCCACATGTAAATCAATGAAACTAGAACTCACTCTCACACCATGCACAAAAATAAAATCAAAATGGCATAAAAACTTAAATGTAAGACAAGATACCATCAAACCCCTAGAAGAGAACATAGGCAAAACATTCTCTGATATCAACCTTACAAATGTTTTCTCAGGTCAGTCTCTCACAGCAACAGAAACAAAAGCAAAAATAAACCAATGGGACCAAATCAATCTGACAAGCTTTTTGCACAGCAAAGGAAACTCTAAGAAAAACAAAGACAACTTACAGACGGGAAAAAATAGTTTCAAATGATGTAACTGACAAGGGCTTAATCTCTAAAATATACAAACAACTGAAAATGGGAAAAAGGCCTGAATAGTCATTTCTCCAAAGAAGAAGGAGTCCTCTCCCACATTAAATCTGGCCCACCTAAAATGGATTAGGGTCGAGTTTATGAAAAGCTAATGAGAAGATGAGACTATGATTTCTATCAAGTTGATATTATCTGTTCACAAAATCATATATAATCAATTACCAGAGACCCAGAACCAACTGTCTTCAGTTTTAATCTTGTGTAGAATTACTGGAGCTAATGTAATGCTATGAAAGTTAACAATTCTACTACCCACTGAAGGCAAAATGACTTCTTTGTGAATCCAGTAAGGTGATTTATCAATCATTGCATTCATTATGTTTTCTCAGAAATTGATTCTGAGTAGGTACCACTGTATTTAAATTTTCTGAATATAAGTAGTATAAATGCATGACACTCTTTGGAGAATTTAAAAAAAATGTAAAAGGGCTTTGTAAAAAAATTAAAACAAAATGCTTATTAAATATTAAGTACAAATATAAAATCATAGTTTAAAGTTAAATATAATAAATGCTTTTTATAATGATTTTCCTTATAACTACATTTATAATTATATTTGAACTATGACACCTCTAATGTATATTATAAAAAGTAGTACTGTCTGGTGGTTTTATCCTTTACAAAATCATAATACAAAAATACTTCTTACAGCTACAATTGATGACTGTACTGAGAATTAAATTACAGGCAGTATATCCAATCTTAGTATTTGATAGTTATCTTACAGACTTGAGACACGGTGTAGCTTATTGGATTTTATAGAACCTACAAGAGTATTAACCCATTTACATATTTCCATATCAAACTATTTTATAATTAATTTTCAAATACTAACAATTGTGCCAACTTTCTAAGTTACCTTAGGTTTCCATAGGAGAGAATGTTTATATGTAAAAAATGAAATAGGACCTTTTTTTGGAATAAAAGTTTTCTTTTTTTAAGGGCATTTATTATGAAAAACTTGGCTACTTTCTATTTAAATCTCATTATATTATATCATGGTTAGGTGTGGTTCTGAAAAATCATTTACCCTGTAGGCAACTTTTTTATTTTTATAATAAATTCTCTAATGACCTATTATTCTTGAGATGAGAAAAAGCCATATGGTTATAATGTATGCTGTCATATCCCTGTAGTGAAGTAAGAGAATGCTGATAAAACTTAACCCAGCACTTTAAAAAAAACCTAAATGTGTTTCCATGAATGCATTTTTATGACCTATAGCAAAATTATAAGAGTATTATCCGTAGATAACTTTATGCTTCACTTTCATAGTGGTTTGTTAATAAACTTTAAGACAACTTTAGGAAATACTTCTAAGAACTATGTTTCTCTCTAGTTGGATTTTTTAATGTTTAAAGAAAATGATTAGACATTCATGGAAAAATTAGTAGCATGTGTATCAATTCTATTTTGAACTAAACTATCAACAGATAAGAGTTGATCAATGCTTTTCTGTTGGATACCTTACTTCTGTTTTTACGTTGATACATCTAAATTTTAATTCAGTAGTTTACCTGTAAACCTCTTCTATTTAACTTCATACTCCTTGAGGACCAACAATGACAATGCACATTTTCCTTTATCTCTAGCATTGTGCCACGTATTTATCAACATTCTATAAATGTATATTGACCTAAATTAAAATCATTGTTTAATCATAGAAATGTTTTTGTGTTGAGTTTTCTCTTTATTTTTTTGTAGTAGTGTTTCTTTTTCCAGACAGAAATGCACATCAGTAGTCTAGAGTGAGTGTCTATAACTAGGCATAATTATGCAAGTCTTATAAAAATCAACAAAAGATCCAGAGTAGAATCAAATCAGTAGCACACTAGGTATAATGCTTAACTGAAAATCATCAGAGGGGAAGAGGGTCCTGGCTGGTGATGGATAACATTCAGAATGATGTGGGAGGTAAATTTATATTAACATAGGTTTTTTTGTGTGTCTTTTTGCCTTTTTTATGTAGAGCCGCACCCGCGGCACATGGAGGTTCCCAGGCTAGGGGACTAACAGGAGCTATAGCTGCCAGCCTTGGCCACAGCCACAGTAACGCGGGATCTGAGCCCTGTCTACAACCTACACCACATCTCACGGCAATGCCAGATCCTTAACCCACTGAGCAAGGCCAGGGATCGAACCCGCAACCTCATGGCTCTTAGTTGGATTCGTTAACCACTGAGCCACGAAAATTAAATTCTTTCCTGAGCTGTAGATTTCTAATTTTCTAATTTTCTACTGGCTATCTCCACCTATATATTTTGTAGGTTCTTTAACCTCAACCTCAATATTTTAAAAACTAAATTTGCAGTCTGACTCTCAATTTTGACCTTCCTCCTATATTTCTTGTTTGAGAAATGCCACCTCCACCTAGGATCAGAATTCTCCCCCAGAGTCATCTTTAATCGATTCAACTCACTTGACTTCCTTAATATCTTTTAAATCTATATCTATTTTTGCATATTTAATTTGCCTTAATTCAGATTTTTATCGTTTCTTGCTTAACTTGCCACAAAATCCTTCTAAACTGTTCTTTTGATAACTCCCTAATTCATTCTCATAATCAGTTTAAGCAGAATATTTCTGAAATTCAAAGGTAGCTCTCTGCTTAAAGCTTCTCCACTGAAATCAGTAAAATCGCAAATTCTACAAAAACATATTCTATTACTTCCAGTAAAATCAGTAAAATTTAAAATTTTGTGTACAAAACCTTTCATGATATGATCTTTGCAGCTATCTCCACCCTTACACGATCTTCAAACTTTTATACTGCAGTCATAACTAAAGGCACATTTTTGGCTTTGAATACTCTGTTCATTTTCTGAGAATATAGCAAACCCACATTCTTTCCTCCACCCATTCTTCATCATATTCAGCAAAAAAACATCTTTGAACTATCTCTGCAGTTTTCAGACACATTTTCCACTCACATATGCTTTTATAGAACTTTATAAATGCTGATTATTGAACTTATTTAAATAGTTAATTTTATGATTCTTGCTAGAGTGAACCTTTCAAGGACAACAAATGAAATGTAATCTTCACATCTAAATATAAGGCAAAATGCCTGGCATGCCATAGATTAATGTCAGTGACTTCAAAATAATGTCAGTGACTTCAAAATCCATGTTGATGACACATTTTCCTTTCTTCTTCTTCTGTTTCCTCATATTAACCATTTTACAAAAGAACAAAAATCTCTATCATTTTCTTTCTTTTCCCCCTTCTTTCTTTCTTCCTGAGTCAGTTTGCTGCATAGCAGAAATTGACACAATATTGTAAATCAACCATACTCGATATATTTTTTAAATATGTAATTCACTGTTATATATATATAATAGCAATTAATGTGAATATTTGTAAAATAAGTTAAGAAATTACTAAATCTATTAACCCTGGAGTGATACAACTGCATGTAGCAAGAGAGAAAAAAGTTTCAATGAAAAAATGGAGTGAATCAGGAATATGATTTTTGGACAAGTCATTATTGTTTCTTTAGATTAAACTTATTTTTTTCATTTCTTAAAGTTTTACTGATGTATAGTTGATTTAAAATGTGGTAATTTCTACTGTACAACAAAGTAATTCAGTTATACACACACACATATCCATTCTTTTCCAGATTCTTTTCTCATATAGATTATCACAGGATATTGGGTAGAATGCCCTGTGCTATACAGAAAATCCCTGTTGGTCAATAACTCCATGTACCCAAGTGTACATATGCCAAACCTAAACCCCCAGTTACCTCTTGCAACTTGTCCCCTTTGATAACCATAAGTTTGTTTTTAAAGTTGAATCTGTTTCTGTTCTGCAAATAAGTTCATTTGCATCCTTTCTTTAGGTTCTACATCTAAGTGATGTCATATGATGCTTGTCTTTGTGTGATTTACTTCAGTTGGTATGACAGTCTCTATGCCCATCCATGCTGCTGTGAATGGCATTATTTCATTATTTTTTATGACCGAGTTCTATCCCACTGTATATATGTACCACATCTTTTGTATTCATTCCTCTGTTGATGGACATTTAGATCGCTTCCATGTCTTGGCTACTGTAAATAGTGCTGCAATGAACATTGCAGTGCATGTATCTTTTCAAATTATGGTTTAGTCTGAATAGATGTTCAGCAATCCAGGGATTGCTGGATCATATTATAGTTCTATATTCAGTTTTTGAGAAACCTTCATACTGTCTTCTATAGTGGCTGTACCAATTTACATTTTCACCAACAGTGTAGGAGGAGTCCCTTTCTCTACATTTATTGTTTGTAGACTTTTTAATGATGGCCATTTTGACTGGTGTAAGGTGGTACCTCATTGTAGTTTTGATTTGGATTTTTCTAATAATTAGTGATGTTGAGCATATTTTTTCTGTGTTTTCAGATCACCTGTGTGTCTTCCCTGGAGAAATATGTCTAAATAGACATTTAGATCTTCTGCCAATTTTTTGATTGGGTTGTCACTTTTTTTACATTGAATTGTCTATACTTTCTGGTGATTAATCCCTTGCTTCATTTGCAAATATTTTCTCCCATTCTGTGGGTTGTATTTTCATTTTCTTTTTGATTTCATTTTCTCTGCAAAAATTTTTAAGATTAATTGGTCCTAATTATTTATTTTTGTTTTCATTTTCATTAATATAGAAGATGGATCTGAGAAGATATTCCCGTGGTTTATGTTAGACTGTTGTCTCTATGTTTTCTTCTACAAGTTTTATAACATCTGATTTTATATTTAGGTCCATTTTAAGTTTATTTTTGTGTATGGTGCTGAGAGTGTTCTAACTACAATTTTCACAAAACTAGAACACACAACTTTAAAATTTATATGGAGCCACAGAAGACCCCAAATAGCCAAAGAAATCCTGAGAAAGAAAAATGGAGCAGGAAGAATCAAGTTCCCTGACTTCATACTGTACTACAAAGCTACAGACATCAAAACATTATGATACCGGCACAAACAGAAATATATGTAAATGGCATAAGATAGAAAGCCCAGAAATAAACCCAAGTAGCTATGATTAATCTAGACAAAGGAGGCAAAAACATACAATGGAGAAAAGACAATCTCTTCAATAAGTGGTGCTGGGAAAACTGGACAGCTACATGTGAAAGAATGAAAGCAGACAAATTATTATTCTTTAAGTGAGAGTAACTTTGCTGAATTAATTCAGAAGGGTAGACATACCACGAGGAAAGACTGTAATGTTGAAGAATCTCAAATTTTGATAACATTTTAAAAATTTCATTGACTAAAAGTCTATAATAATATGTAAAGCTTATTTTTCTTTCCTAAAATTATCCATGTTTAAATGAGAGATTGTAATACATTAACTGGAGAAACAGTAGTCTTTCATAAAAAAATTAAACTCAGAAATAACCTTTAGGAGAGGGCAAGATGGCAGAGGAGTAAGAGGTCGCACTCACCCTCTCCCACAAATACATCAAAAAACGCATCTAAAGATAAAACAACTTGGACAAATCATCATCTGAATGCTGATTAATTTAAACCTTCAAAAACAGCAAGAAACCCTTGAAATAACTGGGTAGAAAAACAGAAGAAAAAAAAAAAGGTTAGAGAGAGAAAAGCAATGAGGACAGCATCCAACACCCAGGGAGGGAGCTGTGAAAAAGAAAAGTTTCCTGGGAAGGAACCAAAACAACGATCAACGGATCAATGACCAACGGAACTAGAGGGATATCAAAGCCTGAGAAAAATGCAGCAGCTGGATTGAGATAGGAAAATAGGAGTTAGAGACCTACACAGACGACCTAAATACCGTGCAGACACTACAGCCTGAGGCGCCAAGCAGTGCCTGGGAGCTAAGACACAGGTTCCTAAGGTTACTCCCTACGAGACGGCAGAGGTCGGTGGCTGCGGCAGTTGTGGGAATAGGACAAGGAACAGCGATATTCTGTGATTTGTGGAGAGCAAAACCAGGACTGAGGGAACTGAGGAAGTCTGGTCCCTCAGGGGACGCAAACCCCATTTAAACGGAACAGGAGAGGAGGTGAGGCTGACTGCCACAGGAAGCAACTTGAACTAGTGTGCAGGGCAGGACGATTGTGACCCGCCAAAGAGAGTAGAAGTGGAAAGGAGCCAGTGGAGGCTGCAGCTGTGGCAGCGGGGGCAGAGCCCATGCCTTGAAGCCCGTGGGCAGAGCACTGTGCCAGGTTGTGGACCCAGGTGCCTGCGCTAGCCAGCATTGGCAGGGGTGGCGGGGTCCTGGGCCGGTCCACGGACCTAAGCGACTGCATCAGCCCACAGAGTGGGTAGCTCTGGCGGGCGGAGCAGTACGCGACCACACAGAGCTAGCTTTTGCAGAAGAGCGGAGTCAGCAACAGCCACTGCAGCCAGGAAACCACCCCAACTGATGAGAAAGCATCAGCAGAAGGGCGGAGCAAACGCCAGCCTGCTGAGCCAGCCTCTGACAGGTACCTCTTGTGGTTCCAGTCACCTCAAAGAGGACTTTGCAATCAAACACTAATTTCCCATGGCTCTCACTCCCAGGGGAAATCATACTTCCTGCTGCTGCTATTGCCAAATGCTTAAGACATCTGGTAGATCTGCCTAGAGCTCATGATCACTTCCCAGGGCTGGGCAACTAGGAGTGGACAGCGCCATCTTCCTGCAATTGAGAGCGTACAGACTAGGCACCCACTATCGACCTTAGCCATTCCTACGCTCTCACAGAGAACACTCAGAGTACCACTGAGATAACAGCCTACTCATTCCAAAGAAATAGACATCAAATAGTCAAACTCCTACACCAAAAATAAATAGTAACCCCACCAAAAAAATACAAAGGGGAGCTCCTCCCTAGAAGCAGCCTTCCAAGTCTACACCGTGGCCTCCCCAAACTCACAGAAAAAGAAAATACAAACAAGATGAAGAGGCTCAAAAACCATTCCCAGTGAAAAGAACAGGACAAGTCTTTTAAAGCAGCCAGCAATGAAACTGACCTCTGTAGTCTGTCAGAAATGGAGTTCAGAAGGGAGGTAATGAAAATACTTGAAGAATTAAGGCTGAATATCCAGAAATTAAGAGAAGATGCAAACAGCAATGCAGAGTACTTTAGAAAGGAGCTAGAAACCATAAGGAGGAGCCAAGAAAAGCTAGAAAACTCATTTGCAGAGATGCAAACTGAGCTAAAGGCAATAAAGAGCAGCTTGAATAATGCAGAGGAATGAAGTAGTGATGTAGAAGATAGAATAATGGAAATCATGCAATCAGGACAGTAGACAGAAAATCAAATTAAAAAACATGAAAGCAATATAAGAGATCTATGGGATAATATAAAGAGGCCTAATTTACGCATAATAGGAATTCCAGAAGGAGCAGAAAAAGAAAAGGGCATTGAAAAAATATTTGAAGAAATTATGTCTGAAAACTTTCCAAATCTGAAGGAATCTGACATCAGGATACAGGATGCTCAGAGGGCCCCAAACAAGCTAAACCCAAACAGACCCACACCAAGGCATATTA
>PVHT020000173.1:4851333-4890398 GCA_004024745.2 Catagonus wagneri | reverse complement strand
CTTATATGCAGAGAACTACAAAACATTAATCAAGGAGATCAAAGAAGATACAAAGAAATGGAAAGATATTCCATGCTCATGGGCCGGAAAAATTAATATTGTAAAAATGGCGATACTACCCAAAGCAATCTACAGATTCAATGCAATCCCTATCAAATTACCCATGACATTTTTCACAGAACTGGAACAAACAATCCAACAATTTATATGGAACTACAAAAGACCCAGAATTGCCAAAGCAATCCTGAGGAACAAAAACCAAGCAGGAGGCATAACTCTCCCAGACTTCAGGCAATATCACAGGGCCACAGTAATCAAGACAGCATGGTACTGGTACCAAAACAGACATACGGTCCGATGGAACAGAATAGAGACCCCAGAAATAAACCCAGACACCTACGCCCAATTGATCTTTGACAAAGGTGGCAAGAACTTCAAATGGGAAAAAGAAAGTCTTTTCAGTAAGCTTTGCTGGGAAACTTGGACAGCTGCATGTAAATCAATGAAACTAGAGCACACTCTCACGCCATGCACAAAAATAAACTCTAAATGGTTTAAAGACTTAAATATAAGACAAGACACTATTAAACTCCTGGAAGAAAACATTGGCAAGACACTCTCGGACATCAACCTTACTAATGTTCTCTCAGGTTAGTCTCCCAAAGCAACAGAAATCAGAGCAAAGATCAACCAATGGGACCTAATCAAGCTGACAAGCTTTTTGCACAGCAAGGGCAACCAAAAAGAAAACTAAAAGACAACTTACAGAATGGGAGAAAATTTTTTCAAATGACACAACTGACAAGGGCTTAATCTCTACAATATATAAACAACTGATGCAGCTCAACTGCAAAAAAGGCCAACAACTCCACTGAAAAATGGGCAATGGACCTGAATAGACATTTCTCCAAAGAAGATATACAGATAGCCAACAAGCACATGAAAAAATGCTCAACATCTTTGATAATTAGAGAAATGCAAATCAAAACTACCATGAGATACCACTTCACACCAGTCAGAATGGCCATCAATTACAAGTCCACAAACAACAAATGCTGGAGGGGGTGTGGAGAAAAGGGAACCCTCCTGCACTGTTGGTGGGAATGTAGGCTGGTGCAGCCACTATGGAAGACAGTGTGGAGGTACCTTAGAAAACTCTACATAGAATTACCATTTGACCCAGCAATCCCACTCTTGGGCATATATCCAGACAAAAATTTCCTGGAGAAAGGCACTTGCACATGTTGTTCACCGCAGCACTATTCACAATAGCCAAGACATGGAAACAACCCAAATGCCCATCGACAGATGACTGGATTAGGAAGATGTGGTATATATACACGATGGAATACTATTCAGCCATAAAAAAGGATAAAATAATGTCATTCGCAGCAACATGGATGGAATTAGAAACCCTCATACTGAGTAAAGCAAGTCAGAAGGAGAAAGACAGATGTCATATGAAATCTCTTATAACTGGAGTCTAAAACACTGCACAAATGAACATCTCAACAGAAAAGAAAATCACGAACTTGGGGAACAGACTTGTGGTTGCCAAGGGGGCGGGGGGGTGAGGGAGGGGTGGGAGGGAATGGGGATCACTAGTGCTTTAATGATGGAATAGCAAGGAGATCCAACTGTATTGCTCGGGGAACTATATCTAATTACATGTGACGAATCCATATATGTACATGTAATCGGGTCACCACATGGTGCAGTTGGATAATGTGACAGAAATCTGTAAGCCAGCTATAATGCAAAAAAATAAAAAATAAATTATTAAAAAAAAAAGAAATAACCTTTATATTATATACGGGCCGTGAGGACATTCGTTTACCACTTCTAGGTCTTACATTCTTTTCTACACTATATAAGTTTTGACATCAAAACTTTAGAATAAAGAATATACATTATATAAATTTAATATAGCAAATAATCAAATTATGAATTAATATTTTATTAAAATTATAAAGGATATAGTATATGATTGTTTCTTTCACTCTTTGGTCACCATATTGCTAAGAAGATATTTTTAGACTTTTAAGCAGAGTAACTGTGTAGATCAGAGCTTTATACAAAGCCAGAACTAGCTGATTCATCAGAAAAACCTGTTAACCGCAACATGGATATTTATTTTTAAATAAACTATTTTGTATGGATCTAAGTCATAAAATGATACAGAATTATGGCTCAGAGTTAAGACCTCTCTACAATGGCCTTGTATCCTGGATTCAGCAGAAATATGTTCTCTTCTTAGTAGTTTTCTGCAATTTTTCAGGCAAAGTTTTCTTCTAATTTAAGGGACTAACAAATGTATGGAAGTAAAATTTCTAAAAATATCATTCTATCTTGACATAGACTTATTTTCTGAAATATCTGCATTTCTTCCTGCCATCTCTCTCTCTCTCTCTCTCTCACACACACACACACACACACACACACAATTTTTAATCATTTCAGAGTTATATACTTTACAATTCCAAGTATGTTCAATATAGAAGTTATAAAATATCTTGGTAATACTTGAAGATGAAGAATATATTTAAACCATTGAAATCTATGCATCAATGTAATGACTAGTAATTTGTACAGAATCCAAACTGTTCTCTTTAATCATCTTGGCACTGAATGTGTACATGTGCGTGTATCTGCGTGTGTGTGTGTGTGTGTACTAGATTCAATAATCAATCAACCACTGGCAGTCAGAGGGGAGAGTACAGAGGCATGCCCTTTCTTCACAGTCAAGACTCTCCACATCAAATCCCACAGTATACTCCAAAGCCTCTTGCAGGGTTTTTCTAGTCTCAAGAAGACATATACTTCTGATGACTTGGGGGTACCTATAACTGCATTCCTGGAAGTTAAAGAATTACTCTTAATTCCCAAAAATTCAAGTGGATATTTAAACTGGGAAGTGTTCAATTCTCAGTATAAGAGAAAAGTTATACCTTATTATTCTAGAATGATAAACATAATTCTCTAAGTTTTCAGTGTAAATAAATGATTTGAAGTTTTTATATTCACATGCCATTTATAAATCTCAAAAGCACAACCCAAGCCAAAACCATAAATCAACTCCATAGACACAATGAAGATGTTAGATCTATAAGGCTGGTCCAAACTATTGACCTCAATGAATTAAACAGGATTATGTAATTTTTTGAGATCTCACTGAGGGTGGTTGGATGTTTCACCCAATATTCTTACATTCTCTAATCACTATTACAATCTACCTTTAAGGCAAGACAACTTTGAATTTAAGGCTTAAAAAAATCACTATGAAGTCCTGTTTCAGACATATTCTTTAAATTTAACACATACTTTTAAGGTTTTTACTCTGCATGAAGACAGAAAACATTCCAGTTTTTTTTTTAAGTAAAACCAATTTATATTCCTGGTTCTATAAAAATATAACATAATATTATAAGAACAATTTAACTTGCAGCAGTTCCACAGAACATGTTTACTAGGGATCAATTATTTAACCAGCTCCCTGGATACAGGCAATAGATACTGGCATTCAGTATTCATTAAGACCATTAGACTGAGCTAAAAATTCCTGTAAATTCTTTTAGACTCTTTTTAGTGATTAAGTATTTTGAGTCATCCATTCAATCTGAGGAATATCCAAATAAAAAAAGCATGACTTAATGGACCAAATTAAATACTGCCATGATTTAATTACAGTGGGAATATTACATATGTCTATAAACTCTACAGATCAAATAAACCTAGGACATCTAAACAATTTGAAGACTTTGGAATATCTTTCCAGGATACACAGCTTCAATTTTATACAGCTTCATTTGTTCAACATTCTCATCATTTATTTATTTCCCTTTTCTCATTGAAGTTTTATTTATTGTGGTACTAAGTCACAAACCTAGCTTGACTGTCTTTTTAAATTAAATGTAATTAATAATTATCATATCAAGCATGAATTAAATTTACTCTAGAAATGAAAAAGAAATTCACTATTATGCCAATGGGAGAATCTCACAAAAGCTAATGTATTATGTAATTTTTTTCTAAAATTAATTCAATTTCATTCAAGTTGCACTTATATGGACCAATCCTCAAATTACTTAAAATATTTAGATATCATTTTAATGATAAGCATCTAACTAAATATGTCATTATGATACCAAAATTATTTCTCAAGAGGATAGATGTCATTTACCCACTGACATTTAACTATAATCCATTGCTGTACCAGCCTTTTATGTATACTATTTTCTTCAATAATCACAACAATCTTGTCCATTCTATTAGCAAAGAAAAAACTGAGTCTCCAGAAAGTTAAAAAATCTTGCCCAAGATCGTACAACTATTTTGTGGCTGAGTCAGGATTAGCTTATAGGTCTTCCCAGGTTGAACTGGCAAGATCTTTGTATAGTGGTATATACCCCTGTTTCTGAGAAGTAAAATTAAAACTGATTATTAAATATGAAAATTTTGATTTATTTGATAAACATGACACAATCTCAAATCAAGCATTGTTCACTACAATTTTTTTCTAATGTAGTTTGTTTCTACATGATATACAAATTGCAGTCATTTAGAAGCATGTATGTGTTTGTGTGCATGCGCATATTTGTGGTAGACATGAAGATATGAACCAACGTGACATTTTCTTTTATGATAGCCTACAAATATATGAGATGTTAAGATACCTTATAGACAAAGCCATGCCCTTTCTCCTCTGCAACTACTAGAATGGTTGTGCTACCTAAGGTAAAGATAGAGGTTAAATTTAATATCTCTGCCAACTTTTAATCAATAATCAGAATCCTCAGGGATGTATCATTTAATTGTATGAGATTAGGTAGAGGAACACACAGTTCATAAAAAGCAAAAAATATAATATGCCAGTAATACATTTCACCATATTTGCAAGGGAAATAGCCAAATCTAAAAATGCACCCTTTTAGGTGGGGTTTTGGATGAAAATGCAGCTCTAAGGAACTATTATGCAGAAGGTAATGTGAAAAGTCTCTTTTCTTAATTATATCAATCTTCATGGTTTCAATTTGTTATTATAAAATATTCTTCTAAAGAAAAAGAAATATGAGTTTGCTGTGCTGGTATAAGACTGAGATCAGCTTAAAACGCACGAGTCAGACTGTATATCTGACTAAGATTAATTGTATCTTCTTGATGCTTTATAACCAAATGGAATACTCCTTACACACAAGTTTTGGACGGCCTCTGTAAACTATAATTGTAAGAATTAAGAGAAAAACTGAGAAATCTCAGGTATACTTTCCAACATTTTATAAATGTGCTTCCCTTTAACTAAATAGATTAAATATCTTTACCAAGGGTTTTCTTTCAGTGTGTTGTTGGAGAGCACCCACACACTCCCTGGGTCCCTCCCTGGCACACACCATATATACATATAAAAAGAAAAAAAAACACAGTTCATTATGAATTCTAGAGTTATTTTACCACCCAATAATGTTGGATAGCATTAAAGATTGGAATGTAATCATTTTAATTAAATTTGGGTTACTTTTTTCAGACTGGTAACATTTTAAATAAATTTACTTAAACAGAAAAAATGCACACTCTAGAGAACTGTGGATTGAGTCTTCTTTAAATGACTAAGACCAATTCTGAAAGTGAACAACAGTGAAAAGTTATTAAGGGACCTATTTTGCAAAGTAAGTCTGTCAACTATAGATCCTTTAATGTAATGTAAGAATAACACATTGCAAATCACACATACACAGCACACATATAAATCTGACTGCCATATAAATAATGAATTCGTATTTCTATTCTAGGAATTAAACTACATCACTATAAATATAAAATTGGCATCTGTGTAAAGTATTTCTAACCTTGAGGCTGGAAGAAAAAAATCACAGCTGTTGGTGTGTGATATCTATGCATGTGTTTGTGCAAGTGCATGAGGTGTAAGAGAGAATTTACTCTGTAAATTACCTAGAAACAATGCGAATGTTTACAAAGACAACTGGACCAGGAGTTGAAAACAAGTTCCAGGTTCTAGCCCTGCAGTTTTATATACTTAGGCTGCCACTTAATGTCTTTGAGACTCTTCTCCAGTTGGTATAAATTACGCTTGAGATTCTTTGTCTTCTAAAATCTCAGCTATGTGAGTTTTACACTCCTTGACTCTTCTTTCTTTCCTAGTCATTTCTGAAGGTAAACCGAATAGGGAAAAATGTAAAAAAAAAAACTTCCAGTAGGAGTTATAAAACAAACAAATAGAAGAAACAAACAATTCAAATAAGAATTATTCACATCCTTCAAGACAGTTAATTACAAAGTTTTTCAAATACATGTTCAACTAAAGTAAGATCATCACTTAAAAAACTGTTCTAAAATGAAAACAAAACTGTTCTAAAATAAAAATGGTCACTGTTCTAAAATGAAATTAATTATAAACTCCTTTCAGTACTCTCCCTAAGATGTGACTGACTGAAAAGCAACCATAAAAACATTAGAGCAGAAGTTTTGGACATTGTTAATGATAAAAGTACAAAAAATTAAATATAGATATTTAGAAAACATACTACATAGAGGTGTGAAAGTTTAAATCAGTGTGCTTATCAGAAAAAAAGTATGTTTTTCACTCATGTTTAGTATCTTATGATCACAAAATTAACAGTGACGGTTTAGTTTCTATTCATAAGACACATTTATATAAATGATATATTTCATAATTATTTAATAATTTTTGATTGCTATAATTTTCATCTGCTCACAATTTGTCTAAAATAAACCCCTTAATGGGATGAAGAACCTCAAAGACCTCTAAATATGAAGCGGAGCTTATTCAGTTACCTAAGAGCACAGAGTGTACTTGAATATTCCCCAAGAATGATTATTTTAGACCACATTCCAAGGACATATGCCTTCACATCACTGATCTTGAGATGATGCCTGTGGCCTCTGTGAGCACTGAATCCTGTTACCCTGAATTAGACAAAGGAAAACACTGGCAATTCTGCACAATCAAGTCTAATTATTATATCTATTCAGAATTTATGCTTAATTCTCTTACATGGTTCTGTGCATGGTTCTTTTATGAAACTATTCAAATACTCCAGGAAGTAGCACAATGGACTTATTTAAAGTAACTCAGACCCAAACTTAAACATATAACCTCACAATATATAGAATGCAGAAATTTAAAAGGACAGTTTTGTGAAGTGTTTTATCATAAGTATTCCATACTTTAGAGGTTTTTTTTCTTCATATAGAAAAAGTAGTCACTAGTTACAAATTTGAATTCTGCAGCCTTTGCCTTGGAAAGAACCATTACTATGCCCCAACCATTAGCCACCATAAAGGCCCAACCATTTCTCTGCTCTTTGCACATGCCTTTCCACCCTAATTTGAACTTACCCTTCTTTCTCCAGAAATTCCTCATGTGAGCAATAGGCATTTCAATTATTTGCTGCTTAAAAGGACATCAGACTCCCCATCTGATCAATTAGTTGGGATGAGATCCATTTCATCTCTGCAAAGATATCACAAAACATTTGTTAATGTACATTATTTCATTTATCATACAAGAACAATTATACTAATACACATTATGGTCTCAAAAGATGGCCCTGTATGAAAGATAATTTCACTGCCTTTTCTACTTCAGAAAAATAAGTAATCTGCTGCTGTTCTTCAAGTGTAGTGTAACATTGCTTTTGAGAATGTTATTCTACTATTCACTTGATCCCACTTATGCTTGTTTTTAAAATGTATATCATTAATAGATAAAAATATGTACTCTGAAGAAGATTCTCTAAATGGGAGAATTCCATCTGGGAAATTGTCCATGATGTTAAAGATCAATGAACAGGGTTTAATAAATATATTTGTTAGGAGTTCCTATTGTGGCTCAGAGGTAATGAAGCCAACTAGTATCCATGAGGACGTGGGTTCAATATCTTGCCTCACTCAGTGGGTTAAGGATCCTGCATTACCATGAGCTGTGGTTTGGGTCAAAGATGCAGCTCTGTTCCAGCATTGCCATGGCTGTGGTGTAAGCCAGAAAGTCAGCTGCTCCGATTTGACCCCTAGCCCAGGAACTTCTATATGCCACAGGTACAGCCCAAAAAAGACATGATATAGATACAGATATAGATATAGATAGATATAGATATTGATATTTGTTGATGTTTTGATTCATGTCCCAAAGACATTCTATAATGCCATCATCACCTGAATACCAAAACCAGAGATACCAGCAAAAAAGAAAACTATAGGCCAATACCTTTGATGAATAGAGGTTCAAAGATCCTCAACAAATTTTTAGCCAACTGAATCCAAAAACATATAAAAAAGATCACACACCACTACCAAGTGGGATTTATCCCAGGTTCACAAGGATGGCACAACATACGCAAATCAATCAACATCATATACCACATTAACAAAATAAAAGTTAAAAACCACATGATATTCTCAATAGATGCAGAAAAAGCATTTGATAAAGTCAACATCCATTCATGATCAAAACTCTACCAAAATGGGTATAGAGGGAACATACCTTAACATAATAAAAGCCATTTACAATAAACCCAGAGCAAATATAATACTCATTGGGGAAAAGCTGAAAGCCTTCCCACTAATCTGGAACAAGACAAGGATTCCGACTCTCACCACTTTTATTCAACATCATGTTGGAAGTCCTGGCCACAGCAATCAGACAAACAAAAGAAATAAAAGGTATCCAAATTGGAATAGAAGAGGTAAAATTGTCACTGTATGCAGATGACATGATACTATATATAGAAAACCCTAAGGATTCCATACAAAAACTACTTGAACTGATCAACAAATTCAGCAAAGTGCAAGATATAAGATTAACATTCAGAAATCTGTCACATTTCTCTATACTAACAATGAAATATTAGAAAAGGAATACTAAAATACAATGCCTTTTAAAATTTTACCCCCAAAACATCAAATACCTGGGAACAAACATGACCAAGGAGGTGAAACACTTATATGCTGATAACTATAAAACATTAATCAAGGAAATTAAAGAGGATTCAAAGAAATGGAAAGATATCCTATGATCCTGGGTTGGAAAAATTAATATTGTAAAAATGGCCATACTACCCAAAGCAATCTACAGATTCAACACAAGCCCTATCAAATTACCCATGACATTTTTCACAGAACTAGAACAAACAATCCAAAACCTCCTATGAAACCACAAAATACCCAGAATCACCAAAAAAATCCTGAGGAACAAAAATCAAGCAGGAGTCACAACTCTCCCAGATTTCAGGCAATATTACAAAGCCACAGTAATCAAGACAGTGTAATAGACATACAGACCAATGGAACAGAACAGAGAACACAGAAATCAACCCAGACACTTACGGTCAATTAATCTTTGACAAAGGAGGCAAGAATATAAAATGGGAAAAAGATAGTCTTTACAGAAAGTAGTGCTGGGAAAGCTGGACAGCTGCATGTAAATCGAAGAAACTAGAACATACCCTCACACCATGCACAAAAATAAAATCAAAATGGCTTAGAGACTTAAATGTAAGACAAGATACCATAAAACTCCTAAAAGAAAACATAGGCAAAACATTCTCTGATATCAACCTTACAAGTGTTTTCTCAGGTCAGTCTCCCACAGCAACAGAAATAAAAGCAAAAATAAACCAGTGGGACCTAAACAAACTGACAAGCTTTTGCACAGCAAAGGAAACCATAAAATAAACAAAAAGACAACTTACAGAGTGGGAGAAAATAGTTTCAAAAGAAGCAACTGACAAGGGCTTAATCTCTAAAATATAAAAACAATTTATACAACTCAACAGCAAAAAAACCCAAGAACCCAACTGAAAAATGGGTAAAAGACCTGAAGAGACATTTCTCCAAAGAAGATATACATATGGCCAAAAAGCACATTAAAAAATGCTCAACATCACTGAGTATTAGAGAAATGCAAATCAAAACTATCATGAAGTATCACATCACACCAGTCAGAATGACCATCATTAATAAGTCCACAAATAACAAATGCTGGAGAGGGTGTGGAGAAAAGGCAACCCTCCTGCACTATTGTTGGGATTGTAAATTGGTACAACCACCATGGAAAACAGTATGGAAGTACCTTAGAAAACTATTCATAGAACTATGATAAGACCCAGCAATCCCACACTCTTGGGCATATATCCGGACAAAACTTACATTGAAAAAGACATATGCACCCGCATGTTCATTGCAGCATTATTCACAAAAGCCAAGACATGGAAATAACCTAAATGTCCATTGACAGACAATTGGATTTAGAAGCTGTGGTATATTTAGACAATGGAATACTACTCAGCCATAAAAAAGAACAAACTAATGCCATTTGCAGTGACATAGATGGAACTAGAGACTCTATTCCTTCGTGAAGTAAGTCAGATAGAGAAAGGCAAATACCATATGATATCACTTGTTTCTGGAATCTAATATACAGCTCTAGTGAACCTTTCTAAAAAGAGAAAATCATGGACATGGAGAACAGACTTGTGGTTGCCAAGGGGTAGGGAGAGGGAGTGGGATCGATTGGGTATTTGGGGTTAATAGATGCAAAAGATTGCCTTTGGAATGGATAAGCAATGAGATCCTTCTGTATAGCACTGGGAACTATAACTACTCACATATGATGGAGCATGAAAATGTGAGAAAAAAGAATGTATACCTGCATATATAACTGGGTCACTTTACTGTACAGTATAAACTTGACATAAACCAGGTATAATGGAAAAAATAAAAATCATTATTAAAAATAAATAAAAATAAAAGATCAAAAATTGGAATACAGATAAACCTATAAGCATATATGTATATTAATAATTAATTAAATTTGAATAATTTTATCTAGGTGTTCATGTTTTCAGTGTTACTCATCTTCTATAGACCTTAATTCTGTCACCAGAGGCTGGCTAAAGCAGAGACCCTCAGAGACTCCATTTTCCTAGAATGCCAACTCACAGGTTTATAACAATAGTTATTTCCTCTCTCTCAGTCAGTCCTGTAAATGTTTTTACTGATTTCAATACATTTGGAAATGATAATCCCAATCTCATCATATCACCATTACCTAATTTTCTCCCTGCCAATATCATCCCCAACACCTTCTCAGGCATTTACTTCCATGGCTATAAGAAACATTTTGCTAGATATAGTCTTAACTCTTCCAGGACCTACAGATTTATCACTCTTTCTCACACCTGTTTTGTTCTTAAATCCCTGAGACATAGCTAAGACTCCATGGCCCATTTTTCTTAATAGCATCCTCATATGCCTCCTCAACTCCCTTGCCACACTCTTTCTTCATACCATTATACTGCCTTTAAAGTCATGATTACCTAACATCAGTTTTGCTCTTACTGCTATGCAATTCAATTAAATCCCCTTAGTCATTTGTGATTTAGTTTCAGTCTTTAGTTCCCTCCTAAACATCTGTTTATCCTTCCCTTCTCCTTTGCCCTCAGCCCATAAATTAGCCTCAGAAACAATCAGAAGAGAATTGCTACATACTTTCCACCACCTTCCTCTTGCTTGAATCATTCTTATAATCCATGTAAAGCCAACCTCTGCAATTAGATTTCATTCTTTTCCTGACTAGCTAAAGATACCAGTCTTGCAGGTGTCTCTTCTCTCCTGAAATGACATATTTTCTTTATACTTAGTCACTCCCATAAGTCTACAAATATGGTGCAATATTTTCCATCTTAAATTTAAAACAAAAAGTGGCACCTCAAATGTTGCACATAAAATGTCCTGAGGTCAATTGAATATTCTATTTTGCAAGAATAAGTTGAACTGGATTCTTCAAATAATAAAAAAATGAGTTCCAGGAAAACAAAAACTAGCAGGCTGTGAAAATTATCCATAACCCATCTCAACCCATGAACACGTTTTACTTTTTATTCACATACCAGTACAACGTCTATAGAAAATAGCAGAGAATGATTTCTAAATCAGCATTCTGTAGAAATATAAGGATAACATGAAAGTTAGGTCAAAGTTTGATACCAATAATTTGCTGGTTGTAAAAAGAAAGCATCATATTCTATGCCAATGCCTCTCTTTTCACCTTGTACTGAGATTATTTTTTTCAGGACTTTTATATATACTTAGAGTGATCTGTGATGTTGGTCCAATCCACCATAGTCCTGGTAAGGCAATTTCTATTATTTTAGAGCTGGTGACCAGTGTAAGGAGCATATGTTAGTTTTTAAGGATTTCATTTTGGATAAACTGATTATAAAAATAAAGAGAAAAAAGATATGGAACACAATTCAATTGCTAGAATCTGAATCCAGAAATAATCCTTTGTACTATTAGCTTGCTTTGAACTTTCTCTTGCTTGTTTATTGTATTCTTCACTCACCTATGTAATCTTTCTGTGCCAAATGTAGTTAAGAGGAAAGATACCTATATTTGGAAAGTACATAGCTGGGATTGTGTTTTAGACATTCATCAGAAAATTTGATCTGTTCAAATTCCCTTTAAGGATATTTGAGCTTTGAATAAATAATGTAGAATCCCACTCCATTTACACTTTCAAAAGTATTTAATAGGCTAAACTAAAAATTAACATTATTTTGTATTTAAAAATGTTTCTATGCAGGGTGAGACTATATATAAAGAACACAAGGATTTGTAAAAAGCCTCTAAATGAACTCTGGTTTCTGCTTCCACATGCAAAGAGTTTAGAAGTCACCATTCTGTCCTAACAAGGAAAAAGATGATGAACAGACTGAAAAAGCAACAGTCTTTTCTGGAGCCAAGAAGATGAAGACACAGAACAAGCCCTAACCCTAGATTTGAGAAATAGGCAGATACCTGGCATCATGGTAACCTGAGCAGAAATACTGAGCAGAGGTGAAATTTGCTTCTGCACCAGGGCAGGTGTAGAAATACTTCAGTTGTAATTGGCTAATGGCTAGAGGCTCAGTTTGGACAAGTCTGAGAGTTAAACATTACAGATGGTCTTAGTTTTAGGGAAATACCTACGTTTTTGTTGGATTGACCTCCAAAAGTTCCATCAGATTCTCACAGCAAATATCAGGAAAAAAATTCCTCTTTCCTTTCATAACAAAGAGGGAAAAAGGTGTCATTTTGAGATAAACAAGAGCACTCTGATCTTCCTTTTTAAAAAGTTCTGTTCTGGAGTTCCTGTTGTGCCTCAGTGGTTAACAAATCTGACTAGGAACCATGAGGTTGTGGGTTCGATCCCTGGCCTCACTCAGGAGGTTAAAGATCTGGCATTGCCGTGAGCTGTGGTGTAGGTTGCAGACACAGCTCGGATCCTGCATTTTTGTGGCTGTGGTATAGGCCGGCAGCTACAGCTCCTATTATACCCCTAGCCTGGGAACCTCCATATGCCGCAGCTGCGGCCCTAGATAAGGCAAGAAGACTAAATAAATAAATAAATAAATAAATAAATAGGTCTGTTCTCAGGAGAAACTAGTTAATCAGAGCCTAATTGTTTGTGGTATTATTATCAGAGCCTATCTGACCTGGGGAAGGAAAATACCCAACTCCATTCAGCTCTAGACTTCCACATAGGAAAAGATAAATGTCCAAACTCCAGCAAATCTGTGCCCAAATTTTGAAGGAACCAAGAAGTCATTCAACTGGTGAATGGACAAATAAAATGCCAGTACATCCAAAAAATGGGATAGTATTCAGTGCTAAAAATAAATGAGTTTTCAAGTCACAAACAGGTATGGAGGAAACAAATGTATATTACTAAGAGAAGCCAAAGTGAAAAGGCTATGTACCGTATGATTCCAACTACATGACATTCTGGAAAAGGCAAAACTATGGAAGACAATAAAATTATCTACAGCTGCCAGAGTTTGGGGGAAAGGAGGAAGACCACAATTTTAGGGTGGTGAAAAGAATTAATATTGTCAAAATGGCCACACTACTCTACATAAACCAAAACAATATTCAGATTTAATGTGATTCTTATCAAATTACCCATGACAATTTTCTCAGAACTAGGAAAAATAAACAAAAGGGACTTAATCAAACTTACAAGCTTTTCCACCACAAAGGAAACCATAAAAAAAAAGGAAAGGACAACCTACAGAATGGGAGAAAATAGTTACAAATGATGCAACTGACAAAGACTTATTCAACAAAATATACAAACAACTAATATAAGAACAATAAGACAAACAACCAAATCAAAAAATGCGCAGAATACCTAAATAGCCATTTATCCAAAGAAGACACACAGATGGCCAACAGAAACATGAAAAAATTCTCAACATCACTAATTACTAGAAAAATGCAAATCAAAACTACAATGAGGTACTACTTTATAATGGTCAGAATGGCCATCATCAGCAAGTCTACAAATAGCATGATGGAGAGTGTGTGGAGAACAGGGAACCCTCCTTCGCTGTTGATCAGGAATGTAAACTGGTACAGTAACTATGGGAAACAGTATGAAGGGTCCTCAGAAAAGTAAATATGGAATTACCATATGACCCAGAAATCCCGCCCTTAGGCATATATCTGGACAAAAATTCAATTTAAACAGATACGCACACTAGGATGTTCATAGCAGCACCATTCATAATAGCCAAGACATGGAAACAACCTAAACTTCCATGGACAGATTAATGGATTAAGATGTACACATATACAACGGAATACTACTCAGCCATAAAAAATAATGCCATTTGCAGCAACATGTATGCAACTAGAGATTCTCATACTAAGTGAACTAAGTCAGAAAGAGAAAGACAAATACTATGCTATATCACTTTTATCTGGTATCTAAAATATGCCACAAATAAACTATCTATGAAACTGACTCAAATACCATATGATATCACTTAATGTGGAATCTAAAATATGGTACAAATGAACCTATCTACAAAACAGAATCAGACTCACAGATATAGAGAACAGACTTGTGGTTGCCAGAGTGGATGGGGATTGAGTAGGGTGGACTGGGAGTTTGGGATTAATAGATGCAAACTATTACATTTAGAAGGGATAAGAACTGAGGTCCTACTGCATAGCACTGGGAACTATATACAATCTCTTGTGATTGAATATGATAGAAGATAATCTGAGAAAAAGAATGTATATATATGTATGAGTGGGTATCTTCTAAGGGAGAAATTGACACAATATTGTAAATCAACTATACATTAACAAAAATTTTAAAAAAGAAAATACTATGATAGTTTTATGTATTTATATATGTATTTGTTCAAATCCAAAGAATACACAATATGTGAATTGGCTTTTAGCCTGAAAAGATAAACTAAAAGGTACATTTTGACATAATTCAGCATTTATTTCATCTAGATTTCCTTTGAAGACATGAGAATTTTTTACTTGATATATTTCTAAAAATAATTTTTTGCTCCAAGTTAAGTTCATTTTATGTAGCATAAGGTTTTAAAAATATTTTCTAAATTATCTTTTAAAATATGCATTTAACACTAAATAGTTGAATGTATTATGGAATATTAAAATTATAGTACGACTTTAGTACATAAATTTCATTCACTTCATTTCTCAACTCATAAAAGTTAATAATAGAATCACTTAACCTTGCAAACTATAATTCAAATAGCTCTCCAACTGCATTAAGAATACTATTAAACCAAAACCTGCATTTAACAAGTTTCTCCACTTCTAAGTCCATCCTATTCAATTCTTCCTATAGTCCAAATCCTTTAAATAATAAAATTCATGACAATACTTTGTACTATTTTCCTGATGAACTACTGTCTCCATAATGTCTATAAAGATAACAATCTTAGTCTGTCATCCCAGATTCTGAAATCTGTCTGATAGACTAAACTTCAGGAATAAACTAGATTTGATATCATATAAACACTCACTAGTACTAGATTCACACCTTTAACGTCCACTTTTGCCATTTCCCCATTTAAGAGTATCTCCATTACCTTAACCATACCATTCTTGAACACTCAGTTTCTTGCCTTTTCACAAGCACCTTTTCAGTACCACAATGTGTATTTTATCTTTTTCTGAATTCTTAAGAACTATATGAATATCTTAGAATAAGCATTATTATTTTGCTAATTGTTTTTAAAATTTCCCATCAACTCTAATGTAAAAATCATCAAGATCAGTTAATATGTGATATATCTCTTCACATGTGCATTATCAATCACATGGTAGGACTTTATTAAGGCTAAGTAACTGTTTAGTACTAATTAGTTACATGATTAATTATAAGAATGATGAATAACTTCAACAATTGCTGAAGTTAGAGAAGTTTTACTCAATGTGAACTAGATCTAAATATATCCCATATGTCTTGAGTCTAACACCAAAGAAAAAGAGTTAAAAAAATGTTTTATACGTGGTTTCATGCTCTACCCCCTGAGAGTCTATTTGAAACTGAATAATATTTTGGCATGGATTACAGAATGAGCTCATTTTATTATACAAAAGTATATCAGAAGAGATATTGAATTTCTTCTGATTGATTATAAGTAGCTAAAATCAATAGATGTATCTAGAGAAATGTCTTTAAAAAGTTAAAATTATCTTCAATGCAATCATTAATCCATAGTTAGTTCAATTATAAATGCAAAAGTAATGGAATTATTCATATGCAAAGCAAGTTAAAAAACACAAGAAAAAAATTCATTTTCAATTCACAAGCAGTCACTTTCCAATATCCAAAGGTTTGATATGTGAGCTCCTATTCCTCTGAGAATTTTGCATTTGTGTCTTTGATATGGGTTCTATTTTGCAATTTTTGATGAATTTAGGATTTTGCTAAAAAACACTGAAAATTCAGGTAGTCCTAAACATAACACTTATTAATATGAAATTTGTTAAATATTTATAGGAGTATATTTAGGGATATATTATTTTACAACTATGTCTTCTTTACATTTTATTTTCTAAGTTTTGAAAGTAAGAGCCTTTTATAGAACATAGGAATCACTCCACAGTAAATGAGTCAAGACTATGTACATTTCATGAAGAATCAGACAATACAGTGATCTTTATTAACAACTGAATCAATTATACTCCTAGATATTTTTCTTTCTTTCTTTCTTTCTCCCTTTCTTTCTCTCTTTCTTTCTTTTCTTTCTCTCTTTCTTTCTTTCTTTCTTTTTCCTTCTTTCTTTCTTTCAAGGGCTGCACCCATGGCATACGGAAGTTCCTAGGCTAGGCTAGGCTAGGCTACGCCACAGCCACATCAATGCCAGATACGAGCCACATCTGCGACCTACACCGCAGCAATGCTGGATCCATAACCCACTGGGCAAGACAAGGGATCGAACCTACATCCTTATGGATAAGAGCTGGGTTTGCTATTGCTGAGACATAATGGGAACTCCTAGATATTTCTTAGGATATTTATTTTATACATTGATTTAATCACACATAAGACAAGGACTAACAGAAAGTATGTTGAAATGAGGCTCAGATTTCCATTCTAATGAGAACAAATAGACACAGCCAGTTTCAACATATATGTTATCATCGAAACATAACTGTCAATTTAGGATAAGACTATTATAAAATCAAATTAAGTGAATCTAAGGAATTTGGAATTATTTTGCCATTACCATGTAGCTGGCAGCACATCTATTTCCAGAAATAAGGTAGTCTTCTATTGAAGAATGTGTTCAGGTTAAATGCTTCAATCTTTATTAAGTGGAAATCAGTCGTAAGTTAAATTTACTCAGCTCACTGGAGGATCTTATATTTCAAGATATCTTTTTGGTAGCCTATAAAATGTATTCTGTTAAACTGAGTTTGATACTATATTTTAAGCCTACATAGATACTATGTTTAAGCCTACATAGGCTTCTTTAAGCCTAAGAAGTTTTGAAAAACAACCAAGAAAATCTTTGCTGTATCCAGTAGAGGCAAAAATGTTGAGACGGGTATTATCCAAGTAGGTCATGTGCCCTCATATGACCACTTGCCCTTTAAGTTTTTATATGTAGAACTCTATCCTAATCAGTTTTTATGCTAGACTTAACTTCCATTATTGATGGCCTAAATAACTTTATATGACAACAGAGCCATGCATTTCCATAGCAAACTATATCAGTATGCCCCCCAAAACAGAAATATATATTAGAATCAATTAATGATTTTTCCCCAGATGTACGTCTATGAAATTTCTGATAAATATTCCACTAGGGAATCTTTCACTCCCTAAACTCTCATCCTCTGCAGAATTTGTTTGATAGAATCTTTGTTTCAGTGGCAATATTGCTGATGCAAACATGTTATGTCCCCATCATGGACAGATAATAGATATGGAACAGATAATAGACTGATAACTTCTATTCAAGCTTATTCAGTTCTGCTGGTACTTCTTTACTTCCTGGGAATTCAGAATGGCCTTAAATTCATAGACACAATCTGAAAATACATAATATATGTTTTGTTTGACTGATGTTACCAACCATCTTAATTTGCCTAGAAACCATCTTCAGTTTAGCACTGCAAGTCCTAATGTTCCAAAAAAACTCAGAGTCCTGATCAAATAAAAAAGGGTAGGTCACCTAATTCGGATGGAAAGTATTTTGTTTTGTTTCATTTGAATTTGAATCAACATTTAAAAATCAGGTGATTTGACATTTTTAAAAGTCAATATTTTAAGTGTTTCTTGAAAAGCATATTTGGCAACTTTGATGGTTACTTTTATCTTTCAACTTGGCTAGCCAATAATCCCAAGTTATTCAATCAACACTAATCTAGTTGTTGCTGTAAAGGCATTTTGTAGATTTGACTACCATTAAAAAATCGGTTGGCTTTAAATAAGATAATCAGGAATTACCTATGAGTTCCTGATATAAACATGTTCAAGGATTATTGCTGGACTGAGGTTTCCCTGAAAAAAAATTCTGTCTGTGGACAGCAACATCACCTTCTGCCAAAGAGCTCCAGTCTGCCTTTCTCACATTCTACTCTGACCCTGAAATTGCTTAGCCCCACAATCACCTGAGACAATTCCTTACAACAAATCTTTCTCTCATTCTGAGATAGATAGATAACATAGATAGATAGATAGATAGACAGACAGACGATAAGTAAGATCTATTGGTTCTGTTTTTGTCCTGGCTGATATACAACAATACTGGCTAAATATTTCTGCATGATTATGAATCATCTGGTACTTACTTTGCTTCTTTAAATAGGGTACAGCTCTAAAATCACTACACTCCGTATCTGGCTGCTTCTTAGAAGCATTGTGACTCACAGTGGAAATGACAATATTCTTTGCTGATGTAATAGTATATTAAAAAAAAGGAAACTGCATTCAAATTTAAAAATCAGAGATTCAAATAGTAAAAGAGTTAGAAGTAAAAAAAGAATGTTGAAACATAAAACACAAATTATTCAATGCTAGGATAGTAAAATAATACCAAAATGTTGCAACACATGCAATTTTTAAAGCAGATAGAAAGGAGAAGTTTGGGTTAATATTCAGAAAAGTTGTAAGAAAGAGTGAGATAGGAGACATTCTCAAAAAGGATTATGCACCAGGCTTGTAATGAGAAAGAGACGCAGCCTAACTAAAGTATCTGGTTTACATATTCTTCTAACCTTGACATATTCAGGACAGTCTTTTGTTTATTGTATATTCAACTGACTATACAACCAACACTATTTTTTCCACCAAGGCAACCAACTCCCTCTCCCCTCTATATGTACTCTGTCATGATTTTCCCTAAATCAATTATCTAGCAAGTTTCAAATACCATTTTTTTTATTTCACAACTATGACAAAAGCTAATGAATTTTGTTTTATAAAAACACCTTTTCATGATTAGGTTTCATAGTACAGTTAATAAACAAGTGTAAATGACATATCTAATCCTTCTTTGATAGGAAGGCGGAGGTGACATATCTACATTTAAAAACAGGATGCTAGGGATTCAGATACTCACAGGACTTACTGCATGGAATACAATCAATTCAATTTACTTCAGTTGGTTTAAGCTTAATGGAAGACATATGTGAGAGTTTTTTTTTTTTTTTTGGAACTATAAATGTGAATAGCTTTGCTCTTACAATTTCCTTATGCTTCTAGGGTGTGGTCTTAATTACACTGTGTGAAAGACATGAGAGTTATTTGTTTCACTCATTTCACCCCAGCACCTAATTTAGCTAATTACCAGCTACCTTCTCAAGTATAATTTAAGACTTTCTCAAAACACAGAAAAAAGCAAAATTGGAACATAAGAAGGACATCTGATTAGAAACAGAAAGAGCCTCCAGGATGCAATGATCCAGAAGAGAAAGGTGGCTCTACAAGGAAAAATACTGGTTAGTTATGACCTTATTCATACTCTCCTGCTGCTGTATCTCATATGTATAAAACAACGTGTACTACTATGTACTACTTCCTTATATGGGCAAGTATAGTCTTCAAATTGCTTACCCCTTTAATTTTCTTATTACATTATATATGAGGTTCCCAGTATCAGCAACAGTAGAGAAAAATATAATTTAAAAAAAGTGAAGCTGCTTGATATGCCAGTGTGAACAATTACACCAACATAGAATGACACAAAATATCTCTTATTGTGTTATTAATGAAGGTATAATTATGCTTGCAGAATACTCCCAGACAGGTAGATATAAGTATGTAGATTATCTATTCCTTTAATCATAAATTTTAAGCTGAAACTGGTGTGGAGGAAGGAGCTACATTTCAGTGATTAAAGCTTTATAATGTAGCAAATTACAGAATCGTTAATGAAACTTTTAAAATGGCTTATCCATTACAAAATTAAAAATAGATAAAAGAACATTCATAAATTTATGTTTGAATGATGGAATAATGATTGTGTGCATTGATTTGAGAGCAGGAAGGTTTCTATTTTTAGGAAACTAGGGGTTTACAAATACTGACTACAGTCAAAATTTGCCTACAAACAAATGTTTATGAGGTTTATAACTAAAATCAGACTTCATCCATTATTATTTGTGCCATTTTTGTTACGCAGACTTATTTTTATTTCTCAGATAAAATATACATTTTTAGAAAACGCTAATCATATATAAAACATTGAGAGTAATCGTATTTCAAATACATGTATTTTAGTCTTTCCAATAAATTTATTCAACAGTAAAATAAGTCAGAGAAAGACAAATATTGTATGCTTTCACTTATGTGTGCAATCTAATAAAAAAAATAAATATAACAACAGAAACAAGCTCACAGATACAAAAACTACCTCTTGCCAGAGGGAAGGGAAAGGGAAAATGGGTGAAATAGGTGAGGAGGGTTAAGAAGTACAATCAACCAATTGTAAAATAAATGTCACAGAGATGTAATGTACAGCATAGGAGCTAAAGTCGATAATACTGTATTAATTTTGTATTATGCATACTGAATCACTATGTTGTACAACCAAAACTATTATAGTAAGTCAAATATAAGTAAATATAAGTAAGTCAAGAAAAATAAGTAAATGAATTAAATAAATAAATAAATAAATAAAATATTTGTATTCAGGCATGGTGTTCAGATGCTAATCACTATTATATTTTCTTCTTGTGGTAAATGCCTTATTTCTTTCTACATCATTTATTGTTTTCACATTTTATCCACCATTCAGGGAAAAGAAGCACAAAAACAAAATTGTCAAAAATATTTACTATTTATTACAAAGAATTGCACTAATCTAGATTAAGAAATCCAAATAGAATAAATAAAATATGAGATATTATTCTAGTTTGAAAAATAGAAATGAAATATTTATTGAGTGTCTTCAATGTGAGGCAATGTGCTTTTTCCATGCTCACTCACACTCAGTATTTAGAACACCCTGATGAATTCTCTTTATTCCCACACCATATAGTCTGGGGATAAAGAAACTAAGTGTCTTGTCTAATATCACAAGCTATTAATTGGCAATAGTGGGATTGATAAGGGTCTCAGTGATACTAAAGGTGTTCCTCTTTCTAGCAAAACAATAAACTGTTTAATCCAAGCTATCATTTAAAAGGTACCAGGATACTCAGACAATAAATAGATTTATTTTGAGATATTTGTAGACCTTCAAGAAGTTTATTCACAACAGCTTTAATAGCATTAGCATGCTATTAAAATATAAAACACAATATTCCTGGTATCATGCTTACTGCATAAACTTCCTCAAACTCCTGTTAGAATCTAAAAAAATAATTACATGCTTCAGGATGTCTATATTTCCTTTTGCTAAATTACGCATGGCTTAGCCTTCTTTTTTCAGCTTTCAAGGACTGACCATTTTTTGTTATGTTTCCTATCAGAGTGACTTCATGATATTTTATTTCAGAAACATCTTTGCAAAAAAAAACGTAGCTGTATAATCAGTTGTATGACTGGTTGTATTTTTTAATGACCAATGTCAGAGCAATAAAGACAGCCCTGAAAATGTCTAACCCTCATGGAAAGTATTATTTTAGGAACTGAAATGTTGGGAGTAAATAATTCTAAACAAACATCTTATTACACCGATATATTATTTAGCCTGTAAATAATTCATTTTTACATTGAGTGTGCCACCTGAAATACATTCATATAATACAGTGTTCATTCAACCAGCTAACATTTGCTGTGTTTGTTACTGAGCAAGTTATTCAAAATTGAGTAAGAGTGAAATTGAATCAGTAAAAATGTCAGAGAAAGGACCTTCAAAATACAGTCTACCATGAAAATAATTTAAAAATGGACAAAAGCTGTCAGAATCAATAGACTGCTGGAAAATTTTTTAGAGCTTGTATTAACCCCGGTAGGTAATGTTCACTCAAGAAAAGAGCTGATTCAGGAGTTCCTATTATGGCTCAGCAGGTTATGAACACAACCAGTACCCAGGAAGATGTGAGTTTGATCCCTGGCCTCACCCAGTGGGTTAAGAATCTGGTGTTGCCATGAGCTGTGCTGTAGGTCACAGATGTGGCTCAGATCTGGCATTGCTGTGGCTATAGAATAGGCAGGCAGCTGCAGCTCTGATTGGACCCCCTAGCCTGGGGACTTCCATATGCTGCAGATGCACCCCTAAAAAGCAAAACAACAAACGAACAAAAACACTCAGCTGATTACAAGTAAGAGAAATAAAATTGTGGCATTTTAATTTATCCTAGTCCCATTTCCCACTCCTCTGCCTAGCAGTATCCCAAAAATAACAGCCTGCATTGCTTGTAGTAGAAGAATCAGGACCCCATTCACCAATGGATCTCATTCAAAAAGAATTTCAATTAATTACTTATTTGTGATCTGGTTGGTAGTTCCCTGGAAGAACAGCTCAAAAGACTTATCTTTATAAGTAATTCAGAACTATTCCAGTGCTAAAGTTGTTTCCAGGAGCAGGGGAAGGCCATTTTTCAAAAAGTATTTTCAGGCTAATTTTAATTTTTTAGATGCTGCTGCCAGAGGAAATGTTTAATGGGTGATAAAAAACAGAATGATCAAAACACTTAGGAGAAAAGGTTGAGGAACGATATATCTCTTAGGGCCTTTAAATATCCCAACGTATTTCTGTGAAAGTCACATGCACGTTCAGAGCTGTTTGCAAGCTCAGTAAAGACCTGATGAACCTGTAAAGTCTCATCATCTGCTGACCTTGAAGCTCTGTAGAAGCCAACAAATTAGGTAACCTGGATGAAATGGACAAACTCCTATAAGCACAAAAATCTATAAAAACTGACTCAAAAAGGTATAGAAAATATGAATAGACCATACAAGTGAATACACTATGTTAGTAATTCAAAAACTTCCATTAAAAACAAGTCCAGGACAGCTTCACTGGTGAATTCTACCAAACACTTAAGAAGAATTAATACCAATCGTTTTATTTTCATACTTAAAAAAAATAAAATGGATTAGCAAATACAATTTTATGTAAAACAGATGAACAACAGGTCTTATTGTATAGCACAGGGAACTATATTCAATATAGTTTCTTGTAATAAACTATAACAGAAAAGAATATGAAATCATAACACTGAACACTTTGCTGCACACCACCAGAAACTAACACAGCATTGTAAATCAACTATACTTCAATTAAAAAAATCAAAAATTTCTTGGAGTTCCCGTCGTGGCTCAGTGGTTAACAGATCCGACTAGGAACCATGAGGTTGCAGGTTCGATCCCTGGCCTTGCTCAGTGGGTTAAGGATCCGGCGTTGCCGTGAGCTGCGGTGTAGGTCGCAGACGCGGCTCGGATCCCGCGTTGCTGTGGCTGTGGCAAAGGCTGGCAGCTACAGCTCCTGTTAGACCCCTAGCCTGGGAAGCTCCATATGCCGCAGGTGCAGCCCTAGATAAGGCAAAAAGACAAAAAAAAAATCAAAAATATCTAGACTCATTCTATGAGGCCAATATTACAATACTAAACCAGTCAAAGACATCACACCAAAAAACCCACAAACCAATATCCTTTATGAATGTAGATGCTAAATCCTCAAAATAAGATGAATCCAAAAGCATAGATAAAGGATTAGACAGCATGACCAAGGGAAATTTATGTTTGGAATGCAAAGGTAGTTCACTTTAGAAAATAAATCGTGGGCTTGGGGGAGAAGATAGTGGTGGAGAAGTAGGACATAAGACACACTTACTCCCACAGATCCATTGAAAGTGCATCTATATGTGGAACTACTTGCCCAGTAAACTTGCTGAAGACTGACCAAAGAACCCAAGATTCCAATACAAAAAGAAAATCTTCACAAAACTGGATAGGACATAAAAGAGGACATAAAAGAGAAGAAAAAAAAGGGAGAGAAAAGAAGAAACAAAGCAGGTTGTGACCCCTGCCCCACACCCCTAGGAAGGAGCTGGACTTTGCACCCTGAGAAATCCCCTGCAACTGCAAGGAGGCCAGCTTAGTCAGAGGAACTTTGGAGTATTGGAGAAGAACACAGCAAATGGACGACAGCAGTTGAAATGGAAATGTCCTCTAAACATTCAATGTCATCATCTTGCATTTCCCAATCATAACCAGGGGCAAACACGAGCCAGGAACCGAAATTCCAGCTTTGGAGATCAGATTCAGACAGAAAACTGGGACTAGCAACCTAGGGATAACCTAGAATTGGTAGCACAGAGACAGCATGAAGGACTGGAGTCTAGAATATCCACATTTGAAGTTATAAGCTGAGGAAGCCCAGTCAGACTTTGAGGCTAGACACCATCGCTGGGGTTGCTGAGAAGGGGAGGGATCTATCATCATGCCCTTACTCCACACAAGCTCTCTCAGACTGCAAGACCCCAACAGTCCCAGTTCCAGGTTCTACCCTTGAGCAGGGGCTGCTCAGCAGCAGCTGCGGAGCAGCCCACAGTCCTTAAGAAGACAGAGAAAGTGAAACAAGCAGAAGGAACCCTTTGAGTAGCCAGATGGAATGTGGGAATAATGCAGTCCACACAGCCCCAGCCAGCAGCCTCACCAGAAAACACCAAAGAAACTGCCCTAACAGTGATGGATCTCAGATAGCCTTTGGTGTGGGTGGAAAGTCCCATTTCCCCTTGGGGAAAGAAAACAGTATGGAGGGTCCGGTATTTTGTAGGAAGTCTCCTGACCTGCCAGAGACTTTGGGATGCCCTAGGGGGTGGAGAAAAATTTTTCTGAAGCAGCAGGGAGCAGTGGGATCCCCCACAGAGCCACAATCTCCCTGATCTCCCACCAGGGTGGAGAAAGTCACCTTGGAAATAAGGAAAGATCCTGGGAGTGCACAAGTGCCTTCGAGGCTGGTGCAGACCTGCAGCTAGCCCAGCACACAGATTGTGATTTTGGAAACAGTGCAGAGGGCCCAAAATTCGGAAGGAAGTCATCTCCTGAGCTCCTGAGGTTATCCAGATATCCTAGGGGGTGGAGAATGTCATTTCTGAAGCAGTGGAGGGTCAGGATCCCACAAGTGCACCCTAGGGAGGGTACAGAGCCACATTCTCCTTACTGGAGTGGAGAAAGTGACCTAACACACAGATGGCAATTTTGGAAACAATGGAGAGGGTCCAGAATCAGCAGGAGGTCTCCTGAGCTGCTGGAGCCCTCCAGATCTCCTGGGGGGTTGGGAAGAGAAAGCTATTTCTGAAGCAGCTTGGAGGGGCAGTATTCTGCAAGTGCTCCCTGGTGAGGCTGTACAACTGCAGCATCCCTACTGTGGTGGAGAAAGTTACCTTGGAAAGAGGGAAAGCCCCTAGGAGTTCACAAGGGGCCTCCCAGGTTGGCACATACCCACAATTGACCTGGCGCACAGAACATGATTTTGGAAAGAGCACAAAGGGTCCAGAATTCAGCAGGAAGTCTACTGTGCTGCTGGAGATATCCAAATTTCCTAGAGGGAGGAGAAAGCTATTTCTGAAACAGCTCAGAGGGGCAGGATCCTGAAAATGCCCCCCAGGGAGGGTATAGACCCACAATCTCCCTGCTGGAGTGGAGAAAGTTACCTCAGAAACAGGGAAAGTTCCTGGGAGTTCACAAAGGGCCTTCTGGGTGAGTGCGGACCCACAATCAGCCTAGAAGACTAAAGAGGTTTGTGGATACTGCATGGACCGTCCAGAATTCTGCAGGGAAACCCCTGAACTGACAGAATCCTGCAGATTTCCTAGGGAACAGAGAAAGTTATTTCTGAAGCAGTGCAGTCGGACGGGACTCTGAAAAGGGCCTTTGGGGTAGGTATAGAGCCACAATCTGCCTGAGGGACAGAGGGTGATTGGAGAAACAGTGCAAAATGTCTGGGTTCAGCAAGGGGCCTCCTGGCAAACACAGAGTCATGATTTGCCTAGGGGGTAGTGATAAGTATCTTGGAAGAAGGGCAAAGAATCCTGGAAATCTGTAAGAGTCTTCCTAGGCAGGTTGAGAGCTGTGAAAAGCCCATTGAATTGGAAAAGCTGTTTTAGAGATAACACAAAAAGGTCCTGGGAATCACAAAAGGCCTAGTGGGCAGGTAAAGTGCTGCAGTCTACACAGGAGATGGAGAAAGAGACCTTGGAAACAGCACAAAGGATGCTGAGTCGAAAGAGCCCAGGTGGGCAGGTGGAAAACCCCAAAAAACTTAGTGAAGGGGCAAAGTAAACCTGAAAACCATGCACAACGCCCAGGAGACACAAACAGCCTACTGGATTGGTGGCGTGATATTGAGAAAAGCACAAGCTCTGGGATCCTGGCCAACATTCAACCAGGGGTCATAGAAACAGAGTGTTTTGCATGGCTAGCCAAAGGAGCTGGGAGGGGCCCACTGGTGCATGTTTTTATAACTCAACAATTACAGAGAGCACTCTATCACCACCCTGGTAGGAGGAGGAACTGCTGGAACACTGCAGGTCTTTCAACTACAGAGAAATCCTTCTAGTAGCAGTTAAGGAGCAGCCCCTGCACCTGGAACTACAAAGAACAATGCCTAGAGTGGACACACAAAGGGAGTGACTACAGAGAGGTGCCTGCCCTCCCAGATACAGAGAGCAATCCCTAGAATCTCCCTGTCAAAAGGGAGGGACTTTGGGATCAACTGCTGATATTGTCAATATAGGAAACTGTCCTGAGAGCTCCCTGGAAGCCAGAGGAATCACAGGAACCAGTCCTGACATCCTCCCACCTCCAAGGAAGCAATGCTGTGAACCGTGAACCACTACCAAGATTCACGCAGACCCTATCCATAAAAACCACCCAGCTTCAGGGGAGGTAATGTAATAACACCACTCCCATCACGAGCTCTGGATACATGTGAGCCACTAGCTCCTCTGCAAACTTCAAGACAAGGCAACAACTGCAACATCTACATAACTGTCATCAAGGGGAAAATAAATATAGAAAGTTAAACATTATGAGAGTACAAAGAAATAAACTTTGGACAAAAGAACAAGACAAAAACAATTAAATGAAGAGGCGATAGGCAATCCACCTGAGAAAGAATTCAGAATGATGATAGTAAAGATTATCCAAGACCTTGGAATAAAGATGGAGACACAGATAGAGAAGTTATGAGAAATGTTTACAAAGAGCTAGAATACCTAAAGAACAAGAAAACTAATATGGATAGCACAGCATTTGAAATTAAGAATACACTAGAAGGAATCAGCAACAGGATAATGGAGAAAGAAGAATGAATAAGTGACGCAGAAGACAGAATTGTGGAGATCACTGCCACAGAAAAAAATAAAGAGAAAATGATGAGAAGACCTGAGGAGAGCCTAAGAGATGTCTGGGGCAACATTAAAATACAAACATTTGCATCATAGGGGTTAAAAAAGGAAAAGAGAAACAGGGCCAGAAGAAATATTTGAAGAGATTAAAGCTGAAAATTTCTCTAATATCGGAAAGAAGACACTCAAGTCAAGGAAGCACAGAGAATCCCAAACAAGATGAACTCAAAGAGAAACACAGCAATGCACATACGAATCAAACTAACAAAAATTAAATACAAAGAAAAAATATTAAAAGCAACAAGGGAAAAGCAACAAATAACACACAAAGGAAACCCTATAAGGATAACAGCTAATTTTTCAGCAGAGACTCTACAAGCTAGAAGGGAGTGGCAAGATATATTTGAGATGATGAAGGGGAGGAATCTAGAACCAAGAATACTATACCCAGCAATACTATACTCATTCAGATTTGAAGAAGAGATCAAAAGCTTTTCAGACAAACAAAAGCTAAAAGAATTTAGCTACTACAAACCAGCTCTACAGCAACTACTAAAGCAATTTCTCTAAGCATAGAGGAAAAAGCACAATCAGGAACAAGAAAATTTCAAAAAAGAAAAATCAGTGGTAAAGCCAAAGATAATGTAAAGGTTGAAAATAATCCTTTGGCAAAAATGATATCAAAACTAGCAGACATGAGAAGACGAGAAGACAAATGCAAAGCATTGAACATGCATTAGAAAATAAGAGGACTGCAAACCAAAACAATAAGTACAATAGACACACAATTCAGCTAAATACAAGAAAATAGCAGTAAATACATACTTATCCATAATTGGACTGAGTGTAAATTAATTAAATGCTCCAATCAAAAGACACAGAATGCCTGAATGGATTAAAAAAAAAAAAGACCCATATATATATGAGACTCATTTCAGTTTATAAGAGACTCATTTCAGACCCAAGGATGGACTGAAAGTAAGAGGATGGAAGAAGATATTACATTCAAATAGAAATCAAAGGAAAGCAGGATTAGCAATACTCATCTCAGACAAAATAGACTTTAAAGTAAAGAAAATCACAAGAGACAAAGGACACTACCTAATAAAGGGTCAGTTCAAGAAGAAGAAATAAAAATTGCAAATATAAAAGGTGACTGCTGATAGCCATAAAAGGAGAAATCAACAGCAACACAATAATAGCAGGGGACTTTAACACCCCAGTTACATCAAGAGACAGATCATCCAGACAGATTCAAGAAGGAAACACAGGCCTTAAATGATATTCTAGATCAGACTGATTTAACTGATATTTTTAGAATATTCCATCCAAAATCAACAGAATATATATTCTTCTCAAGTGCACATGGAACATTCCCCAGGATAGATCACATTTTGGGCCACAGATCAAGCTTTGGTAAGTATAAAAAAGTTGAAATTATCGCACGCATTTTCTCTGACCCCAGTGCTATGCAAGTAGAAATCAACTACAAGAAAAAACAGCAAAAACCACAAATTCCTGGAGGCTAAACAATAGGCTACTGAACAACCAATGGATCATTGAAGAAATCAGAGGAAATCAAACAATACTTAGAGACAAGTAACAACAAAGATGCAACAACCCCAAACCTATGGGACACAGCAAAAGCAGTTCTGAGAGGAAAATTTATAGCAATACAATCTTACCTCAAGAAAGAAGAAAAAGCTCAAAAAAACAACCTAACCTTGCACCTAAAACAATGAGAGAAGGAAGAACAGACCAAGCCCAAAATTATCTGAAGGAAAGAAATCATAAACATTAGTGCAGAAATAAATGAAATAGAGACTAAGAAAACAATAGAGAAGATCAATGAAACCACAAGCTGGTTGTTTGAAAAGATCAACAAAACTGATAAACCTTTAGCCAGACTCATCATGAAAAAAAGGGAGGGGATTCAAATCAATAAAATTAGAAATGAAAAAAATAGAAATTACAACTGACTCCACAGAAATACAAAGGATCATAAGAGACTACTATAAGCAACTATACACCAATAAAATGGAAAACCCAGAAAAAAATGGACAGATTTTCACAAAGGTACAACCTACCAAGACTGAACCAGGAAGAAATTGAAAATATGAAAAGACCAATCACAAGTACTGAAAATGAATATGTGATTTAAAACCTTCCAAAAAACAAAAGTCTGAGACCTGATGGCTACACAGGTGAATTCTATCAAACATTCAGAGGAGAGTTATTAACACCTATTCTTCTGAAACTCTTTCAAAAATTAGCAGAGGATGGAACACTATGAAGCTCATTCTATGAGGCCACCATCACCCTGATACCAAAACCAGATAAAGATACCACAAAAAATGAAAATCATAGAACAATATCACTGATGAACATATATGCAAAAATCCTCAACAAACTACTAGCAAACTGAATCCAAGTATATATTAAAAGGATCAGGCACCATAATCAAGTAGGATTTATCTACAAATCTATCAGTGTAATACACCACGTCAACAAACTGAAAAATAAAAAAAATATATCATCTCAATAGATGCAGAAAAGTCTTTTGACAAAATTCAACACCTGTTTCTGATTTAAAAAAAGAAATTCTCCAGAGAGTGGGGATAGAGAGAACCTACCTCAAAATAATAAAAAACACATGTGAAAAGCCCACGCCTAACATCATTCTCAATGAAAACATTCATTCTCAAATTGAAAACATTCCCACTAAGATCAGAAATATGACAGGGATGTCCACTTTAACCACTATTATTCAATATAGTTTTAGAAGTTCTAGCCACAGGAATCAGAGAAGAAAAATAAATAAAAGGTAGCCAAAATGGAAAATAAGAAGTAAAACTATCACTGTTTGCAAATGATATAATATTATATTTAGAAAACCCTAAAGACAGCACCAGAAAACTGTTAGAACTCAATGAATTCTGCAAAGTTTCAGGCTGCAAAATTAATACACAGAAATCAATTGAATTTCTTTATACTAATAATGAAAGATCAGAAAGAGAAATCAGAGAAACCATCCCATCTACAATAGCATCAAAACAAATAAAATAACTAGGAATAAACCTACCTAGAGAGACAAAAGACCTATACTCCGAAAACTATAAAATGATGATGAAAGAAATCAAAGACAACACAAACAGATGGAGAGATAGGCCACGCTCTTGGACTGGAAGAATCACTATTGTCAAAATGACTATACTGCTCAAGGAAACCTTCAGATTCAATGCAATCCCTATCAAATTACCAAAGACATTTTTCACAGGATTACAAAAAAAAAAATCTTAAATTTGCATGGAAACAAAAAGAGACCCTGAATAGCCAAAGTAATATTGAAAAAGAAAAAATGAAAATGGAGGAATCAAGCTTCCTGACTTTAGATAATACTACAAAGTTACACACATCAAAACAATATGGTACTGGCACAAAAACAGAAATATAGACCAATGGAACAAGATAGAAAGCCCAGATATAAATCCAAATATCTATGGGCAACTAATCTATGACAAAAGAGGACAGAACCTACAGGGGAAAAAAGATAGCTTCTTCAATAAATGGTGCTGGGAAAACTGGAAAGCTACATGTAAAAGAATGAAAGTAGAATACTATCTAACACCACACACACAAATAAACTCAAAATGAATTAAACACCTAAAAATAAGGCCAGACACTATAAAACTCCTAGAGGCAAACACAGGCAGAACACTCTTTGACATGGGTCACAGCAACATCTTATTTGATCCACCTCCTAGAATAATGACAATGAAGACACAAATAAACCAGTGGTACCTAATCAAACTCAAAGTTTTGCACAGCAAAGGAAACCATTAACACAAATAAAAGACAACCCACAGAATGGGAGAAAATCTGCCAACGATGCAACAGACAAGGGCCTGAAGGTGTGGAGAAAAAGGTACCCTCCTCCACCATTTGTGGGAATGTAAATTGGTACAACCACAATGGAAAACAGTATGAAGGTACCTTAGCAAACTAAGTATAGAGCTACCATATGATCCAGCAATTCCACTGCTGGGCATATATCTGGATAAAATTTTAATTGAAAAAGATACATGCACCCCTATGTTCATAGCAGCACTATTCACATAGCCAAGACATGGAAACAACCTAAATGTCCATCAACAGATGAATGGATTAAGAAGATGTGGTACATATATACAATGTAATGTTACTCGGCCATAAAAAAAGACAAACTAATGCCATTTGCAGGAACATGGATGGATCTAGAGACTTTCATACTAAGTGAAGTAAGCCAGAAAGAAAAAGACAAATAGTGTATGATATCACTTATTTGTGAAATCTAAAATATGGAATAGATTATCCCATCTAAAAATAACAAACTAACAAGCAAACAAAAAGTGCAAACAGATCATGGCCAAGAAGAGCAGCCTTAGGGTTCTGGGGTAGGGGGGCAGGGGAGGGAGTGGGATGGATTGTCATTTTGGGGATTTGGAAGATGCAAACTGTTATATTTATAATGGATGGGCAATGGGATCCTATTGTACAGAGAATGGTATGTGATTGCATCACTTTATTGTACAACAGAACTTGAAGAAACATTGCAAATCAACTATACTTTAATAATAATATAAAAATAAAATAAATACAAAATAAATCAGTGTAATATATATTAGCAGAACAAATGCAAAAATCTATATGATTATCTCAATAGATACATAAGAGCACTTGATAAAAATTACTCTTTCACAATAAAAGCACTCAACAAATTATGAACAGACAAGAACTTGCTCACTGTTAAGAAGTGGCCATTATTAAAGGCCCACAGCTAATATCACATTCAACAGTGAAATACTGAAAGCTTTTCCCCAAGGATCAGGAATAAAACAATGTACCAAAGGTTTTAGCTAGGGAGATTAGGCAAGTAACAAAAGCAGAAGGCGTGCAGATAGGTAGAAAAGAAGTGAAGTATCTATATTCACAGATCACAAGATCTCTTATGTAGAACACTAAAAAATCCAAACACACACACATGCACACACACACACACACACGCACACACACACACACACACAACAGAGCTAACCGATGAGCTTGTTGGCAATGTCACAGGATGTGTAATTAATAGAAAAAGGTTTCATTTCTTACAGTAACAGTGAACAATTTAAGAAGTGAAAATTTAATAACATTTCTGCTTACAATAGCTTCAATAAAAATTAAATACTTAGGAATGAAATCAACAAAAAATGTACAATATGTACACTAGAAAGTATAAAACACTTGAAAATATTAAGAAAAATCTAAATAAACAGACATTCCATGTTCTTTAGAAAACTTAGTAACACTAAAATATCAACACTCCCTATATTGATCTACACATTCAACATTTCTATCAAAATTCCTACATTTAATTGTTGTTGTTATGACAGAAATGTAGAGGCTAATCATGAAATCCAAATGAAACTTCAAAGGATGCAGAACAGCCAAAAAACCTTTAAAGAGAATAAAATTGTACCACACTTCTTAATTTCAAAATTCACTGAAAAACTATCGTAATCAAGATAGTGTGGCACTTGCATGAGGATGTATATATGTATACACACAAATGGAAAATAACTGAAAGTCCAAAAAGAAACTCATAAATTTGTGGTCAGTTGATTTTTGACAAGGATTGACAAGACCATCCGATGGGGAAAGAACAGTCTTTTCAACAAATGATTCTGGATATCATACATAAAGATGAATTTGGGCCCTAACCTCACCCATATACAAAAATTAACTCAAAATGCATAAACAATCTAAAAATAAGAATAAAATTATAAGCTTTTAGAAGGAAATTTAGGTAGAAATATGTGTACCCTGAGATTAAGCATCATCTTTAAAGCTATGACACCAAAACTCCAGTAATCAAAGAAAACTGATAAATTTAGCTTCATTAAATTAAAATGGTTTTTGTACCAAAGGGCTCTATCAATAAAATGAAAAGACAACCCAAAGAATGGGAGAAAAAAAAGTTGCACATTATTTAATATCCAAACTACATAAAGAACTCTTTTACAACTGAACAATTAAAAAAAATAAAGGCAGGCAACGTCTCCAAAGACTGTATAAATGGCCAATAAGTACATGAAAAGATGCTAAAGGGCATTGGTCATTAGAGAAACAAAAATCAAAACCACATGAGATACCACTTAACATCCTCTAGGATGGCTATCAAACTTTAAAAAAACAATGTTGGCAAGAATGTGAAGAAATTGGTATTCTCTTACATTGCTGGTGAAAATGTAAAATGCCACACCCACTATGAGAAATAGTTTGGCAGTTTTTTCAAAATACTAAACATAAAATTACCATATGACCCAGCAGTTTCAATCATAGGTACATACTTGAGAGAATTAAAAACACATGATCATGCAAAACCTAGTACAAGAATGTTCACAGCAGCACTATTCAAAAGAGCCAAAAAATAAGCCAAATTGATAAGCAATAATATATCAATAATATGGAATATAATTCAGTTATATGAAGAAATAAAATACTGTTACATGCTATAATATAGATCAACCTTAACACTATGTTAAGAGAGAATCCAGTTACAAAATTTGCATATTGTATTATACCATTTATATGAAATGTCCAGAATAGGTAAATCCAAAGACAAAGAAAACAGGCTAGCAGTTGGTAGGGAATGAGAGAGAGAAGGTAATTGGGACTAACTGCTAAAAGGTGTGAGGTGGTGGAAATGTTCTGGGATTAGACAGTGGTGATTGTGCACACTATAGTGAATATGTCAAAAAAACAATAAGACGTTTTTTTTCACAATGCGAAATCAGTGCTTTATGAAACATAAATTCGAAACTGGTAAAAAGTAAGACTGAAGTGGTAAAAACACACAACAAAATTACAATTATACTAGAGTATGATATATGTTATAATAGAATTCCATGAGAACCCAATGGAGAGGAGGACAAAGAAGACTGCTAAGTGAAGATATAATGAGCTGGGTCATTATAGATAGAAAATTAGCTAGATGATGAGAGTAAGGGACAAGAATATTTATAAACATTGTTGAATTTTATGTGGACCTTTTAAAAATCTGTAGTTAAGTATAGCTCAATCATTGCATAATTAATCACTAGTAAAATAAAGTTAGTAAAATTAACACATAACTACAGCTTTCAGTTATTTTAAAGAAGGAAAATACTAATGAGAACTTACTATTATATATCAAATCTATCAACAAATTTGTAATTATATGAAATCTCTTTTTTAGGACTACTTTGTTACAGTTTTTTCCCTAGCTCTTTTGTATTTATCCTGCCTGTCAATTTCTCACTTCTTCACTAAATCTATGAATCCATCCCGGTTCTTATTTAACAATGTAAGTTTTAATATCTCATCTGTGGAGGGTGGAATGTATTTGGGAATTACAAAAATTTCTCCAAACACTGAGGCAAGCTTGCCAGTTAATTATATTCTTAATTTATATTCTCATCTCTCTTCATCTTTATTCCCAAATTTTAACTCCTTTCATGTTATCTCATTGAGAAACTATTATGCTCAAGTGTTAAATATCTATCCGTCATCTTTCTTTTTACATATGTTTTTCTCAGACAGCATTTACTTCCAATCATTTGCACAATACATTTTTTTCTTAAAAAGTAGAGAGGAGAAAATCAATGATAATTTTCTATTATATTACATTTTCCTTTATAAGCTGATATGTTCTCACTATTAATGAATAAAAACATATATTTAGAACATGAGAGTGACTTTTAAAATGGTAAAGTGTGAATATTTTCATACAATTTTATTTTTTTAATTTTTATTTATTTAAAAAAAATTTATAGCCTTATTTGCAGCAAATGGAAGTTCCCAGGCCAGGGACTGAAACCCAGCCTTAGCTATAACTTATGCCACAACTGTGGTAATGCTGAAGCCTTTAACCCACTGTGTGGGCCCGGAGATCAAACCCACAACTTCACAGTGACCCCAGCCACTGCAGTCAAATTCTTAACCCACTGCACCACAGTGGGAACTCTAATACAATATTCATAGGAGAACAAGTGTGTATATTAATTTGGTGGACAATTTGGAAGTATCTCTCAAAATTTAATATGATATTCATTTTTATATAATAATTCCATTTATAGAAATTTATTTTACGAAAGTACAACCTAAATATTTAGGTTGAAAATTTTAAAATTAATTTTTTTAATGTAAAAATTTAAAGTAACCTAAGTATCCATTCAGCAAATGATTAAGTAAATTATGGTATAACCACATTTAAAAATAAAATATTATGAATCTAATTAAAGAATTATAAATAACGAAGTGAAATTTTCTAAAAAATAAATTTTAGAAAACTAAATACTAAAACCTATATATGTATACTAAAACCCTATTTATGACAAGCATCTGAGTTTATGAAATGACAGGTATTTAGATAATAAAATTTATATTAAATTGCTGGCAATAAGCCCCTTTGGTGAAGACAGTGTAATTGTGATAAGGAGAGGTGAAGAAGATGTTAGTGTATTTTTATACCTCTATATTATTTGAATAGTTTTACAATACTCCTAAATTAATCATACTAGTGCTTAAATTAGATTAATAATAAAAATATATGGAAAGAATAAATGTGTTTAGATGACTTTAATTTCTGCTAGAGAAATATCTGTAGGGAAAAAAGTAGGCATTCAATGTTTTCAGCTAAAAGTTTAAACGTTAATCATCACCTTATCTAAATTCAGAATAAATGGCTGATTCAGGTACTTATCAGAACCAAGTCATTTCCTGTGACATCATGTAGTTATGCTGACCGGCTGACTATAACTTTTCAAATAGGTGTTTTCTTATAGTGTCAAGGAAACTTTTATTTTTATATTCCCAATTAATGATCCATATAATTCAGATCCAGTAGAAACTGGTTTTCTGAATGCACAATGAGCTCAACTGTCTCAATTTCCACGTTACAAAAATGAATTTTTAATGCCAAAGTAGAAAAAAAGATCCAGTGGAGTAACAAAGAAATAGTCAGATACCCACACACACCCCTGTATGTACAATGGTTTTATCTTTGTTAATGCTAGCTATCAGGAGCATCCTCAATGCTCATTTTCACCCGAAATTTTTGTTGGACAGGTAGGAATGGATAGAAAGTATAGAAAAATGAAGAAAGAAATCATAACGCAGTAAAAGAAATAATCACAAACCAGAATTAAAGAAGGACGCAAGGATCTCTCCTAGTCATGAACATGTGTGACCTCCAAGGTCAAAGTAAAATTTCAGAAGATGTTTTAATTTTAAGCAAAGCAAGGGTGTAACAAAAGCCTATGTCCACAAAAGACGGAAAGGAAATTTGTAATCCAGTTTCCCAAACTTAATTTTTTGGCAAAAACAAGCTGAGAAAGCAGACCTCTTACTGGCTTTGATACAGGGCAGGATCCTTCTGAGATTCAAAGGCCCAGGTGGAGACTGGGGTAGGGAGAGACATCAATATCCCATCAATGGCTGATTTCAAGCTATCCATGATTTAACTACTACTTGCTAAAATTTCTGTAAGTTTACCAATCAGTCCTTACAAGCCAGTATTATTGGATCTGGCAGATCTTTTGGGGTAGTCATTAGAAAAATCCTATATACCAAAGTGACACAGACAGAAAGTACCACCGAAAATGGAATGCAATGAGAAATATGCAAGAGGCTGCTGCCTGTTAACACAGCTGTGTAGACAGAAAGCAATTCTATATCCTACTAGAAAGGGAGTGTGATATGCAAATATTTTCTCTGTTAATGTCTTTTACATTCCATGGGAGAACACAGAGAAGCTTGTAGACACTAAGTGCTAAGTGCAAACAGCTCTGATATGGCTCTGACTGCAGCAAGGAGTGACAATCACAATGTCTGACATGGTTCAGAAAAGCATGTAAGAAATTCTCTAATGCTACCAAAATAATAGAATTTTTGTATGCTCTGAATGTACCATATAAAATTGGTAGATTATCTAAAATTTAAACTAGTCCTTCATGCTCTCAGAATACTTCACATATTGTCTTCTATATTTAAATATTTAATATAAATATTTGATATATATAAACAGAATCATTTTCTCATTTAACTAAGGTTTTAAGCAGTGTTTTGTTTCTTTTTTTTTTCTTTTTATGGCTCACCTGTGACATAAGGAAGTTCCCAAGCTAGGGGTCAAATCAGAGCTGTAGCTGCCCACTATAGTCACAGCCACAAAAATACAGGATCCCAGCCGTATCTGTGACCTACACCACAGTTCATAGCAATGCCGGATACTTAATCCACTAAACAAGGCCAGGTATCCAACTCACATGCTCACGGATACTCATCAGATCATTACTGCTAAGCCACAACGGGACCTCCGGTAATTCCTTTTAAATGGAGAAAATTGCCTTAGAATTTTAAAGTGTGAGAAAGTAAATTTAACCTTCATTTTTGAATGTCATTATTTAGTTAATTCATGAAAAACATCATATGTAAACATTACCAAATGAATCCTCTGAAGTCCAACTGGACACACTGGTAACCGAGTCACCTACACATATTCTAAATTATGAAGCCTGATACTTAATACCGAAAGCTTTCCTGAGCGCTTCCTGAATAAAGAAAGAGCCACATTTCATGTTTGCACAGGTAGAAGAGCCTTTTTCTCTTATTTGGACAATGGAATGAGAAGGCAATGAAATTTGGACAGGAAGGGCCTTGTCTACTACTAGCTAACCCAAGCAAGCCATTACCCTATAAGACATTTTATTAGCCTCCTTTTGCACAATTTACTCAAGTCAGTTTCTGCAAAAGCCTTCCAAAAACCTTTACAACATGATCTAATTAATAACTTGTTCATTACATTTACATATGTTCCTTTAGATGGCCATCCTCATCCTGAAATTATAATGGAGATACATGTAGAATTTAACAACAAAGAGTTGTACATATATAGAAAGAAA
>PVHT020000173.1:4744597-4851233 GCA_004024745.2 Catagonus wagneri | reverse complement strand
GGAGCTGTGGCCACTGGCCTGCGCCGCAGCCACAGCAACGCAGGATCCGAGCCGCGTCTGCAACCTACACCACAGCTCACGGCAACGCCGGATCGTTAACCCACTGAGCAAGGGCAGGGATCGAACCCGCAACCTCATGGTTCCTAGTCGGATTCGTTAACCACTGCGCCACGACGGGAACTCCCTAGAAAGAAAATCTTTTTAACAGTACATTTGAGCTGTGATATTTAGGTAATTTTGAGAATTATAAATGATAACATTTAAATACCAGTTTTGGAGTTCCTGTTGTGGCTCAGTACTAATGAATCTGACTAGTATTCATGAGGATGTAGGTTTAATCTCTGGCCTTGCTCAGTGGGTGAAGGATCTGGTGTTGCCATGAGCTGTGATGTAGGCCGAAGATGAGGCTCATTTAGCATTGCTGTGGCTGTGGCACAAACCAGCAGCTGCAGCTCTGATTCAAACCCTAGCCTTGAACTCCCATATGTATGTCACAGGTACGTCCCTAAAAATAAAAATAAAACAAAATAAAATAAAGACCAGTTTTCTATTTCATTTGTCTTAAAAAGTATTCCATTTCACCTAGTATTTACACTTCTGAAAATTACTTCCTATGAAAGTACTTATGATGTGAAAATAACAATCAAATTGTCCATTAGAGATAAACTGAGAAATCCCCAAAGGTAGGTTAATGCAAGAATTTTTAATTAAGAAAGAGTACTAATAGAATGCTATATAACTTAAAATAATTAAAATTGATTTATATCAACATAGAAATGTTAATTTTTAATTTTAGAGTAAGAAGATATAAAGTTATATATATAAGGACTTCCCATTGTGGCACAGCAGAAACAAATCCAACTAATATCCATGAGGATACGGGTTCGATTCCTGGCCTCATTCAGTGGGTTAAGGATCCAGCATTGCCAGGTGCTGTGGTGGAGATGGTCGATGCAGTTTGTCTACTTATTTTGGAGTTATAAGGGTTCTTCATATATTCTAGATAGAAGTCCTTTCTCAGACAGGAGTTCCCATCGTGGCACAGTGGAAACAAATCTGACTAGGAACCATGAGGTTGCAGGTTCAATCCCTGGTCTCACTCAGTGGGTTAAGGATCCAGCACTGCCGTGAGTTGTGGTGGAGGTCACAGATGTGGCTTGGATCTGACGTTGTTGTGGCTGTGGCTTAGGCCGGCGGCTACAGCTCCAATTAGACCTACAGTCTGGGAACCTACATATGCCCCGGGTACAGCCCTAAAATGACAAAAACAAAAAGAAGGCCTTTCTCAGATGTATGTATTGTGAATATTTTCTCCTAGTCAGTGGCTTGCCTTTTCATTTTCTTAGGGGCATGTTAGTTTCAGATGCATTTAGCACTTAATTTTTGTTGTGTTCAGTAATAACATTTCATGTGGTTTTAACATGATTTTAATATTTATTATAAATATATTTCTAGAAAGTGAAGAAAATCAAGTTTTTGTAAGACATTCATTTACATATCATTAAATTCTTAAGATATCATGGGCATTATCTTGAAGTTAAGAACGTAATATTTTGGTATTGAAGAGAAAGATTCAGGTATCAGATTACTGAACATATCTTTAACCTTCACATTATGTATTATTTCAAGCAATAGAGTATATATCTCTGGAAAAAATGTTTTTAACTGCTTTAAGGTGTAGTCACCACACTGTATTTCTGAAATAACGCACTCTTGGGCATGCTCATTTTATTTGTTAGCCTAATTTTTTTTTTCTGTTTAACTTCTAGAGGTCAAATATGTAAAATTTACATGGTTCTAAAATTAAAATTCTATTAAAATATTCGCAGAATTTTACTCTCATCCCTAATCTCATATGTCACTGCTTGTATATATGAATAATTTTATTTCCCTTTTTATAATATAAACATACCATTCTACTTTTTTCTGATCTTGTGTACATTTTTTTTTTCCAAATAAATGCCCTTTCAATGACTACAGACTAGAACAATTACTTTGGAACGAAAAAAGAGTACAGCATTTGGGCAACTTCTATAATTCAACAATCCTATAAATTTTGCTATATAATACAATTTTGATAACAATAATCTACAGGTTCACTTTATTTTAAAATAATTTATTTTAAAGAGATACTTCACAAGAGGACATAAGCAATGTAAGTGTAAAGGTACAATAATAATGACAGCTAACATTTTTGAATGTTTACATGATACCTACTATTCTAAATACTTTGTGCTTTATCACTTTAAATTCTTATAATCACATCATAAGGTAAATACTATGATTAAATCCATTTTTCAGCTAAGTTAATGGTCAATGAGAGGTTCAATTACTTTCTTAGCCTCAGAGTTGAATATAATCTGAAATCTCACTCAACCTGTGATTATATTGCTTCACAATCAATACTGTTAAGAGAAAATATATACATATATTAAAATGTATATGGCAGTAGATTAAATATATATGGGATAAATTGGTAGCCAAAGCCAAAACCAAAAGTGAGATTCAGAATAAATATAGCATCTTATAATTTTAACTAGTTTAAACAATTTTAAAACATATTGATAGATACCTATTAGGTGAATTTAAATAGCAACTAAATGGCCTATAAATATTACACATGTATATTTTATAAAAGATCTATACTACTTTCACTACAGATGAATATACATAAAAGATCTACACTAGTTTTACTACAGACAAATATACATACTCACCTAACCTTTTATCCAATCTCTGTAGCAAGCGCCAAATAAAACCAGATGTAAGAACTACGTGATCAAAGTTTAAAGAAATAGAATTCTTAAATAATATACACAATAAAAGACAGAACCCAGCTGTATGCTATTGCAAAAGAAATGAGCACAGAGAAATAGATTTTTTCACTCTACTTTATTGTTATTATTAACCCTGCAAAATGAGATTTAGTACTCCACTTTAGTATTTATTTTCTTGCTAGAATTGTACCAGATGGAAGAATTTTGTATAATTGAAAACACTTGATTGATATGTCCTTCTGTTAATATGTATTATCACCAATATAATTGTACTTTCTTTTGTATTTCAATAAATATTATTTTTTCTTTTGATGTCATGCCATGTAACCCTTTTCCTATTGTTATCATATCCCACTACGTAACCCTTTCAAAATAACCCTTTCATATATTCTATATGACTTTTCAAAATCAAGCCACCTATAGTCAAATGTCAACACTGAATACCAAAAGGGATAACCCAAAATGTAGTCACAAAACCTAACCAATCTACCAAGCATGAAACCAAGGATATAGTAATATGAGAGAGTCCTGATAGTAAAATCTTAAATAAATATTTACGGAAGACAGGGAGTTCCCGTCTTGGCGCAGTGGTTAACGAATTCGACTAGGAACCACGAGGTTGCGGGTTCCATCCCTGGCCTTGCTCAGTGGATTAACGATCCGGCGTTGCCGTGAGCTGTGGTGTAGGTTGCAGACGCGGCTCAGATCCTGCGTTGCTGTGGCTGCGGCGCAGGCCAGTGGCCACAGCTCTGATTAGACCCCTATCCTGGGAACCTCCACATGCCGCGGGTGCGGCCATAAAATGACAAAAGGCAAAAAAAAAAACAAAAAAAACCCAAATATTTACGGAAAACAGTTTGGGGCAGAAGTTTTCCATAGGCTAAAATAAAATGCTATGAGACATTGACATCATTTAACAGCCCAAACTTATTTGGGGAATTAAGCAGCCAGTGAGTCAACCAAGGGGTGAAGAAAGTAGAAGTAGAAGAATAAAAAGGAGTATTTCATGAAGCAAACATTTAGAATCATTAGTCAGAGGTTCTTTAAGCTTCAGATGCAAAGAAATTTTTGCAAGTTCAACAGTGATGAAAGAATCGTTGGGCATGTGTCTCCTTTTATATAATCCCTATGTACAAAAGGTTCGTGTATGTGTTTGTTATTATGGGAGGCTGTTAGAGTTATTAAACCCTTTAACCTAAAAATGTCTCATTGGAGTTCCTGTTGTGACTTAGAAGTTTAAGAACTTGACATGGTATCCATGAGGATGCGGGTTTGGTGTCTGGCCTCGCTCAGTGGGTTAAGGATCTGTTGTTGCTGCATGTTGCAGTGTAGGTCACAGATGTGGCTCAGACCCACGGTTGCTGGGGCTGTGACATAGGCTGGCAGCTGCAGCGCCAATTTGACCCCTAGCTTGGGGAATTTCCATTTACAGCAGGTTCAGCGGTAATGAGAAAAAAAAGTCTCATCAATATTTTGCAACAGACAGAACTATACTACATTTAACATTAGGAAACATAAATGAATCCATACAATACCAATGATGGCCAGTGCTCAGGAATTTAGACCCCTTGGTATAAATTAACTGACTACATTTTTGTTCTGTTTGTATCTTTTTTCCTTCATCTACTCCTTTATTTAACAAAATTTACTATAGTTTTACTATTTTCTTATTAAAAGCTACAAAGACTCACTAAAACAATAAGATGAAATAAAGAAAATATAAAAACTATTAATGTTAGCAAAAACATATAATCACTTTAGTTAACTACCTGCTACTTAGGTTCATGTATAATATATATGGGTTACTGCTGTGTGCATGCATGTATATATGTATGTATCTATACACAGCTTTATTTCTAAAAAGGAGTTTACTATTATTATTATTAATATTATTATCATTATTATTGTCTTTTTAGGGCTGCACCCACGGCATATGGAGGTTCCCAGGCTAGGGGTCAAATCAAAGCTATAGCTGTCAGCCTACACCACAGCCACGTCTGTGACCTACACCACAGCTCATAGTAATGCTGGATCCTTAACCTACTGAGTGAGGCCAGGGATAGAACCTGTGTCCTCATGGATGCTAGTCAGATTCATTTCCGCTGAGTCATGATGGGACTCCCTAAACACATTTTTGATCATTTAAAAATGAACAGCATAATATGCTCATATTTCCATGATAAATACAAGTCAAAAGTTTTATTTTTAGTAGCCATTATAAGCAACAGCATCCCAATTACTCCAATTGTTAAATGTAGACTCAACATAATTACATGGAATCAGAATTGTTAGATTAAGAGACATTTTTATGCCTTTTTGTATTTTCGCATTTTCTATTATTTGCCTCTCGAAAGAATTTGCCCACCATGTTATCCCCTCACTGAAAGTGTAGGAGGATAAGCTTTCCTTTGTATGCTTGGTAAACTCTTAATAATTTTGCCACTACAAAACAAGTAAATATTTTATTTTAATTTGTATTTTATTTATCTTTTAAAATATTTATTGACTTTGTTCTTTTTTGGAATGTTTATTGATTTTTTTACTCATTCTTAACCTAAAATATCTGTCATTTTTTTGTTTTGCTTTGTATTTTCAGAGACATAGACATATATTGTTTAGAATAAATTAAACAAATGATTTTTCTAGTTAATTGCTTTGATTTTATACCACCTATAATTTTTTAATATGCAGACACCCCTGTTAATTTTATGTATTTAAAACAATTAATATTTTCCCTAATGATTTCTACTTGTTTACTTGTATAGTTATTCGTAGAATATATATAAATATATATGTACTCTTTTTTTTTTGTCTTTATGTCATTTTTTTATGGCTGCACCCGTGGCACATGGAGGTTCCCAGGCTAGGGGTCTAATCGGAGCTGTAGCTGCCAGCCTATGCCACAGGTCGCGTCTGTGAGCTACACCACAACTCACGGCAACGCTGGATCCTTAACCCACTGAGTGAGGCCAGGGATTGAACCTGCAACCTTGTAGTTCCTAGTCGGATTTGTTTCCACTGTGCCACCGACGGGAACTCCTATATATGTGTGTGTGTGTGTATATATATATATATATATATATATATATATATTTGTTGTTGTGGTTGTTTGTTTAATTATAAATACTCTTTTCAATGATTTGACTTGAGTTCAACTGAATTTTTTCATTCATAATACTGCCATACTTTTAACTATTTACTATTGTAAGTAAACAGTATGGATAGTAAGTAAACAGTATTGTAATATATACAGTATTGCTGGATATCAAACATCACATTATTGTACCTGTTACTTATTGAACACTTACAATGAACTAGGCTCAAAATTGATCTGAAGTTATTTAAAATATTCCATTAAGTATGTAGTAAAATTCCATTTCACAAATAAGGAAGCACAGAATCAGATTAAATAATTTAAACAGTTAAATGAAATTTTGATATCAAGTCTATTTAATTTTGTCTTGATTAAAAACACCAAAAATATTGCTTTTTAAAGCTGTTTTAAAAACAAATATTTTTGAAAAAGTATGTATATATATGAATAAGTAAAATAATTCTAATGATGTGTCCTATAATTTATTGTCTTTTTTTTCAGTCCAACACATTAATCCTTCCCACCAAGCATAGGAAATTGCTTTGAATGCCATAAACCTAAAGTTCCAGACTAATTTTTAACACTAATCAAATAAATCTTCCATTAAGTTATCAAATTGGAAAGAATTCCCCCATAATTTATCATATGTAAAATTATTTTTAAAATATGGTAAAATTTGCAGGGCAGGTTTTGCACAGGGCCTATTATTCCATAGTGCATAGAAACAAGATTTGTTAAATTAGCACATATGGAAACATTAATGATCTGAAGTTATTTAAAATATTCCATTAAGTATGTAGTAAAATTCCATTTCACTTTACTGATTTGTCTAGAATACACTATTCTTAGAAAACCAAATTTGGTTTTGACCCCTTACTTTCAATGCACACAGGTAATTTTAAGTGAATAAATTAAAATAACTCTGTTAAGTACTAGGAAGTCATTTGTTTATTGGCAACTGTTGATCTAATTTTTTTCTCCTTTGTATCTACAAGCACCATTTCAGTCTCTTTTAAAGTTAACATGACATAAACTATCCATGTGGCAGGGATATACAATAATGCAAAGCAGATGAATTTCAGCCCCAAGGGAATCTGCATTGAGTGAAAAAGAATTTTATTAAACATCTGGGCAATTGTGCAGATGAATGTCAGAATGCCTGATGATTTTAAGCTATGAAAAAAAAAAAAAAAACCACTAAGTAAACTACTTTATCCCCAACTTCTTTCTAGTGATGGAATAAATTTAAAATGAGTAAACAGATTTGATGCTTCATATCACTTGCCTACAATTAGAAAAAAAAGAAAAATGCTTAAAGATAATGTTTTAGTAGCAAAAATTAAGGGAACATAACTTGGTTATGACCACATGCACATTCTTTTTTTTTTTGTTTTTTTGTTTTTGTTTTCGCCTTTTGTCATTTTAGGGCCGCACCGGAAGCATGTGGAGGTTCAAATAAAAAATTAAAAATATCTAGTCAGAGATGTCATTTAACATAAATCTTCACTCAAACAAAGACTTCTTTTCCACCTTTCCAGTAGCTTGTGTTCTCTGACATTTGGAAGGAGAAATGCTTGGCTTTTTTGTCTTCGTGCTCTGCCTACCTCCAAGAATGGAAGAGAGAATAATAAGGAGAATAATACATTTTCATTCAAAATGCTCACAACTTTTTCCTGTTGTAAATTAATGCTGGGCTTAGCAAACATCTAGAATTGTTTCTTTTTCTACTGGGACACTAAAGTTTCTTTTGAGATTTTCCTGGGATTCTCCCACCTGTAGTTCTCAATTTCAATAAATATTTCAGGTGGTTTGTAAATACTTCAGAAGTCCCTAGGAAGCCTTCATATACCTCTGGCTTCTTGCTGATTGAATTTCTTTACCCAACGTATGCGAGCAATTCATTGGCCAGGTCCTGAGAAGATTCCCACTGGCACTGGGCTTCAAGTGCATCTTCTTCTTCAATAAATTCAGAGTACAGTCTGACTCCAACCCTAAAGCAACTCTCCTGGCCATGAACCATAGAATTGATTCACTCTCTTCATACTCAAGATTTCCTGGATCAGATAATCCCCAAATTATAGTGATTTCACACTAAGTTCTTAAGTGATCCAGTTAAAGCACCACCACCTGCTATGTTTCATATGACAAAGCTGGCAACTATCCCTTTGGGTGGAGGAGGAATACAGCTCATAGAAAAACATTTTCAGGAAATTCAGTATAACAGTCTCAAAAACACTATAAATATTCCTGATTCATACTTTCTCTATCTTTTTCACAGATAAACACAAATATCTTTTTGTGCTAAATCTGCTTTGTTCATGTTTTTAACAAATGTCTACAAATTAAAATTCCAGATAAATTTGTATCCAACATGTTCTCTCGGTATGTGGATTCTGAGGCTAGAAGATGGACAAGAGAGATGATTAAGATGGCATTTAACTACTGACCAGTGATAAAGTGGTCACAAAGCAAACAGAGATGTGATAGGTGCTTTCAGAGCTGATGAAAATGGTGACAGGAGGTGGTATAATAACAGTTGTTCTAGATATGATGTTAGGGAATGGTTTAATATGTCTCTTACCTATATTGGTCATTCAATGATATAATCTTACGAAGTTTATATCTTTTAGCAGAAAATACTTTTTCTTAATTTATTTTCATAGGCCCAGCACAGTGTGTTTCCACTTATTTGAGTAAAAGTATCAATTTTTGCCTGTCCCAAGCCTTAAGAATATAACCATGCTGTTGTCATTACCAAAGGTGCTGTTGCCTACACCAGCTTGGGGTCATTGCCACTTGCCAGGGCCTTGCAACCAGGAGCAACCTGCACCACCTCTCCACAGGTCATCACCAATTTCAAGTCTCAGCAACCAGGCACAGGCTAAAGGCCCTGCCCACTATCTTCATCTCCTGGAAAAACACACAGGCCATACACAGGAGCAACCCTTATCAAGGGGAAAATAGCTTGCAAACACTGAAGAAAGAGACTGCGAGCATCCAAACAAAAAGCAGCCATCATGCCAAAAAAAAGAAAGAAAGAAAGCCCTTACAAATTACCCAGGACTGCTCTCACATACCAATAGCCCTCCAAAACTATGGTAATTATTTTCCCTAAACTCACAGAATAAGAAAAATAAAGCAGCAAAATAAAACAAAAATATAAGCAAAATAAAGACGCTCAGGAACCATTTCCAGTTAAAAGAACAGGATAATTCCCCTGAAGGAGCAAACAATGAAATAGATCTCTTCAGTCTAATAGACACTGAATTCAAAAAAAAAAAAAAAAAGTAATGAAAATACTGAAAGAATTGAGAATATATGAAGAGTAATACAGAGTACTTCAGAAAGGAACTAGAAATTAAAAGGAGGTGCCAAGAAAAATTATAAAATTCACTTGCAAAGACACAAGTTGACTTAAAGGCATTCAGAGCAGAATGAATAACGCAGAGAAACAAATAAATGACTTGGAAGACAGAATAATGGAAATCACCCAACCAGGGCAGCATATAGAAAACATGAAAAAACATGAAAGCAATATAACAGATCTATGGGATAATATAAAGCAGACCAATGCATAATACAGATTCCAGAAAGAGAAGAAAATGGTATTGAAAAATATATTTGAAGATTTTATGGCTGAACTTTCCAAATCTAAAGGAAACGGATATCAAGACAGAGGGGCCCAAACAAGTTGAACCCAAACAGACCCAAACCGAGACATATTATAATAAAAATAGCAAAAGTTAAAGAGAAAGAGGATTCTAAAACCAGCAAGAGAAAAACAAAGAGTTTATTATAAGGGAACTGCCATAAGGCTATGAGCTGATTTCTCTACAGAAACAATACAGGTGAGAAGACAGTGGCAAGACACATTCAAAAATCTATAAGGGAAAAATCTGCAGCCTAGAATACGCTAACCCACAAGAATATCATTTTAAAATGAAGGAGAAGTAAAAAATTTCTCCAACAAAAAAACTAAAAGAAATTAGCAATACTAAACCCATTCTCAAAGAAATACTGAAAGGTCCCCTCTAGATAGGAAAGAACTAAGAAGATATAGGATGGAGGAAATAACGATTGGAAAATAATCAGTTAAATAAGCCAGTATACAGATCCAAAAGGAAAAAAAAAAAACTTATCTGTAAAAGCAACGATAAAACAACAGCGAAATGATAAAGATGAAGATGTAAAAAAGGATATCAAAATCATCAAGTGTGGCCTTGCTCAGTGGGTTAAGGATCCGGCATTGCTGTGAGCTGTAGTGTAGGTCGCAGACGTGGCTCGGGTCCTGCGTTGCTGTGGCTCTGGTGAAGGTAGCGGCTAGAGCTCCTGTTAGACCCCTATCCTGGGAACCTCCATATGCCACAGGTGCAGCCCTAGATAAGGCAAAAAGATAAAATAAAACAAAACAAAATAAAATAAAATAAAGTAAAATAAAGAAAAAGACACTATTTAAGGATAAAAGGATCAACTTAAGAACAGGAGAATGGGAGAAAATAGTAGAAAATGGTACCAGTTGACAAGGGTTTAATCTCCAAAATATACAAACAACTCATACAACTCAACAGCAAAAATTAATTAATTAATTAATAAAAAAAAAAACACAACCCAGCTGAAAAATGGGCAGAAGACCTAAATAGACATTTCTCCAAGGAAGACATACAGATGGCCAACACAAACATGAAAAAATGTTCAACATCATTATTAGAGAAAAGCAAAACAAAACTATGAGGTACCACCTCATATCAGTGAGAATGACTATCATTAATATGTCTACAAATAACAAATGTGAAGAGGGCATGGAGAAAATAGAACCTTCCTCCACTGTTGGTGGGGATGTAAATTGGTACAACCACTATGGAAAATAGTATGGATGTACCTCAGAAAGCTAAATATAGAACCACCATATGACCCAGCAATCCCACTCTTCGGCATATGTCCAGACAAAACTCATCCAAAAAGATACATGCACCCTTATGTTTATATCAGCACTATTCACAAAAGCCAAGACATGGAAACAACCTGAATGTCCATGGACAGATGAATGGATCAAGAAGATGTTGTACATATATACAATAAAATACTGCTCAACCATAAAAAAGAACAAACTAATGCCATTTGCAGCAAAATGGATGGAACTAGAGACTCTCATACTAAGTGAAGTAAGTCAGAAAGGGAAAGACAAAAACCATATGATATCACTTATATTTGGAATCTAAACTATTGCACAAATGAACCTACAAAACAGAAACAGACTCTCAGACATAGAGAACAGACTTGTGGTTGCCAAGGGGGAGGGGAGAAGAAGTGGGATGAACCGAGAGTTTAGGGTTGGTAGATGCAAACTGTAACATTTAGAATGGATAAGCAATGAGGTTCTACTGTATGGCACAGGGAACCGTATCCAATCTCTTGGCATAGAATATGATGGAAGATAGTATGAAAATATATATGACTGGGTCACTACGCTATATAGTAGAAATTGACACAACACTGTAAATCAACTACACTTAAAAAAACTGTGACTATACTAAAAACACTGAATTATATTTAAAGGTTGAATTTTATGGTATGTGCATTTTATCTCAAAAAAGAGAACATAGACCAAAAAAAAGAAATTGTGATAAATGCACTATACATATGAAATGCACCATACATTTTTTAGAGTATCTACTAAGTACTAGATATACATTTAGAACAACATGGCTTGTAAGAAGTTAAGGTCCTATGGTCTAAAACTAGTCTGCTTCTGTTAAATTCCTATGCCTTTGATTACTCCCTGTGTAATTTAAGTAAGTTATCCTCTCTGTGTCTTAACTTTTTTTTTGTTTGTAATATTGAAATAACCATATTACCTAAGTCACAGATTTAATATCAGGACTAAATGATAAAATAACTGTAAAGAGCTTAGGGTATGTCAAATAACATTAAATTCTGGCCATGGTTTAACCTAGTGAGCTTACAAAAAGTATATACTTATGTATCTTAAAAGATATATCTGTAAAATGTGAACTAGGGGGCTCAAGACAGTTATAGAATATGGAGCCAAATTTCAAATTTTTGCATTATTTAAAAATTGCTTCTTGTCCAAATGACTAGTACCTAAGGCAATCTACAGATTCAATGCAATTCCTATCAAATAACCAATGGGATTTTTTTTACAGATCCAAAACAAAAAGAATTTAATATGGATAGAAACACAAAAGACCCCAAATAGCCAAGGCAACCATGGAAAAGAAAATGGAACTGGAAGAATCAAGCTGCCTGACTTCAGACTAATTAAAAAGCTACAGTCAGCAAAACAGTATGGTACTAACATAAAAATAAGAACTATAGATCAATGGAACAGTATATATAGGAAGCCCAGAGACAAATCCAGATACCCATAGTAAATTAATCTATGACACAGGAGACAAGAATATAAAATGGAAAAAAGCCTCTTCAATAAGTTGCTGGGAAAACTGGATAGCTCCATATAAAGGTATGAAAATAAGAACATTCTTTAATATCTTACACAAAAATAAACTCAAAATGGATTAAAGACTGAAATGTAAAACTGCATACTGTAAAAGTCCTAGAGGAAAACACAGACAGAACACTCTTTGACATAAATTGCAGGATATCTTTTTTTATTCACTTCCTAAAATAATGAATATAAAAACAAAAGTAAACAAATGGGACCTAATTAGATAGATGCATAAATGAAATTTTCTCTTCTCTTAATCACTTCCCCATCTAGAGTCCTCTAGTTTTTTTAGAGTAGTTAAAAAATTTCAAATGGAATATATAAGACATATGTTTTCTGAATTTTTTTCATTCCCTTAAATATGTCTGTGTTTACAAGGAAAGATAATTTGTCTGGTTTATGATTCTTAGTTTTCATTAGTGTGAAGATGCTCTTCTCTGCCTTCAAACTTTCATGATTTCTAACTGGGAAGTATGATGTCAGAAAGAGAAAATAAAGAATGGCACCTTTATTTTTGGTTTAAGCAATCAGGAGAATAATACAGTTGCCATTTATGGAGATGAAGAAGAAATTCTCAAAGAATAAGTTTGGAGAGAATGACTAGAGTTTTGTTTTTGTTTTAGGATGCGATAAGTTTGAGATATCAGACATTAACATGATGTAAAGTCAGCAGTTGGATAGCAATTGGAATGCATGAGACTAAGTAGGAAATTGAGATTTATAAGCCTATAGATAATATTTAAAGCCATGAACAGTGAGGATAGTTTAAAGTGAAGATAGTGTGCAGTGGGAGAGAGACCCAATTTTGTCGTTCTTTTATTTTCTTTCTTTCTTTCTTTCTTTCTTTCTTTCTTTCTTTCTTTCTTTCTTTCTTTCTTCTCTCTTCTTTCTTTTTCTCACTCTTCCTTTTTTTAACTGAAGTACAGTTCATTTACAATATTGTGTTTATATATATACACATATGATTCTTTTTCAGATTCTTTTCCCTTATATGTTATGCCTAAGTGAGATGAGTTAGAGTGGATAATGACAGAAAAAAGTTGAGTTTCAAAGACTGAATCCTGTGTCATGTCAATCTTTGGTGATTAAGAAAAAGAGGAGAAAAGGAGAGGTCTGAGGAGAGGGGAACAGAGAAAGAACAGTTTAGAGTTGTGTACCAAAAGCCAAGTTCCTAAAGATTTTCAAGTACTTTATCAAACTATGGGAATAGATCAAATATGGCTAGGAAAGATCATTGAGCACTGGATTTGTCAACACAGAAATCATTAGTTTCTTCATCAATGTCTAATGCTGGGGTGTAAAAGTCTTAAAATAGATTTAGGATACAACAGTTGGAGGGAAGTTAGAAACAAGGAGTGTAGATAATTTTTTCAACAGCTGTTGATGTGAAAGGGAACAGAAATATGTGTCCCTTAGATCCCTCTTTGCAAGCTCTTCCCAGTCTCTGCTTTCATGTCTAATCATATTTAGCATTTACTCAGCCTGCACAGGAGAAGGTAGGTACTATTTTTTTTTGTTCCTCTAATCTGCATTTTATAACAACCAAGATTCATATCTCTCATATTTTGCTGTCTTTAGGGGCACCAGAGATACATATTTTAGAAAAAATAATTTAAAAATCTGAATTATGAATCCTGTAATTTAGAAGTCACTTTTCTAAATCAGTTATTCTCATATTTTTCCATTGCAATGCAAATATAGATATAATAATTTGTACATAACATTTGGGAGCCACCTTATTTCCCACTTGGGGAAAAAAACTGAAATTTTTCTAATTTATTTGAAAAACAAAAAGAAATTATTTCCAAAAGTTAGTCGTTTCTGATAAGTAATAAATTACTTCCTTCCTACCTAATAGCTAGTCATGACACTCTTAAGATGTGTTGACACAATGTGAAATTTACTTTTATTAGAGATTCCATTTAAAAGTTAGAAAAATACAGTCTGGAGAGATAAAGCAACCCATTAAAGCCACTTTTAACTCTGAAAATGAATAGCTTGGACTAGAACTCAGCTCTCTTAGTGGACAAAGCAGAATTTGCAGGCAGGTAGATCCTGAAGGAAATGAAATAAGATTGGAATCATTTCCTGACTGGAAGTTCTATTTCTAAGACAGAATTGGAAGCCAAATCTCATTAAGGCAAAAAGGTTTTTCTGACACCTTTAACCTTATAAAGTAACTAGCAAAGAACTGTTACATCTGGAGAAGGAAATCAGGCCAAAGTTGCAAATGCAATTATCCTAGAAGCTGGAAATAGCAGAAGTTAATATAGCTCCATAGAATCTTTTAAGTCCCAAGGGAAATTTTAATGGAAAATTTTAATCTACAGATTATAAAAGAGCTTTTTAACTTTCCAAGGGTTTTCACATAATCTATCCTATTTGATTTCCACAACATACAAGCAAATTTTTATTTTTTCCATTTTACAACTGAGGAAACGAGATGCAGAGAATATATAACATTTGTTCAAAAATCAAAAAAACAGCAAATTGCAGAAATAAGAATTGAGACAAGGTCCCATGATTATAAGTCTTGAATTGTTTTCACTAAATGAATTTGTAAGTCATAACTGAGAAATGGAAAACTGCCAAGGTATTGCATAATTTATATATCAATTGGTAAAAGTGATCTGGGAATACTATTTATGGCTAAAATTTAATTATGTTAATCATGTAACTATTCATCTTACCAACAAACTAAAATGACATATCAATCAAAGTTACTATGCTCTTTTGTTTTTCACTTTGGAAGACAGGATATGACTGCCTAAGTAGTTAACAGGGTACTTTGCATTTTGTATATTAATAACATAGACTTGAAAGATTTCTCTACTACTCACTTCCACACTGTTTCACAATTTAATACCTGAATAGCCCTGAGTGCATTAATTAATACCGACTCAATTTTCTAACTGTTAAATTAGAGAAAGCTATATTTACCACAAAACATGGATGTGAATAAGATTACTGAAAAATGAGTACAATGTTAGTTATAAATTTTTATCAATAAATGTATTTCATTTGGATTGCGGGGCACACCAGAATGGTTTAGCCTTAAGTGTATTATTTTGAAGACTCTGCCCTATTTCAGTCATAAATGGTGAATCAGTTAAGAAGGACAGAATAGAACAACGAAAATTTTAAACTGAGAACTTGAAAAATATGTAGAACAAACACAATTTCAAAGCATGCAAGAAAAGACAATCTAAACAACTCAATATTAAAATACCGTGAAAAATAAAGGGGAAAACGCATAATGCCAAATGAGTTATTTCATCTTATTAATACTTTTTCTGACACATTTGACCAGAAATTCAACGAGACAATAAAACGTGTAAAGCTAGACCTCAACTGCATTTCACTCATGATTCACAGAGATAAATAATCCAGGTTCTCTTCCAAAATCCTGGTCATCCTTAATTCCTCTCTTTTTCTCACAACTTCCATCTAATTGTCAGCAAAACCTGTGAGGTATAATTTCAAAGTTCAGTTACCCCCTTGAACAGCTCTGGGGTTAGGCGCACCATGTTACACACTGTTGAAAATCTGAATATAACTTTACACTTGGCTCTGTGTATCTGCAGTTCTGCATCCCTGGATTCAATCATGCACCCCATTGTAGTATATAATATATTTAGTGAAAGAAATCTTTGTATAAGCAGACCTGCGCAGTTCAAGTCCTTATTGTTCCAGGATCAAATGTATATGCATAATAGGCTCACACCCACCTCACCACCTCCACTGCTAACAACTTTTCCCAAGCCACCATCCTCTCTCAGCCTCCTGTGTGGTCTTCCTATTAACCTATTCAATTCCAGCTGCCCTTTCCTCTTTGCCCTACGTCAAATCCCCCGGGCTAGGACTTCAGGACTTTACTTTTGCCTATCAGAGCATGCTCTTCCCCATATGGTTATATAGTACGTCACCTCTCCTTTTTTATATTCTTGCTTCTCTGAGAGCTGACTCCCTCCACCTCCCTGTTTGAAATTACAGAACCACAGAAGTTCCATCATGGCTGAGCAGAAATGAATCTGACTAGAATCCATGAGGATGCAGGTTCGATCCCTGGCCTTGGTCAGTGGGTTAAGGATCCAGTGTTGCTGAGAGCTGTGGTGTAGGTTGCAGACGTGGCTCGGATCCCACATTGCTGTGGCTATGGTGTGGGCTGCAGCTACAGCTCTGATTCAACTCCTAGTCTGGGAACCTCCAGAGGCCGTGGGTGCAGCCCTAAAAAGACAAAAAAATATACATATATATAGAACCAAAGTCTGCTAAGCTCTGCTTTAGATATTTTAGTCATTAGTAGTATATTTACACATTTATTTTATTTTCCTCTTTTTCTTGGGTATAAATTTCTGTGAGGGCAGGGATCTCTTTTTCCTGTTTTTTTTTTTTCTTTTTACTCCTGAGTCATATGTAAGTTCCTGGGCCAGGGTCCTGTATAAGCTGCAGCTGCAGCTGCAGCCTATGTCACAGCCACAGGCAACACCAGATCCAGACTGCATCTGTGACCTATGACGCAGCTTGGGTTAACACTGGATCCTTAACCCACTGAGTTAGGCCAGGGATTGAACCTGCATCCTCAAAGATGCAATGTTGGTTCCTTAACCCATTGAGACATAATGGGAATTCCCAGGCATTTCTATTTTTTAATTGCTCTATCCCCAAGGCACAGAATAGTACTTGCTCAGTAACAGATAATCAATAATTATTTTTTGGAACACATTGCCCTTTTTAAATAATTTGAAAAATAAGTAATGAAATAATGTAGATCTTCACATACACAATATTTTATCTTCCTGCTGCATTTTCATAAAAAAAAACTATCTACCATTAAGTATTTTATGCAAATAATCTTAAAAGACTTCTATGGAAAAAAGTTAAGTAAATGATTTTCTCAGTATGTATATTCATCTTTTTATCTTCTATGACAGTACTAGCCTGAGATATTAAATGACACCTTTAATTTGTCTTACTTGAGCTTTAGAGACATTTTCATCCTATCTCAGTGTCATATTATTAGTCTTAAACTAATAAATACTATTCAGCCTATAAAACTATTACATTGGTGGACAAATCTATGAGAACATACCAAAAAAATGTAAATACCAATCAATCAATGCTCCAACCTGAGGGCATAATAATATTTCATAGAGGCCGTTTCATGTTTTCATCATTGATAGACTAGACCTCATACACAATTGGGTTTCAGAGCTAGAAGAAATGGTTGGCAAAACACATGTTCAAAATTCAAATTGGTCTTCATTATTTGGAAAAGGCTCATAGATAAATGGAATTAAGTTACACAATCATTGTAATATCTCTTAGAGTGAAAAAACTAATAAAAGAGAAAAGAAATATAATTTTTAAAAGCTGCAAAATTGACCAATTTATACCATATTTTATTTATTGGCCACTACCCTAGACCTAGCATAGGATACAAAATGAGAAAGCTATGACCCCTAGCCTTAAGAATTTATTTTCCATTGTAAAGAGGCAGAAATAAACACCAAAATCAAAGACAAAATCCAAGTTCACAATGTCCGTAAGTGCTGAAATAGAAGAACGCAAACAACAGGAACACAGTGGGGGAGAAATAATTATGAATGAGATCATCAATATGTGATCTTCCTCTTAGCTCCTGCACAAGCAACCATACCATTATGATTCCTCCACTCTCATTCCAAACTACCAGAGGAAGCAACATACAGTCTCTGTTAAGCCAAAGAACTGTATACTTGCTGTCCAACTCTGCTCCAATTAACGAGTATGGAAGGGAAGAATAACACAAAACAGCATGTTTACAGAGGTAACTTTCTGAAGGTAGGTGGTGTGTAATTCTCCTGGAAATAAATTGGAGCAAAGAAACCCCAATACCGAAACTTGAAAAATCTGTGAATGCTGAAGAGAAGGGACAAGGAGGTGAAAGAATTCAAGCCATTTGATTTCTTTTTCTTCCTTAATGGACACTTAAAAAATCTGTATTCATTGTTTAATCAGTCAGTACCCTAGTTCAATTCTGCTGCCCACTTGCATATCAGAAGACTCCTAATGAGATTCTCAGCCCTTGAGAATAGAAAGAAGATGTGTTGACACATGGAGAATGTTGAAAGAGAAAATAAATTATAAATTTCAAAAAATGTATTTGTAGCCTGAGAACAACTTTGGTTCTGTTCCTGGGAGTAAGAGAAGCTTGATAGGGAAATGTTCTGGTTTTGACTAGAACCTCAGTGTTACCTGTAAAAGTAGATTTCACTTGAAAGAACGATATATGTTTACCTATAAAATCAAACAAATTCAAGAGATATTAGCAATATCTAATGGCACACACAGAAAATGAAGCAAGTAGAAAATGCTGCACAAGTGTTTCTGACTGTTTAAGTAGTCATAAAGTAGATGTGGGGGTAAAACAAGTCCTAGATCAAGTACTCATTTCAAATTCCCTTGTTATCCTCAGGTAAGTCACTTAGGTGGTTTGTCATTTTGTTTAATCGTGAAGAAACAACTAGATGGTTTGTTGAGATTGTCATTTTGCTTAATCGTGAAGAAACAACTAGATAATAGCTCAGTGTTTTAGCTGAGATGGTTTGTCATTTTGTTTAATCGTGAAGGAACAACTAAATAATACCTCAATGTTTCTACAAGACTTGCTATTTCTGTGACAAAAAATTATATGAATTAAAACAATTCTTAGCATAACAACTTACACTTTATTATTATTTTAGTTTTTGACTTTATAACATGAAGGTTCCTATATAGTTCCAAAAAATTTTACAATTGCATTTTCCATAACTATTTTGAAGACATTTATGTTTGGACTGTTAACAAGTCACTAGGGAGTTGTGGATAAGAAAAAGCACAACCCTGACAGTAAGCCCATGTTTTTATAAAGAATGCCTGGCGTTTTAAGGTTGTAGTCTGCAAAGCTGTGGTTAGTGAAGAAATTAGTCATGAACACACAGCATAGCACAGCAGGGATTTATTATGCATGAACCACTTCCATTTTTTGTGTATTTGAAATAAGCTAGATGGTGAAAGTGTTGAAATTTCCTTGTGGCACATATCTTATAGGGGAGTGCCTCTCTCTCCTACTCAGTATTATCATGCTCACTGAGATTATTCAGAAGATATGATCACTGTCCAAAACTAAAAGTAAAGCAAGGATTTCAACACAGGGGCAATTCCAAATGTGCAAACATGAAAGCTACCACACCCATAACTGAATATTCAATTTGCTTTTTCTTTCTCTTTTTTTGTCTATTTTTTCCCTGAAAATAAACACAGATGTATATCTGAGTTTTAAGATTAAAGTGTATATCATGGTCCAAACATGAGTGAGAAATGCAGAATTTGGTGCAATTTGGCTTACTCAGAATTAAAAATCATAAATGAGATAACTTAGAAAACATGCTTGGTATTCTTCAGTGTAATAATTTTGAAATTCTTGTAATACTTTTAACATACTAATAAACTTTGGAGAAACTGAATAAAGGACATAAAAATTTGAAAACAAATTTCAAATAACACTCTCGAATTTGTAACTAATTTGTTTTTCTCCTTCTACTCTAAGAACAGTGCCTCCTTTCCAAGAATGTGCATGTGCATATCCGCTTTTTTATTTCAATACCAACTAAACAGAGAATGAACGCCTTACTTTAGAGTATATAGTAAAGGATGTGATATCACATTATCACCTCCAATCATATTAGGTGTTTTGTAACTAATATTAAAAATCTAACCTATCTTTACATTAGATGGAGGGAGCATGTTCATTCAGGTGTGTTTTAACAGACTGCCTCCTCCCCCTGAATTATCCTCTCACCTAGGAGACGTCTTCTATTAAAATACCAATATTATTCTAAAAGTTCTGCATTAATTTTAGAGAATACAAATCTTACAAAAATGGTAACATTAAATCAGAAACACCACGCAATAAAGTTTGTATGAATCTCTGTCTTTGAGTCAATGCTAGGGTACCATGAGAACATGGAAGACTGGAAAAAAAATAAAGACTGTAAAAAAAATAAAGACTGAAGTGGGGAAAAGGTTTAGAAAAGGGAATGGAGATATAAAAGGTTAAAATGCAAGATTATTCTTTATAACATATATTCCTTAATTGAGATAGAGTAAATTACATCAATAAATCATGAGATACTAATACAGGAAATACTTTGCAACAATGGAAAAAATAAGCCAATGATAAATATGCAATGTATGAATCTCAAACACAAAATGTTGATTAAAAGAAGCTAGAGACAAAAGGATACTAACTAGATATGCTTTCACTCATGTGAAGATCAAAAAGAGATGACAGTAGTCAATAGTGCCTAAATTCAGAAAAATCATTAACTTCGGGAGGGAGGACCATAACTAGAAGGGAGGGTACGTGATGAATATAAGATGTTACCCACATAATTATATATAATCTTAAGTACTCTGACAGCCAAATAAGGCAGATAGACTTTAATGCCCTCTTTTGGTCCCCATCTCCTGGTATTTATATTCTTATGCAAATTTCTCCCCTTGAATGTGGACTAAAGCTATTGACACATTTTTAATGAATAAATTACAACAAATAACTTTGGTGTTTAAATTACATAAGATTAAGACTTCTGTCTTACTGGCAGACTCATTCTTTTGCTAACTTTGATAAAGAAAATTGGTGTTTTGGAGAGGCTCACTGCCAATAAAATGAGAGGGTGGCTTCCAACTACAAAGGGGGAACTGAAGCCTTCAGTCCCAAAGACCAAATTATGCCAATTCATGACCCAGAGAAACTGAGGTAATAAATATGTGTTATTTTAAGATGGTGTTAGGGCAATTTGTTATAGTAAATTATATTGTGCAATAAATTACATACCAAGCAAAACATGTCTGTAGGCCAAATTAGCCAATATACCACTAGTTCTAGACAAATTAAAAGTACATAATAGTATAAAACAGATTATTTGAAGTTACTTTTTTTTACAATTATGCTCTGACTGCTAGAGGTAGGCGTGCACATAATCATACTTTGAGTTTGCCTTGGATTAAGGAGTTTTCCGGATGTGGATCTTTCAGTTTTAAAACCAAGATAGTATTGGGCAAAGTGTGATGTTTGCTCATCCTGCATATTGACAAATAAAATCATTTTAGCTATATATTTTGTTTTTAGAACACAATAGTAGCTTAATATTTGTTATGTGTATTAATTTTCAAGAGAAATATTTCAAAAATAAGTATTTTTGATCTAAACTTAAGAGAACCAGGTAAAGGAAGCTATAAAGATTTAAAAATTTTTTTCTTCTCTCTTTTCATTCTATTACAGCATGAAACTAATATATGAGAAGACAGTTATTATATTTCAATAAAATAAAGCTTTGGAGCCCTATTTTAGAGAATCCATCTGAATACACTGACGTTAATGATGACAAAGCCTTGCTGAGATGACATGAATCAAGTGAGTAAAGATCAGTTTTGACCAGAGTTGTCATCACTAGTCAGTCTCACTACAACAATTTTGTCTGGATATATGCCCGAGAGTGGGGTTGCTGGGTCATATGGTAGCTCTATATTTAGTTTTCTGAAATATCTCCCTCCATACTGTTTTCCATAGTGGTTGTACCAGTTTACATTCCCACCAACAGTGTAGGAGGGCACCTTTTCTCCACATCCTCTCCAGCATTTGTTATTTGTTGACTTGTTAATGATGGCCAATCTGACTGGTGTGAGGTGGTACCTCATAGTAGTTTTGATTTTAACTTCTCTAATAATTAGTGATGTTGAGCATTTCTTTTACATGCTAGTTGGCCATCTGCATATCTTCTTTGGAGAAATGTCTATTTAGGTTTTTGCCCATTTTTTTCAATTGTTTTTTTTTTTTTTTTTGCTGTTGCGTTGTATAAGTTGTTTGTATATTTTAGAGATTAAGCCCTTGTCAGTTGCATAGTCTGAAACGATTTTACCCCATTCCATAGGTTGTCTTTTTTTTTTTTATGGTTTCCTTTGCTGTGCAAAAGCTTGTCAATTATATGTTAATACAGTTGACCTTTGAACAATGTGAGTGTTAGGGGCACTGACACTCTGCCTAGTCAGGAATTAATATATAACAGCCATCGGTATACATGATTTCTCCGTTTCCACATCTTCAGACTTAACTAACTGTGAATCATGTAGTACTGTAGTATTTACTATTTAAAAAAAAAAGCCACATATAAAGTGAGCACATGCAATTTAAACCTGTATTGTTTAAGGGTCAACTGTGTATGGTTTTAAGGTGTTCACTCAGTTAAGCATACCTTAGCTTTATTGCTTATTATAGCATGTTATTAAAGTAGTCAATTTATTAACTATAGGATAATTTATTTTTTTCTTTTTAGGGTGTGTTCTGTAATGTATAGATAAATGAATTGGACAAGTAATATTTTAATAATTAGTAATTAAAATATAATTCTATAGACAATACAATGGGTCTTATTCTTACGTAACTTTGGAAAAATATTCTTTGCATATTCTCCAGAAACTATTAGGTTAATGATTTTATTACTTCTAGATTACAACTTTATTGATGAACTGTAGCTAATTTGCAGAAACACTGTTAAAACAGACAATTATCATCTTTAACAAGAAGTAATCAAAATATGAAAGTATAGTTAAAATACAACGGGCCCTATTCTTAACCAATTTTATGAAAATTTTTACATATCCCCTACAGCCATGTTGTCTATAGTGAATGACTATACAATTTTTTTATTCATGAATCTTAACAAGCCAGATTTCACTACTCTAGAAATGAAAAAATAGGAAAATTGTTAGAAACTATGTCAAAATAATGAAAAAAGAAAAAGAATAATTTAATGTCATCTTTGACCAGGTAAATAAAAAGATAAATCTCTTTGTATTTACAAGAGCTGACCAGTTAAGTGAGAGAACTTCTGCTCTAAGTATATAGACACGGTCCTGAAACAATACCCTTCCTCTTCAGTGAATTATAAGAAATAGATTACAGTCTGTGAACTAACTAAGAACTGAGTTAATGTTGGGTGCCCTGCAGAGTGGTCCAAAAATAAGAGCCATAATCGTCTATCATGGGGTTAGGAGCATTGTTCAGTATTTTAGAAATGAATAATGAGAAAAAGAGAGAGTCCAGCTACTCTTGGTCTTCATAATATCCTCAAGATGTGAGGCTACCTAGAAGACCATATCTGGAATAGCTCAGCTTCTATTGATAAAACACTTAGACTGGAAGAAAGAATTACAAGACAGTCCCTGTGATTAATCTGCTGAGGTGAAAGCATAGAAATGGAGAAGATGCAAACAAAAAGGGGGATCCTTCTTGAGACAGGGAAAATTAAATGAAGAATTAAACAGGTGCTTAGAATCAACTGTTTTAGTCAATATGTCACATTTTAAATCAAGGATTTTATTTCCCCTTCCTAATTACAGAATTGTTCTTGTAATTATTTGGATTCTGGTTATTTTTATATTCCATTTCAATTTATTCTGTGTGCACAGCCTGAGTAGGTAGGTAGGTAGGTAAGTAGGCAGATACATACATACAAACATCTATCCATACATATTTATGTGTATTATACATATGCATACACCCACATACAGAAAGAGAAAAATCAAATATTGAAAGCTTAAAAAGAGAACTGAGTACTCTAAGATGGAACTTTAAAATATCAAAAGGAACTGAAATAAAAGATTAAAAATTTAGATTTTCAAAGTTATAGAACAAATTTCATTTCTAATATTATAGGCCATCTTTCTCTATTCTTTTCCACTCCTCCCCAGGACAGTATGAAAATATTTCACATGTTCAAAGGGCAGATTTGGACAGCATATCTGTATTTTATTTCCTCTTAATCTAGTGGTTTGACTTTACTCTGATTTTATTTTACTTGCATTTTATTTTCATACAGAGAATAAATCTATTCCCTGAGTTATTTACCCATAATTTCTTAATACCATATAATTTGCAGATATTCAAGAAGTTTAATTCACAGAAATAATAATAAAAAGTAAATTAAAGAATTTGTCTCATTAAGTATAATACAGTGGAAGTCTTAGAGAATAATGATATTGGATGACAGATATCAAAACATGATAATATTTTAGAAATACCAATAGAGTATTAGCATTAGCATTTTAAAGTTGTTTATCAAAAGAAAGGCATTAACTGCCCAAGAGCATTTTAATACCTAACCCATAGCTAAAGTTATAATATTTTATTCACATGTAGCATTCCTTGGATTTCTGGCTTTGTCTATTGCTAAAAATGTCTTCCAGATGCCATCATTATTGTTATAGATCCATCTCATGTTTTGGACTAAGCTAAAGGAGAAAAAAAGTTAAATCAAAAAGTTTAAGGTATGAGCAAATCACTGGAGAAGGAAATTTATAAATTATATTTATTTCCATTTTGATATTAATATGTAAAATACAAATGCATTAGTTGCTCTTTTGAGTTTTTGAGTCTGTAATGCATGTTTTCACATTTTTATTGTTGAAAATAATTTTACAGGGCAAAAATAATTTTAAATAACAATATTGAGAAAATGAGTTGAAATTACTCATTTATTAGAACTTAGTCTCTTAAAATATAATTTAAAATAATCAATATAAAGCAAAAACTGTTTACTTTTTAAAAGGTTAACTCAAGATACACAGTTTTTCTTTTTTTTCTTTGTCTTTTTGTCTTTTTAGAGCTGCACCTGTGGCATATGGAGGTTCCCAGGCTAGGGGTCAAATCAGTGCTGCAGCTGCCGGCCTACACCACAGCCACAACAACGTGGGATTCAAGCCTCATCTGAGACCTACACCACAGCTCACGGCAATGCCAGATCCTTAACCCACTGAGTGAGGCCAGGGATCAAACCCACGTCCTCCTGGGTGCTAGTTGGGTTTGTTAACCACTGAGCCTCGACGGGAACTCCCAACATAGTTTTTCACACGTATCTACAAAGAATCCAGTACTGTCCAAGTCTGAATAAATTCAAATAAATATTTGAATAATAATAATCATACAAGTTCACCTTTACTGAACATTTAATATTTTCCAAGCACTGTTGTAAGCCACTTAGGTGAACTCAGTTATCACAAAACCTTTATGAGTTAGTAATTCTTATTTCATTTTACAGATGAAAAACTGATGTTTAAGCACTGTAATTGTTTACTAAGTAAACTAAGTGAATTTATGCTCATTGGTACTTATTTTGTGTTTTGCTGGCAAAATGGCATTTCAATCCTACTTCAGATAAAAGGGTCATTAAGTTTGACCTATTGAGAAACTGATATGTAACTCTTTTTTTTCAATAATCAGGCAAAATTATACACATATTTCTACAATTAAAAATTATATAAATCAAAGTATCAAAAGTTTTTGTACAAAATATACACTAATAATATATGTGAAAGTATGGGAAACCAAAGAAATACAGAAAACAGTATCTCTGTGCTCAATGATGAAAGGAAGCTCAAAGCAAACGGAACAGCAGGTTAAGGACTGGCATTGTCTCTGCAGTGGTTTGGGTCACCTCTGTGATGTGGGTTCAGTCCCTGGCTCAGGAACACCACATTCTGAGAGCACAGCCAAAAAAAAAAGGGGGGGGGGATAAAATAAAGAAAAGAACAAATAGAAAGATGGGATGTGTGATATGCAGTGGTCTAGCCAGGGAGCAAAACTGTTCAGAACATGGTAACATCTTGGTATCTCTGCAAGTGAACTCTGATAGTAATGTAAAGTCCCCAAACAGATCTTATTTGGTGATACAGAAAAGTAGTCAATATGTCCTATGAAGGACAGGTAGCCTAGTAGTACTGTGATTTCAGTACCTTAGAGCTTTTGGAAAAAATGACCAGGCCCTGATTTTGGAGAAATCAAAGTAAATTGTCAGTTTCTAAGGCATGTGGATTAGGGAATTAAGACCCAGAAACTAAAGGAAATGCATCACCAGAAAATCAACCCATAAACCCAGTTATTATATAAGAGGTCAAAGTTGGACTCAATATTAGTGGATTTCAATCTAGGTCATCAAAGTTTCTGAAATAAGAGCCCCTTATTTATACCAAAACTGAAGACAATAATGATAGACACCTTGTTTTTAGTGAAGGACAAAATGTGTAAAATCTATTTTCTGTTTAAATGGAGAAGAAAAAAAGAATCCAGGCTGATATAATTCTGAGTGGATTAACCTACATATATATTACAATGGCAATTTAAACATGAGGGATATGACAAACATTTTAGAAAGATTAACTTAGGTAGCCCCTCCAAACTTTAAATGCTATGATGACCCTTGTTCATTGTAACCACCAAAAACTCTCCTTATGTATCAAAACTTCTCCGTAGAAGATGACAGACCCTATTAAGTGAAATGCATGAATACCTGGTGATTTAAATACTACTGACACAAGAAAGGTTATACAAATTTTGTTAGCATCTGAAGATTTAAATATTACTGTCTAATCTTTAAATATTGTATATTGTATAAATATCGTATATTTAAAGATTACACAAATTTTGTTACCATGTGAAGTGTCACACAATAAAGAGACTTAAGGTCATAATAATATTTAATAAAAATTAAAAATCCATAGTTCTCCTATACTTATTCTCACTAACAAAATGTATAGTACCCAATAAAAAGAAATAACTTGAGGGTAGAATGATTTACTACATCTCAAAGTTTAAAGTTTTAAATAAAAAATATAAATATATTGAACAGAAAAAAGTGAAAGTATTGTAACAAGTGAAACTGTATTTCAAGTTTACTTCCTTAAAACTGTTACTTAGTAAGTCTATTTAACAAGTAAAAATTCTATCTCAAAGTCTCAAAAAGAAGCAGAAACTATGATGCTATACCACATTTTTATATGAAAAGTTTAGATTTTAAAATATTGATATATTTATTTAAAGCTTAAAATGTACTACAAAGCTTATATTTTTTGGTATTTTCATGACAGAGTTTTAAAAGCAATTTAACTCAACAGTGAAATATTCAAAATCAATTTGGCAAACCCATTTTGATATGTAGCTACATATCATAGTAAATATAACTGCAAAAGATATTATGTGAAAGGCAGTGAAAGAACTACTGTATGTCAACCTATGGCATTATGAAAAAGAAATCAATTACATAGTAAGTTTAATATTTGCTCATACACAAATATCTCTTTGAATAGGACCTAAAGGTAGAACTTGCACTCCACATGTGCCCAACATGTGAGCAGGTAAAAGAATAGGGAAGTGTGATGACAGTTCTATGCCCCAAATCAAATCGCTCCAGTGTGTATTTCTGCAACTGTTATAAATCTAACATTTTTAAAACTAGTACATTCAAGATATTTAAAAAAAACAGCTTAAATATCTAAAAGAAATTGATCTATTTGATTTCTCCATAGCTTTAAAATACACTTTTGCGTAATATTTAATCTATGCAACCCAAGTAATTCATTTAATAATACGCTTAATTAAGACCACATATGGTTAAAATATTAATGCAAAAGAACACTACAACTCTTTACCAATGTCCTTAATACCATTACTACCTTTACTTTATTATAGATATGCCATGACATTAAAAATATTTCATTTCTTCATACATTTTGACTCTAAACTCATTCAATTAATTACTCAGTCACAGTTTTATTTTTTATTTTTTATACTTGAATAAGTTTATTTCTGCCTTACAATCTGTTGGTGAAGATTTGCTCAGTTTACACTGCCAAATGAATCACATGAAAAGCTTCCCTGGCCTTTTCAATAAAAGAGATATTAAACACTGCTAGCTCCTTTTTTTTTTAATGAATAAAAATTTAATTATCTTGTATATCTTTAAAAAATTTCTAATTTCTATTAACTTAGATTATATAGCCTTAAGTGTTTTAACAAGTTGAGTCCTCCTTGAGTTTTTTAAATCCTATAGAAGTTAGCTATGATAAGAACATGAAAAATGGTTTTCTTTTCACTTATGTTTGCAGTTACTGATTAGGAGTAGTAGCCTCAATTTGTTTTTATTAACTAAAATGTAAAATAGGTCAGCTATTTTCTGTATATTAGTTTGATATAATACAAAGGAAGACACATTTGATTACATCTATGAAATATTTCAGTATTTTCTCAATATATATATTCAGTATATATAGACACATACAAGTAACACTACATATACATTATATGTACATATGCACACATATACATATATATTCTGGCATACATTAATTACATATTGGTATATATAAAATATATATTGGTTTAACATATACCTATATAAAATATATAACTTTGCAAAATATATAACTTTATAAAATATTCTTTTTGCCTTTTGTCTTTTTAGGGCCGCACCCTTGGCATATGGAGGTTCCCAGGCTAGGGGTCAAATCGGCGCCGCAGCTGCCAGCCTATGCCACAGACATAGCAACACGGGATCTGAGCCACGTCTGTGACCTACAGCATAGCTCCCAGAAACGTGAGATCCTCAACCCACTTGAGCAAGGCCAGGAATCAAACCCACGTCCCCATGGATGCCATTCGGGTTCACTAACCACTGAGCCATTATAGGAACTCCTCTTTTTTTTAATATTTATATTTTATACCTCCTGGTATAAAAGAAAATTCTTTTACATTTACCAAATTTTTTTATGCCATTTTCTTATGCTATTAATGACAATTAAAGACTAAGAAATCATTTTCACTGTGATGGCTTGGAAATCAACCTATATCAGATTTACAGTAACATGAGTGTTGAAAGTGGAGTGCTTTTGAGAATAAAAAAATTTTTAAGAAAGTAATCAATTCAAAAACCAAAATTAAGGAGCTCAGTGGTTAACGAATCTAAGAACCATGAGGTTGCGGGTTCGATCCCTGGCCTTGCTCAATGGGTTAATGATCCGGTGTTGCCGTGAGCTGTGGTGTAGGCTGCAGACGCGGCTCGGATCCCACATTGCTGTGGCTGTGGTGAAGGCCAGCAGCTACAGCTCCTGTTAGACCCCTAGCCTGGGAACCTCCATATGCCGCGGGTGCGGCTCCAGATAAAAGGCAAAAAGACAAAAAAAAAAAAGAAACTTCAAAATGATTATGTTTATCGCCAATTTACTTTATAAATCTATTCTTTCACCCAATATGCTTTAATATCCTTATTTACAAATTTTAAGATACCCTGTAACTTGAAAGTAGCAGTTGCATATCCTGAAAAATTTATGTGAAGAGCCAAGCTTGACTGAAAAAGAGAGATTTGCTATTCTAGCACCACACTGATCATGGCTGGAAACTCTGGTGAGGCCAATAAGTAAATGACTAAAAAAAAAATGCAATAAATATACTTATTGCCAAATAGCATGATCCTTTCAAGCTCAACATCAATGCATGCAATACACTTACTTTAATGATTTGCTTCACAAAATAAAATCAGGAGGAGATCAGAATTAATTAGTTTCTGATGCTCTGTTGTATCTTGGCTAATTCACAAAGGAATGTTGACTCACTTTAAGGTGTTTATACCTGGGAAATACAGACTGGAAAATGAATCAGGTGAGTAAAGTATCTCAGTTTCCACCCTTGCAACGAATGAAATTTAACTCAACTTGGAGCCAGCTAGACTTGTTTTCCCAATCCTACAGGAAATCAAAGGCAGAGCTTCTGGTCCCTTTTGAATAGGAAATGGATTTCAAAAGTGTCTGATGCAAAATTCAGGGCAATCTGATTTAATGAGATCATTTATGTAATATGTGCTTATTTTAAAACTTACAATTGCATTAAAGAAGAAACCAGGTCACTTTCACAATCTCTTCCCCCATGAAACATAGTCTAGTAAATATTTGCTGAACAGATGAATAAATAGTACAAGGAGCAAAGGAGCCAAGAAGACCCAGTTCTTTCACTGACCCTTTCTTCCTTCAATATCTCCTGCAAATGTCTCCAGAGTTCTACTATCAGGTGTTTTCTCTTCCAGTTCTCTCCACGATGGACTTTATTTATATTCATTACTTCAGCTTCACCTTATATGGTGATATCTCCCAAATTTTATATATCAGTATCAATCTAGACATTCTCTTACATGTCAAACTCATTTGAGTGTTTCAGCTATAACACAATATATGCATTACTGAAACACTTCATATCCTGCAAAACCATGCCCTAAAAATAAGGGAAAACTATGGCTGGACTACTCCACTAAGTGAAAATTAAGGCTGGACTATTCCACTAAGAACTATATTATTTTTATTTTATTTTTTCTTTTTAGAGCCACACCTGTGGGATATGAAAGATCCCAGGCTAGCGGTCAAATCTGAGCTGTATCAGCAGGCCTATGCCACAGCCATAGCAACACCAAATCTGAGCTGTGTCTGCGACCTATACCGTGGCTCATGGCAACACTGGATCCTTAACCCACTAAGCAAGCCAGGGATCAAACCCACATCCTCATGGATATTAGTCAGGTTTTTTAACCACTGAGCCACAACAGGAACTCCAGAACTATGTTTCTTTGTACCAGAGAACTAACAAAACAATAAATTCCAATAAAGGTAGCTGGCAGTTTAAAAGAGATGTAAAATCCCAATAAATGGAGAAATAATCCAGAAAACCTAAGTTTTAGCCTTAAAAAGAGTAAAGGTAAAATTATGCTAGTTTAAGAAGGATTGAGTCTGCATTATGGTAATGTGTCAAAATAAACAAATGGAGACGAGAAGCACTTCTTTTTATAATTTTTTTTTTTTATCTTTTTAGGGGCACACTTGTGGCATATGGAGGTTCCCAGGCTAGGGGTCTAATTGGGACTGTTGCTGCCAGCCTACACCAGAGTCACAGCAACGCCAGATCCGAGCCGCGTCTGCAACCTATACCACAGCTCACAGCAATGAAAGATTGTTAACCCACTGAGCGAAGCCAGGGATCGAACCCGCAACCTCATAGTTCCTAGTCGAATTCGTTTCCACTGCGCCATGACGGGAACTCCGAGAAGCACTTCTTAGGAAGAACATGTGATCTATAGGAGCACAGAGTGAATGAATATCAACTGTTTAGCTAAATTAGCACACATTACATTTAGGTGCATTTTCTCTGTTTTGGAAAACATTATGTTCTGGCAAAATCTACTCAAGAATAAAAACAAATTCTGCATTATATTCACATATACCTTATTTAACCAAGAGGGTGTAAGCTAATTTGCATTACAGAAATAGTCACTGTACTTTGAATAGAAAGGATTTCTACAGGAATTCCCACTGTGGTTCAGTGGGTTAAAGACCCAATACAATCTCCACAAGGATATGGGTTTGATCCCTGGCCTTACTCAGTGAGCTAAGGATTCAGAGTTATCACAAGCTGTAGTATAGGTCACAGATGTGGCTCAGATCCAGTTTTACTGTGGCTGCAGCTAAGATTCAACCCCTAGCTTGGGGATTTCCATATTCTGCAAGTGCAGTCTTAAAAAAGAAAAAAAAAAAAGGTAGGATTTCTACATATGAAAAGAATTGTGAACCATAAACTCTTCAAACCTAAATTATCCCAGGGTTAAATTTACCATCATCCCCTGTACACATGCTATTCTTCATTTACCACCTTCAAGAGATAGTGGCATTACTGTCATTTAGGCTTGAAATAGTACAGCACCAAAAGTGGCAAACATTATTTGAGAATTTGTGGAGTCAGACCAGGGTTGACTCCCAACAATATCACTGTTCAATAGTGAGCAAATCATAAAATGTTCACAGTAAAAATCCACATTTACTAAAATGGAATGATAACACGTATATCGCTTTTGTTGTTAGCATTAAGTGAAATGACATTTGAAAACATTTTGGCACAAGGCCCAACACTCAAGTTTTCAATAAACAGTAGCCATTATTATCTCCGAATTCAATTTATTGCTTTTGTGACTTGTAGTGCAATGTGTCTCACTCTACTTCCACAACAATAGCATGATCTTCATTATCTATCTAGCATGATCTTCATTATCTATCTCCTGAGCAATTATTAAAATAGATTTATAAATGTTCTTTCTGAATTATTTTTGTCCTCTTAACACATATTTCAATATTTTTACATTATTATTTTTTAAAAACAATCTAACCGTGGAATACCTTGCTCATATTATTTTACAAAATAGAAAGATCAATTCTTGATACCCAAAATCTGAACTAAATTGTAAATGGTCTATCTAGATTATGATGTTTACGTGCTTCATTTTTTTTTTGCTGTATAAGCCATTGCAAATAAGAAGAGACTTTTAAAAAATATCCTTCCATACTTTCAAAATGAGATTCAAACAACAATTTTTCTAAGAATAAATTGTTAAAACATAATTAAGATCTTCAGAGGTCCAGTGAGATTTAAACCCAATGGTTTTGAAACACATGTAACTATTCTCAGCTACAAGTTTCTTTTAATCTTTCACTAATATTATCAATGACAAGACCCAGTCTTTCAAAACATAAAATCAACAGGGTTTTGAAATTGACTCTTGGAATTAATTGTTTTCCACTTTCTCCTCTTCATCTTCCAATTTGATTCTTTCCAACACATTCATATGCGAGCTCATATACACATATTAGTTATATATACATTGTTTCCATCTGGAAAAAAATAACTCTGATTATGAGACCCAGGAGTATAGGAGTGTTGACTCTCTCTAGCAAACAGAATTAGACAGGTAAAGTATAATAAATTTCAGTGTGGGATACCATCCATGAGCATAATTAGATAAAGCTGCCTATATTCTCTTCATACCCTAAGGGTCAGCATGACTTTTAGAAATAACATTAACTTGTGCTAAGGTTAAGTTTCAGTAAATATTTAAGAAAATTGGAAGGAATCAGGTAAAAAGGAACTTTTTAAATCTGGAAACTATATTTATGAGTAAACTTCTATATTAAGTGGATAATACTGTTTACATTTAATTTAGGCATTAATGTTTATTTTTCATATGTGGTTCTTGCAAATGTTTGGTTTGTTGGTAGATAATCTAACATAGACTCTACAATTTTGTATTATACTAATTTGTTAGTATGTTCATCTCCATTAATAGACTTTTATTTCTTCAGCAGTAATGAATCTGCTTTAATTATTGTTATGACTAAAACAACACCTGAAATAAAACTGCTATTCAGAGGCACTTGCTGGATAAATGAGTAAATGATTCAATGGAAAAACAAAATTATCCGCTGCCCCAAATAACAAGTATCATAGATTCCAGTATATATGAAACTTTGGCAGAGTTTCTGTTTCTTATCTCTTAATAGAATTTCTTTTCTAATAGACGTAGCGCTATCTCCCCTTTTGGAATGACTCACAGTAAAAAGTAGAAGAGGAAATGAAAATAGGAACAAGTGCTGTGCTAAATAAAGTATGGGCTTAAAATCCAAGTGCTCCTAGTATAAAATAAAGGCACTTCACAGTATCTGCATTATGTCCTACCTTCAACTCTAATGAGGTTTGTTTTAAAATGGCTACTAAATAATGTAAAATCAAGGGTGTCTGCTTTTATGATTTTTCTTCTTCAGAGCCTGTAAGGCAAACAGGGTCAAGGAGTGAAAATTACTAAGGAAGCAGTACTTGATTTCAGGCCAGTTTGTTCAAGACTAAACAGATAAAACCTAGAATAGTATCTCATACAATATACACATTTAAAAATTTAAAAAAACATATTTTTTTTCAGGATTTTCTATGATGAAGAGAAATAAAAACCTCATTAGGGACTTCTGGTTTCAGCTCCGACATGTTAAGGAGCTTAGAAGTCATCACTCTTTTCCTTATAGGTAAAAACTAAACAAACTCAAGGTCAATAACTCTTCTTGGACCCATCAGAGAATTGAGTTTACAAGGCAAACCTACAATCCACTATCTGGAGAGTCAGGCACACCAGAAAGTCACAGTTAAGTCTTTAAGTTAGATCTTGAGTTTGCTCTGCTTGTCTGGGGCAGAAGACACTGGAGTTGTACACTGGGAGGATCATTAACAGTAACTTTGATTAACTGCTGGAAGCAGAGTTCAGACTATCATGAAAGTGAGAAATTCCTGGGGAACATGGTTTTAAGCTGTGTTCTCTCACTTTCACAGGTTTTCCCTTCAGGAACTTGATCAGATTCTCACAATAAATAACTAAAAAACATCCCCTGGTAGGCTTAGTCTTAAAGACTATTTTGTCTGATATCAATATGGTCACATTTTTATAAAAATTGGTGTTTACATTACACAAATTTTTTCTCATTTCATTTTCAGCAATACCACATCCTTACATTTAATTTGGCACATATTCTTAGAATAAATAGCACATATTTTTATTCAGGTTTGAAATATTTTATCTTTAATTGGAGCAGTTCTATATTTAATGTAATTACTGAATATTTAATTTATAGCATCAAAGTATTTTATTTTCCATTGTATATGTTCTGTCCTTATTTTTAACTGACAAAATATTTTTTAAGTCATTCCATTTTCTCTCTTTCATTTGATGGAAGTTATAAGCATTTTCCTTTTAGCAATAATCTTTGTCATAATAAAACATGTATAGATGTATTGCTGACATATAAATATCTACTGCTGATCTTCACTTTTTTTCCCTTTCTTCCAGAAAATGGAGGGTCCGTAGAAACATTTCAATTCCATTTATCTCTTTACTGATATAGATGGCATGGCTATAGGAATTTTATTTGGCATAGCTTAATTATGACATTACAATTACTGATTTTACATCCAATGTTTGCTGTATCATTTATACATATGCATATACCTTTATACATATGTATTTCATCTTTGCTGCTTTTGTCCTTCATACAGTCCTGTTCTATTCTGGATAATTTGCTTGAGTCTAAGAAAATTCTTTAGGATTTCTGTAGTGATGGTTTACTAGTGGTAAAATCTCTCAGCTTTTGTTTGTTTTAAATTATTTTACTGTCTTCACTTAAAATATCTTTGTGATTTTACAATAGCCAAGACATGGAAACAACCTAAGTATCCATTAGCAGATGAATGGCTAAAGAAGATACTACTCAGCCATAAAGAGGATAAAATAATGCCATTCACAGCAACATGGATGTAACTGCAGATTATCATACCAAGTGAAGTAAGTCAAAAACAGAAGGACTAATACCACATGATATCACTTACATGTGGAATCAAAAATATGGCACAAATGAACCTATCTACAAAACAGAAACAGACTCACAGACACAGAAAACAGACTTGTGTTTGCCAAGGGGCAGCGGAGAGGAGGAGGGATGGACTGGGAGTTTGGTGTTAGTAGATTAAAACTATTACATTCAGAATGGATAAAAAATAAAGTCATAATGTATAGCACAGTGAACTACATAGAATTTTGTGGGATAGATCATGTTAAAAATAATATTAAAAAGAATATATAGATATAAATTTAACTCTGTAGAGTAAAAATAGGCATAACTGTAAATAAACTATACTGTATACTGTAATAAAAAAGAAGAAATATTTTTGAAATGAAAAATTAAAGGTTGGAACTTGCTGTAACTTAAAGCTATGTTTCTACTGTTTTTATTTTCAATTATTGCTTTAAAAACTATTTGCCCAGCCTATCTTCCCCTGAAACAACTTTTTTTTGTCCTTCTGGCCCTTTTGAGATATTTTCTTTGTGTGAGTTTTCTGAAATTTTGTTATACCGTCTTCAGGTTTGGATTCCTTCTTCTACATCCTGTCGAGAGACTTGTCTCTTGAATATTTGTGGGCATGATGCTTTTTACTATTTTGGATGTTCTAAGTCATTATGCCTGTAAAAACTGACTCTTCCCTCAGAATCTTCTCTCTTTCTATAATCCATTAAAAATATATACCTTCTTGATTTATCATTGATGTCTCTTACTTCTTTTCTATATTGTACATTATTTTACTTTTCCACATCTTTTGACATGTCTTGTAATTCACAATTTTCAGCTGAGAAAAACCATCTTTTGATTGTATTTTTCAATATAAGTCTATTTCCTAGTGATTAAAATATGCAATGTTTCTTTTTATAATGTCCATCTAAAATTTTAAATTTGGCTTTCACTTTTAAAGTTTTATTATTTTTTATTTACAATGTTAGGATAATTTCTGCCATACAACAAAGTGATTCAGTTATACATATACACACAACCATTCTTTTTCAGATTCTTTTCCCATATAGATTACAGAATATTGGGTAGAGTTCTATGTGCTACACAGCAGTTCCCCGTTGGCCAATTATTCCATATACCACAGTGTGCAAATGCCAGTCCCAAACTGCTAGTCCATCCCTCCCCCCACCTCTCCTCTTTGGTAACTATAATTTGCTTTCAAAGTCTGTTCTGTAAATAAGTTTGTTTGTAACTGTTATTTAGATTTCCACATATAGGTGATATCATATGATGTTTGTCTTTCTCTTTCTGATTTATTTCACTTAGTATGAGAATCTCTAGGTCCATCCATGTTGCTGCAAGTGGCATTATTTCATTATTTGCATGGCTGAGTAATATTCCATTGTACAGATGAACACGTCTTTTTCCATTCCTTTCTCAATGGACATTTAGGTTGCTTCCATGTCTTGGCTACCGTAAATAGTGTTGCAATGAACATTTGGGTGCATGTATCTTTTCAAATTATGGTTATCTCCAGATAGATGCCCAGGAGGGGGACTGCTAGATCATATGATAGTTCTAGCTTTAGTTTTTTCAGGAACCTCTACAGTGTTTTCCATAGTAGTTGTACAAATTTACATTCCCACAAACAATGTAGGAAGGTTCCCTTTTCTCTACAGCCTTTTCAGCATTTAGTGTTTGTAAACTTTTTGTTGATGACCATTCTGACAGGTGTAAGTTGGTACCTCATGGTAGTTTTGATTTGCAGATTTTCTCCCATTCTGTGGGTTGTCTTTTCATTTTGTTGTGGATTCGTTTAATGTACAAAATTTTAAAGCTTAATTAAGTCTCATTTGTTTATTTTTGTTTCTATTTTCATTAACCTAGGAGGTGGATCTAAAAAGATATGGCTACAATTTATGTCAAATAGGGTTCAGTCAATATTTTCCTCTAAGAGTTTTATAGTATTTGGATTTATATTTAGGTCTTGAATCGATTTTGAGTTTATTTTTTATGTATGGTAATAAGACTGTTTCAATTTCATTCTTTTACATGTAGCTGTCCAGCATGACTTATTGAAGAGACAGTCTCTTCTCCACTGCATATTCTTGATTCTTTAGTCATAGATTAGTTTACCATAAATGCTTGGATTTACTCATGGGCTTTCCATCTTGTTCCACTGGTCTATATTTCTGTTTTTTTGTGCCAGTACACTACTGTTTTGATGACTGTAGCTTTTGAGTATAGTCTAAAGTCAGGGAGCCTATTCTTCCAGTTCTGTTTCTCTTTTTCAGTGTTGTTTTGGCTATTCAGCGTCTTTTGTGTTTCCATACAAATTAAATTTTTTGTACTAGTTCTGTAAAAAAAAATTCCATTGGTGTGAGTAATATTGTACTGCAGTTTTGTGAGATGTTATCGTTTAAGTCAAATATATTGGTATATCTCAGTATTATTTCTTACCACTGCATGCAAATTCACAATTATCCCAAAAAGTTTACATAAAAATTAAAAAAAAATGTCATTGCTGGAGTTCCAAGCGTAGCTCAGTATTTAACAAACCTGACTAGCATCCATGAGGACATGAGTTCAATCCTTGGCCTCACTCAATGGGTTAAGGATTCATAGTTGCCAGCAGTGGTGGTCGCAGACACAGCTCGGATCTGGCATTGCTGTGGTTATGGCATAGGCTGGCGGCTAAGGCTCTGATTGGACCCCTAATCTGGGAACCTCCATATGCCACGGGTGTGGCCCTAAAACACACACACACAAAATGTCATTGGTAATTTGACAGTAACTGTGTTGAATCTATGTATTGCCTGGGGTAGTATACTCATTTTGACAATACTGATTCTTCCAATCCAAGAACATGGCATATCTTCCCATCTGTTTGTATCATCTTCTATTTGTTTCATCAGCATCTTATAGTTTTCAGAGTACAAGTCTGCCACATTATTTATGTTTATACCCTGATATTTTATTTTTTTGTTGTGATGGTAAATGGGGCTGCTTCCTTAATTTCTCTTTCAGGTTTTTTGTTGTTAGAGTATAAAAATGTGAGAGATTTCTGTGTATTAATTTTGTATTCTGCAACTAAATACAGAACTACCATATGACCCAGAAATCCCACTCTTGGGCATATATCCAGATAAAACTTCCCTTGAAAAAGATACACATACCCCTATTCACAATAGCCAAGACAGCCTAAATATCCATCGACAGATGAATGGATTAAGAAGATGTGGTGTAGATACACAATAGAATACTACTCAGCCATAAAAAGAACAAAACAATGCCACTTTCAGAACATGGACAGACTAGAGACTCTTATATTAAGTGAAGAAAGTCAGAAAGAGAAAGCCAAATACCATATGCAATCACTTAAATGTGGAATCTAATATATGGCACAAATGAAACTTTCCACAGAAAATAAACTCATGGAGTTGGAGAACAGACTTGTGGTTGCCAAGGGGGAGAGGGAGGGAGTGGGACTTTGTGGTTAATAGATGCAAACTATTGCATATGGAGTGGATATGCAATTAGATCCTGCTGTATAGCACAGGGAACTATATAGTCACTTGTGATGGAACATGATGGAGGATAATGCGAGAAAAAGAATATATATATATATGTGTGTGTGTGTGTGTGTGTGTGTGTGTGAGTGACTAGGTCACTTTGCTGTACAGTAGAAATTGACCGAACACTATAAACAAATTATAATGGAAAAATAAACATCTTAAAAAGAATGCAAAGGATCATAAGAGAATACTATAAGCAATTGTATGCCAAAAAATAAACAAACTTGAAGAAGTTGAAAAATCTTAGAGAGGTACAATCTTCAAAAAATCTGGAAGAAATAGAAGATATGAACATACCAGTCATAAGTCCTGAAGTTGAAACTGTGATTTAAAAACTACCAAAACAAAAACCCCAAGAGTCCAGAACTGGATAGCTTCACAAGTGAATTTTATCAAACATTTAGACATTTAGAGAAGAGTTAACACCTGTCCTTCTGAAACTATTCTGAAAAACTGCATAGAAAGAAACACTCCCAAACTCATTTTATGAGGGCATCATCACCCTGATATCCAAACCAGACAAAGATGCCACAAAAATATAAAAGCACAGGCCAACATCGCCAATGAATATAGGTGCAAAAATCCTCAACAAAATACTAGCAAACCAAATCCAACATACATTAAAAGGATCATACACAATGATTTTCACTTCTGTAAACTTGAAAATCTGTTTGCCTTTTTTTTACAATTTGTATCTAATAAAATAATTCAAATATCTGAAATTATGGAAACGTTTTTCTGCTGGTTCTTGTTTTTCTGAGCCTGGCTTACATCTTGTTTTTTTCATGGATTTGATTGTATTTGTCTGCCAGATATAGCACTCAAAAAGTCAACATTGAAACCTGATTTAAGGACTAAGGTGCCATTTTTTTTTTCCTTTTGTGAGGCACCAGAGGGCACCAGCAGTCTAGGACCAACATGGAACTTTGTTTCCTGCACGTCGATTTCCCAGGTCACACTTTCAGAGTATAAAAGACTGTTTTACCAGGGGCTCTCTCACTGGGAGGACCTGACTTTTTTTTTTTTTTTTTGCTTTTATTTACTTATTTATTTTAGGTTTTTATTTTTTCTATTAGAGTTGATTTACATTGTTCTGTCAGTTTCTGCTGTACACCAAAGTCTTGTTCTCACGTTAGATAGGACCTGACTTTAATTCATGTCCTTCTAGCCTGTTAAGTTTTCAGAAAAATGCTTAGGTACTAACCTGTCATGGCATTGGACTCCATCTAATCTCAGTCCAATCATTCTCTGTTGTTTGATTACCTCTTTGGTGTCTTTAGGAGACATTTTAAAGAGAGAAAGACTGATGTAACTACTTAGTCTGAAGTCAAAAGTCTAATTAGAGCTGTTCTTCAAATGACTATTTAATGTCTCATTTCAGAGGGACATACTACTGATTGCTATTTGGAACCGGTCCTTAGCTCTCCTTTATGTAAAACTTCCTACAGACAAATACCCTCATTATTATCAGTCCCCCAAATTTTGGATAAGCAATGACTAGTGTTGCCAGATATAATACAGTCTATCTAACTAAATGTGAATTTCATAAAAGTACTGTATATTTAAAAAAATAAGTATGATCTAAATACCTTTTTGGATATACCAATATCTTAAAATTTCAGTTGTTTATCTGAAATTCAAATCTAACTGGCTGTCCTTTATTTTTATTTGCTAGACCTAGCTAGTAGGATAAAAATTTACTCCAGTGAGAAGTGTGTTTCTAGGAATTCCAGATGTTAAACACATCTTTAAATGTATTGCAGTATTTGAGTGACATCTAGTTACAGCATGTTTAGCCCCCCCAATAATGTTCTGAGTGGAACTAAAGATTCTCAGTATATGTGCTTCAAAAGTGAAGTAACACAAAATCTTTATTAATATCCCAAATAAGCCATTTTAAGAACTAGATCTTTGAGGGGTCCTGAGTAGAAATAAAAATACAGATATCCTGAAAATATTGATACTATTTGCTAATGCTAAAATGATTTTGAAGCATTTCATGTTATTTCAATATAAGTAATATTTTGAAATAAATAATATACATTAGAAGTTTCCACTGTGGCTCAGTGAATTAAGACCCTGACTAGTATCTATGAGGAGGTGGGATTCAATCCCTGGCCTCGCTCAGTGGTTTAAGGATCCGGCATTGCCACACACTGAAGCATAGGTCCCAGATGTGGCTCGGATCTGGCATTGCTGTGGCTGTGATGTAGGCTGGCTGCTGCAACTCTGATTTGACCCCTGTCCTGGGAACTTCCACATGCTTTGTAAGTATGGCCTTTAAAAGAATAAACAAACAAATAAATAAATAAAAAGTGTACATTAAGAAGACTTGAGCAAAATTACCGTAAGCATTAATCATAGGAACTAACATCCTCCTCCTCTTTCAAAACGCTTACCTTTCAGGATTCATACTGATAAAGAATACTCCTTGATGCTTATAACTCATTTGGAATTTGAGTTCAAGATACTGCATTCAGTGCCTTGTAGCAACTTTGCAAAATATCCCCTTTTCTAAACATAGTCATATGTGTAATCATTATATCCATTAGGGAAATTATTTTAGATGCCAGTGTAACATCTGCCAGTCAAATTACTGTAGTCTAAAGTATATACGCATATGCAGGAATGATAATTTAGATTATTAATTTTATTAGGGCAGTTTTACTTTGTGACAATTTGTTAATATAATTGTAACATAGTCAAGACTTAAAGGTGATATTTTGATAGTTTTGATATGTATTTTCATTTGTATTTTAAATCTGAGTTTATTTCAAATTGTGTATTCCTTTATGTGTTCTCTCTTTTACTACATGCAAGATGTAATTTCTTTACCAAGAAGATTCTAACCTCTCATTCATTTTGCCTTGCACTTACTCCAGACTTTATCTTTGTGTTCATCAACTCAAACATACTTGCAGCTTATCTCCATGTCTAGATCACTTATGTAAATTTAAAAAAGAAGAGGCCAAGCCCAGGAACCTTTTGAAATACTTCCATTATTTTCTAAAAGTCTGACACACTTCCTTTGAAAAGTATTGTTTTATGTTTTAGAAAGTTATTTTTCTATTGCCATGTTTGCCCTTAACAATTCAATTACTTATTTCCCATTTCTTTGTTTAAAATTACTCTTTATAACAAAGGTTGAAATCATAATCGAAATGTTGCCCAGCATAAAGGAAAAGAGAGAAAAGAGTTAAAAGAGAACATAGGTTTAATTTCAGTAAACTCTTGCTTACACTTTTTTTCCATATGACAAAATTTCTAATCATTCTTCAGTAAATGAAGAAGGAAAAGTCTGGATTTCATTCTCAAGTACCAAGGCTTGATAATTACTACATAATTGCAATATCTCTAAAATCCACTTTAGATGACAATATCTAAAGACATATTACTTAGGAAAAAGGTTTTAGCTACTATAACAAAAATGCAAATATCACAATAGATTAAGAAATTTTATTTTTCTTTCATGTTTAAATCTGAGGTAAATGGACCTTGTCTAATATTTAACTCCACAACATTTAGAAGCCCAGCTCCTTCACTTTTTTGCTCTGCCACCCTCAAAACATAGCTTTCATTTTCTGTTTCAGGAGAGGTATACCAGCTCCCAATATCACATACATACCACAGCAAGGGAAGGACATGTCATTTCATTTTAAGGGCTCAACTCTGAAGTTATAGCTTTAGTGTCCACATATCATTGCCAGAAATTAATTATGTAAACAAATCTATTTATAAGGGAGTCTGGAAATGTCTTTAGCTTGGAAGGCAGGTGGACTGAAAAATCAGAAGTATTCTAAAGGATGAGGTGATACAGGGAAACAACATGCAGTCCTGAGTATAGCAGCCATACAGTTTTTCCTTGTTTGCTTAAATTGATCAAATATTTATTCTTTTCTCTTATGTGCCTGGTATAGTATCAGACGTAAAACAGTTATTGCAAATTAAGGTTCTTATTTCCAAAAAGATATTGTTTGTGCCTAGTCAGTCAAACAAATACTATTCAAATAAAAATGAAAATAAACTATAGACAAGGTTATAGCAGAGAGATTTCACAGTCTTGAAGGAAGACTAAAAATAGCCAGAGAGGGAAAACCATTACATACAGAGAGAACAGAATACATTAAGATTTGGGAAGAAAATATATTTGCTTTACCCAAGAACTTAAAGAAGGTTTGAGGAAGAGTTCCCTGGTGGCTTAGCAATTAAAGGATCTGGTGCTGTCACTGCTGCAGCTCAGGTTCGATCCCTTGTCTGGGATCTTAGCATGCCATGGACACAGTCAAAAATAAGAATAATACAGGAGGTTGGCGGTAGCAAGAGCAAGAGGAGAAATGCAAAGGCTTTTTATTCTTTTCTTAAAAAATGGGAAAGCACTGAAGGATTTTTAAGCATTTCTTCTTCATCATCTAATGCAGTAGACTCTTTCACTCACCAGATTAGGCTTATAAAGGCCCTTCAAAGATGCCCAAACACTTGTAAAGTTTTACCTTCATTTGGCCACTAAATACATAAATTTTCAAGCTTTTGCTCATGTCCGTATTTTACTGTTTTATTTTTTATAATAAAATAAAATACAGCTGTGCTCATATTGAGATACGCCCTTCATTTCTTTTTTTTTGTCCTTTTCATTGTTTTTTGTCTTTTCAGGGCTGCACCTGTGGCATATGGAAGTTCCCAAGCAAGGGGCTGAATCAGAGCTGCAGCTGCCAGTCTATGACATAGCCACAGTAGGGCCAGATCCGAGCCAGATCCGAGCTGTGTCTGCGACCTACACTACAGCCCACAGCAATGTCAGATCCTTAGCCCACTAAGCAAGGCTAGAGATTGAACCCCACATCCTCATGGATACTAGTTGGGTTCATTACCCCTGCGCCACCAAGGAAACTCCATCCCATTCATATCTACCGCCATTTGTGATTATATTGTCAGAATATAATTTTTGAATGATTGTCTCCTGATCTTTACATTACATGTCACTTGTTCTTGAATTTTTCTAAATTTTGTGATTAAACCTGACTACATTTAGAATTCCTTGATTATAATAGTGTTATTTTCTCCCAATGTTAATTTCATAAATTGGATATAATTGATAACTTTCCAGAATAATGGAAAATTTGGGAATTGAGTAAATTTGTTTGACAATGAAGTGCAACCATAGACTTTAGTCATTAATATTAAGATAACATTCATTTTCCAGGACGTACCTTTGATTTTTTTCAGTAGCAATGAAATGATAAATAAATCACATTTTGTATTCAAGTAATAGAAGAGATCACTGGACCATTACTCTCATTTGAAAATTGAGAGGAATGAGGTATGCTGAAATGTGTTACTTCCAAAGTTACTTGACTGATGAAGAATACTGAACTCACAATGCAGTTCTTCTGACTTTTTCTAATATTTTATTTATATTTAGTGAAGTAAGTCAGACAGAGAAAGACAAATACTTACCAATGATTGCTTCTTGATCATTTTAAAGCACATTTATATATGTTATAATCACACACAGGTTTCATCATGATAAAAACATGCTTAAAATTGTGAGTCATTTATAAGAAACAGAAATCCCTAAGCCTTGTACATTTACTTACATATCTCTACTCTCTCTTTCATACTGACTAAAAATGGAAATCAAAGACTTTTCTCATACATGCTTACCAGCAAATTTGTAGTACACACATTTACTCATGGTAACGTAACAAAACACATGGGCTATGCCATTCTCAAAAATTTTGCTTAAATATTAACAACAAATTGTTATTGCACACATATCATGTTCAATGTAGTACGTGACAGAAACATCTTAAAATGATCAAGAAGCAATCATTGGTAAGCACTTGCATTGCCTACTCTAGGAAAAAGGCATAAAATCAGTAGAATAAAACTCTCAAAATATAAATAAAATATTAGAAAAATCTAAAATGAAGGTCCAATGAAGGCTGAAATCATATCACTTTAGTAATTTAAGGAAGTCTTTCTGGAGGCTGTGACATTTCAGTAAAGCTTTAAAAATGAGCAGATACTAATCACAGGAGGGAGAAAATCTCTACTAGAAAGACATAAACTGAGCAGGGACACAAAGATGATAACAGCATGCTGGCTCATCAAACCAAAAGCTGCTTGGTGTTGCTAAGACATGATGTGAAAGGGAAAATGAAATGGTGATGAGGATCTCTTGCAGAGGCCCTGCATGAGAGGGTAAGACACAGTCATGGCAAAGGAGGAGTGGGGGGATAATGAAAGCTAAAATACACCAAAGAAGATGGTTATTTGAAGAAGATAACGGTGATCATGTCAAATGCTGAGGAAAAAGTTGCAGCAAAAGATGTCTGACAAAAGGTTACTGGCCTGAAATGTCAATGTCCTCTATTACAGATTGTGGAATTTTTCTCTCGGGGGTAAAAAAGAAACCATCAAGAGGGAAAACAAATGAAGGATAAATGAAGAGATAATCACAAATGATGGGAATTAAATTTGCCAATTTTCAAATTCACAACTACTGAATATTTGGAATTTCCGTTTTTAATAATAAACAATAAAATAATAACAACTAAAATAAATAATGAAGATTCTTTATAGGAAAAGAAGAACATATAGATTAAAAGAAAAAGAATAAAACGCTCATAATCTAAGAATCCAGAGAACACTTTTAACATTTTCAGGTATAGCCTACCAGTTATAAAGAAGAATAAGTATGTGCAAGTTTTAAAATCCTACTTCTGTATCATCTACTGGCTGTGCCATCTTCTGTATCATCTACTGGCTGTGCCATCTTCTGTAAATTACATAATTACCCAGAACCTCAGTTTACTTGTAAAATGAATTAATAGTACATGAGAGTATTGTGAGAACTGAATTACACACATAAACTTATTAAACTAACACTTGGCAAATACTATTCAATAAAGCTTATTTTATGAATGAGCACATTTTAGTATATGTGTATAGATCACAGGATAGAAAGGGGGATAATATAATAGAGATAGTTCATTAAACTACAAATATATTTTTATTTATACAATCATCAACACAAAGGAACGGGCAACCTATTCTACCAAAAGCCAGAGAATGAAAATTCTAGGCTTTAAGTGCAATATGGTCTCCATGGAAGGTACTCAACTTTTCTACTTTAGCAGGAAAGCAGCCAATGATAACACTTACATATATTAATGACTTTTTATTTTTTATATAATAATTTTTATTTTATTCACTATAGCTTGTTCACAGTGTTCTGTCAATTTTCTACTGTATAGCATGGTGACTCAGTTACACATACATGTATAACTCACATTATCATGCTCCATCATAAGTGAATAGCCATAGTTACAACCACTATGGAAAACAGAATGGAGGTACCTCAGAAAACTATACGTAGAACTACCATATGACCCAGCATTCCCACTCTCGGGCATATATCCTGATAAAACTTTCCTTGAAAAAGACACATGCACCACATGTTCATTGCAGCACTATTCACAATAGCCAAGACATGGAAACAACCCAAATGTCCACCAACAGATATTGGATTAGGAAGATGTGGTATATATACACAATGGAATACTACTCAGCAGTTAAAAAGAATAAAATAATGCCATTTGCAGCAACATGGATGGAAATAGAGACTCTCATACTGAGTGAAGTCAGAAGGAGAAAGACAAATACCATATGATATTACTTAATGACGGTTTTTAAATAAAACTATTTATAAAACCAGGTGCTGAGCCAAATTTGCTCCAGAGGTGTAGTTTGCTGATCTCTGATGTGGAATATCATTTTATGATTAAGTAATATAATACTGTAATTTATTTAGCCAACATCCAATCTTTGAATGTGTAGGGTTTTTTTTTTTCGCAAAAAATCTGCTTTCACAACCAACCATATCCATTCCAGAGTACTTCTTTAGACTAAGGAGATTACTTCTTTAGGTTAACTTTTACATACGTGTGAAAGCTTTCATTATGTACACCTTGACATTCAGAAAATCAGTAGCAATTACACTTAACATTACAGTGTTTGAGTGGATCACCTTTCTAGTAATCTTACCTAACCTAGAGATATCTATTTATATATTTTTTAAAGGGGGAGAATTTTCTTACATATTATAATTTTCCTAAAGTACATTTATTTAGTTCCCTAAAGTCCAAGGAATGAGTGCTTTATATTTTTTATTTTAAATTTAAATGCTGTATACAAAACAAAAATTTGTTTATTTCTAAGAAGAAAAGTTTTATTATTTAAATCTATTAGAAATTAAAAATAGAAAAAAGGGAAAATTACCTGAAATCTTATATTCCTATGATAACTCCAGAATATTTTCTCCAGGAAACTGTCTTTCATTGATGACATTTATAAATTCAATACTCAGAACAATACCTGGAGTATGGTATCCAATGACATCTGCCAAAGAAATAAATAACATTAATTTTAGTGAACATTGTTTTGTAGATCTCTCAACATACACATATATATAAATAACACCGAACAGATATTTTTTAAAAAATATTTTCTTGAATGATTTTCTACCACCCAATATACTGTTCCTATTTCCCAAAATACCTAGTACTTAGAGAATACTACTGACCAAGGCCTTGGACACATGAATATACCAAGGGATATGATTGTTTAATAAAATGTTTCTATTATATAGGATTCTCAGTTTTTCTTTCTCCTTTTTAATATATCAAACCCAAAACTTCACTTTTATTCCCCTCTCAACACAAAGAATTTAGCACATTTTAACTTCATTTAGGTTTTCCCACTGCATGCTAATATTATACGTGTATCTCCAAATACAGACACAGTGCAAATATCAAATCATTATGTTGTACCCTTGAAACTAATGCATATCAATTACGCTTAATAAAAATAAAGTTAAAAATGTTTAGAAATTCACGCATATTTACAGTTTTTTGGGAATTTCATTCCTTTCTGCATATCTGTAAACTTCCTAAGGGGAGGATGGTGGGATATTTTTACTTCTCTTCTCCCATTACTGTCACTTTGCACAACCCCAGCAGGCAACTCTGACATAGAACACTGTATGAACAGTACTTCCCAAGCCGTACTACCCCAGGCATGGATTCACCCTTATCCTTTGTAGTATCAGCTTATTTAGTAAAGGATCACTTCTCTCCCTCTAAGTCTTAACTTTTGCCCCTTCTCCTAGATTAAGCCAAAAGTAAAGTACATATTTAAATGCCCTAGAACCAAAATAAATTTTTGTAACAGTGGCCTGGTTTAAACCTCTGGTGTCTATTTATTTTGACATTTAGGCTAAGTAAAGATTATAATCTAGCCAGGTTTTAAATCTTAAAATTACTTTAAAATGGTGATTTGAAGATTTAAATGAGATGATACAAAATGTTTCAAAAATCTCTTGACTCTTGCCTTCTCTTTCTTCATCGTTTTTACTTCTCCCCCATAATTATTAATTTTTGCTTGGAGTTTAGTAGCATTAGGTCATTATCAATTATTATTATTAGCTTTTCCCTTGCAACTAATTTTCCCTTGCAATTAGTTGTTCACTTACATTTCAAGAATCTGTATTTAGAACAATAAACTCACATCTACTTTATTACTAAAGATGTTGAGATGTTCTTGAAAAATATTAAATTACCAAAATACTATAACAACTTCCATGAAACCAGTATCAAAATACTTGTCTTAAAGAAGAAGTGTAATATCAATTTCTTTTTTTAAAGAAATATATAACACAGGAAAATCTGGAATCTCTGATATATGGGATTAAAATGGGGACCCTCAAAACTAGTTCCCATCCTCTGCCTTCAGAATAGCTCCTATAATTAATTTGATATATACCCAGACCAATTTTTTTTACTTTATATAAGTGCATCCATATATATCTGGCATTGTGTTTTGTATTACATAGTATGTAATGTTCTTTAATCTGTTTTTTCCTTTTTCTTTTTCTTTGCTTTTTTCCTTTTTCATTCAACATTATTATCTGAGCTCTAGTAATAATGTTAAATATAAATCATTTTTTATTTTAATTGCTTTAAATTGTTTCACCACACAAATAGACTATAAATTAAATATGTATTATCTTATTGATGGCATTTGGAATGTTTCCCATTTTTCACTACTATGTGTAGCAAGCCTACAGTAAGAAGTCTTCACATACACATATGGCAGAATTTCTCTTGGACATAAACCAAGGACTGAGACTTCTGAGTCACAGAATATGTGAATTTTCAGCATCTATAGGTAACACCAAACTGATGCCCACAGTACCACCATATACAGTGTAGGAGCACCCTGTTTCCCTATCCTTACATTCTTTGGAAAATCTAATGAATGTTAAGTGTTTTGTTGAACATTTTTCATGTTAATTATCTTTCAGATTTTCTCTCCTATGTACTGTTTATTCATCTTCTATAGTAAGCTGGGATTCCTAAATTATTTCCTAGTTATATATTAATGTACACTGGACTATGTTAAGTGGATCTTGAATCTTTACATGGTATCTTAGGCCGTGTGGGTTGCTATAACAAAAAATCAGACGGAGTAGCTTACAAATGGCAGAAATTTATTTCTTACAGTTCTGAAGGCTGGGAATTTAAACATCAAGTTGCCAACATAATCACTTCCTATTGAGGACTGTCTTCTTGGTTCATAGCCAGTGCCTTCTCACTGTCTCTTCACATAGCAGAAGAGACTGGGGGGGAATTAGGGAGGTTCTTTTATAAGAACATTAATCTCATTTATGAGGGATCAACCCTCATGACTCAAGCATCTTCTAAAGCCTCCACCTCCTAATATCATCACATTGGACATCAGGATTTCAACATGTGAATTTGGGGGGAGTGGGGAGCACAAACATTCAGCCCATCACTCATGTTTTTGCAATATCATATACTGAACAGTTGGAAAATATTGATTTACTGAGGTATACTCACCCTTTCTATACCAATCACATTAGAAAAGACTTTACTTTTTGAGAAGTTCTAGATCATAAGGTAACAGAATCATGTTTTCCAAAATTCTAACTTTCCAGCTGAAAGTTTAAATGTTATTGGCAACAACAGCAGTTGTCTCCATTGAAAAGGCAGGTATACTTTGTACAGTTTTTAATTTTGCCAAAATGCATGTTAAATATTCAAGTACACCTAGCAGTTATTCTTTTTCTTCCAAGTGAAAATTGCATTCAATGAAAACAATGGCTGGTTTTGATGGCTACTAAGTTACAAAAGTGCTTTTCCTCAAAACAAATATTGTATTTTTACTATGTAAAAGACAGTCAAAGTGTACTTCTTACTTTGTCACACAGAATATTTAAAAAAAACATATACTCCAGCATTGAGAATTAATAATTTTATATTATTGCTTTATTTAGGATTTTCTTAAGTTAAAATATTCTTTTTTTACTGTGAATGCATGGCACTTAAGACATTCAGAAACATCCAATAAGTTGAGGTTGTTGCTACTGTAGTTTTACCTACCAGAGCTTGAATATCACCAGTATAGGTATCAATATGAGGAAAAAGGTAAATAACATGGTAGCATTGTTATGAAAACAGTTTTAACCTAATAGATCACCTGACTGTATCCATGGAACATCAGAGGTCCATGGAGCATTATATGAGAATTAGTGTATTACACCGGTCAACTCTTTCATTAATATTCCTATTAGCACCAAGGTATTGGTTTTCCAAGGAACATCGTTTCAGAAAATTGCTAAGTAAGGTCCCATAGAAAAAATTTGAGTTGTAAACTTAATTTCCTGATCTTTTAATGATTTTCTTCTTAAAAAAAATAAAGTGTTAATAACTTGAATCCCTGTTCCTAAGGGCTATTTGCTTAGTTTCTGTTTACATCTTCCTAAGTACTGAGGGAGATTTAGCAACATAAACAAATCCCTTACTCAAATATTTTTTAAATTTAGGAATCCTACCAAGTCGACCTTTTGATGTGTGTCTTCCTTATATATTTAGGGAGGATTGTGTTCCTTTGTTTCCCAAAATTTGCAAAAGAAAGATCAAAAGATAGAAAACTGACAGAACACTGTAAACCAGCTATAATGGAAAAAATAAAAAGATTAAAAAATAAAAATACTTTATTGCTAAAAAATAAAAATACTTTATTGCTAAAAAATAAAAAAAATTAAAAAAGAAACAATAACACTTGCTATAACAGGAGGCCAAAGGCAACTGCGACATGATACTTTTTATAAGTAAGTTTTATCTTGATCTAGCAAGATCTGCTTTATAAAAGACTACTTTTAAAAAGGACAGTGATCATTCCATTCACTCCATTTGCTAGAGAGGGAGCTCAGAAATCTGCATAATTTTAGCCATAAATGGTGGGCAATCACCTTTGACAGCCATTTCCCAACACAGAAAACCAATGCCAGCTCAGGCCCTTGACTCTCCAGATAACAAACATTTTCAACTGTGAAGCAAATGGCCGAAAGTTAACATCCAATTAATGTTTGAAGGTTGTAAAACGGAAGGAATAAAGGTCAGGGAGAGAACTTTTTAATAGGCCTTGAATTTTTATATCCTAAAATTATATCCCATTGTAATTAAACATATCAGATTATAGTATACCCTAAGATTGGTAGAGTAATACAGTAACAAAATAATAGAGCTTTTAGGGAGTTCCCGTCATGGTGCAGTGGAGATGAATCTGACTAGGAACCATGAGGTTGCGGGTTCGACCCCTGGCCTTGCTCAGTGGTTTAACGATCCGGTGTTGCCATGAGCTGTGGCATAGGTCCCAGACGCAGCTTGGATCTGGCGTTGCTGTGGCTCTGGCTAGGTTGGTGGCTACAACTCCGATTGGACCCCTAGTCTGGGAACCTCCATATACTGCAGGTACGGCCCTAAAAAGACAGTAAAATAAAATAAAATAAAATAATAGAACTTTTCCAAATTGGTAAAGAACCTGAGCAAAGATGTTACCTAGATAGATAGACAGATAGATAGATAAATAGATGGATATAGAATTATTAGTGGAAATGTGTTCAAGGTGAAATCTTGAATATAAAATTATATCTGGCTAATAAATCAATTTATTTCATATCTGTTATTTTTATAGTTTTGATAACGTGTTTTATTTTCATTCCAGAATAAACAAGCATCATTCTTTAAAAATAAACACTGTAAAGTATTCTCTTTTTTCTCTTGATTTCTATAAAGTTGGTTCTTACATTTTGAGGAAAATGTAATTTGTGTAGTTGGAAAAATTACAGAAAAAAAAAAAAGCAGAAGTATTTTATTCCTATTTTTACCTAGGGCTCAGGTCATCTACTCTAGTTAATGTATCCGAATTGTATGTGTCTACTTCATAACAATTTAGGGTAAAATAACTATAAACAAATTAATGGTCGGTGTCTTCACTAGGAATTGCTTGGCAGACCACATGGCTCACTTCCAAATACTTCCTTTTACTATGAAATCCTCCTTAGGTAGAAAAAGGTTTCCATTTAAACAATATTAAGAACAGTCTTAAAAGTCTCTATGCTGGAATCACCATCACCTTCACTTCTAAAAGATGACCTCCAAGGACTGGTATTAATATAAATACTATGCCTGTGTTTATAAACTAAATGTTTGTGTGTGTGTAATTTCTGAGTTGGCACAGTGCTGGTCACATTGATAAATAATGCTGATACAATTCCTGTTGATGAGAAGCTTCTTCTAGTTTAGAGGATATAGACATTAAAAAACTAAAAAAGAAAAACAAAAACAAAATGAATAAGATAGTAGGAAAAATTATTATATTGGCAACCTTGCTTGGCTAAAAGAAGTAATATTTAAATAAACAATTTCAATTAAATGAAGTCCACAATAAAAAGAAAAAAAATTGGGAAAAGGAAGATGATTCCAGGTAGAGAAGAGTATATAGGCAAAGGCTTTGAGGTCATAAAACTACTGAGGTAGAAGGACTGAAATGAGACATTGATGGCCATCTGGAACTTAGAGGAAGGAATGAGAATCCCTGGAGAAAGATGGTGGTCAAGTCATGAATTCAATACTTCTTTGTTAAACTTAGTGGCAAGAACTACTCTAAGTGTGAGAATATATCAGTAAGCCAAAAGACAAAGTTCCTAGCTTTTTTTGATGGAGATGAATATAAAATAAATTTTAAAAATGAAGTGAACTGTAACTTGAAGGAGTAATAATTTCATTTAGGGATACAAAGCAGGTTCTTAAGATAAAAGATGATGTAGTTTTGCTTCTGAAACATTGTTTGGGGGAGGCCACTCTAAGGATGCTATGTTTATTTGTTTGCTTTTATTGAAGAATATTTGATTCACAATATTATATTAGTTTCAGGTATACAGTATCGTGAGTCAGTGTTTTTACAGTTTATTCTCCATTAAAAATTATTACAAGGCATGGTAGTTCCTGCTGTGGCTCATGGGTAACGAACCCTACTAGCATCCATGAGGATGCAGGTTTGATCCCTTGCTTCACTCAGTGGGTTAAGGATCCAGCGTTGCCTTGAGCTGTGGGGTAGGTCACAGATGTGGCTTGGATCCCATTTTGCTGTGGCTGCGGTGTAGGCTGGCAGCTACAGCTCTAATTCGACCCTTAGCCTAAGAATTTCCATATGCCACTGGTGTGGTCCTAAAAAGACAAAAAAAAAAAATTATTACAAGTCAATATCTATAATTTCCCATGTTGTATAATACATACATGTTGCTTATTTATTTTATATATAGCAGTTTGTATCTTTTAATCCCACATGACTACAATCCTACTCCCCTCTTTTCTCTCTCAACTCTCGACCATTAGTTTGTTTTCTATATGTGTGAATCTGTTTCTGTTCTGCTATGTACATTCACCTGTATTATTTTTAAGATTGTAGATATAAGTGATATGGTATTTGTCTTTCTCTGTCTGACTTATTTCACTAAAAATAATATTCTCTAGGTCTGTCTACATTGCTGCAAATGGCAGAATATTAGCCTTATGTCTGAGTAATATTCCATTATACACATATACATCTTCTTTGTCTATTCATCGAGTAATGGATACTTGAGTTGCTTCCTTATCTTGGCTATTGTAAATAGTGCTACTATGAACATTGGGATGCATGTATCTTTTTGAATGTGTTTTAATTTTTCCTGGATATATACCCAGGAGTAGAACTGTTGGTAGTTCTATTTTCAGTTTTTAGAGGAACCGTAAGGAAATTATATTTAAAGAGAAATATAAATTAAGAATCTTATTCATGAAAATATCTATGAAAAGAGACTTGACAACATAGAGTACAGCAAATACAAGAAAATAAGATATAGCCCCGCTGAGAAGGAACAAGGAGACTACTGTGGCTAGAATCTAAAAAACAGCTGGGCCCAAATAAAGGATGGCCCTAAAGGTCTTGGCAAGGCATTTTTATTTTCAGTGTGTCTGGATGCCCTTGGGTGGTTATAAGCAGAACAGTGAAATAATCTTATTTGTATTTTAATAAGGATCACTAGGATTGTATGGTTGAAGATGACTGAAAGGGGGTACATGGTCAAGTAACAAATTATGGCAGCTTAAGCAGAGTGATAGGATGGTGATTAAAAAGAGTAGTCATCCTGGGTATATATTTTAGAAGCATAAAGGATAAGATTTTTTGATACATTGACATTAAATGAGAGATAAAGTAGGGGATATCACCTAAGTTTTAGGCTTGCATAAGTGAAAGAAAGAAAACAGCGTCATTTAGATTAGAAAAATTTAGCGAAGCTCAGTTTTAGGATATGTGTGGATAAAGAAAACAGGAGTTATGCCTGAGATGCCAAGAGGAGATAGTGAGTAGTAATTGGGAAATGATTCGGAAGTTCAGAGTAGAGGAAAGTCCTAGAGATACAAATTTAAAATATACAAAGTATTTAATTCATGGGATGAGGAGAAAAGCCCTGAGGGAAGCTGGGAAGAATAAGGAGGCTCCATAAAGAAGTTTGAGAAGGAGAAGCCAATATGGTCACCAGAAAGTCAGGACAGCATCAAGCAAATGGAGAAAGACTTTGGGGAAGATAGAAATGATTATCTAAGAAGTCATATAAAGTAAGAATTGAAAATCATTCATTAGATTTGATAACGTACAGTCATTGTTAATAGAGAAAAATTCAATTTGTATTGCTTTTTGAGTCAAAAGTTTTATTAGCAATAGCCTCTTATGGAAAAAGTGAAAACAAAGGGTATTAAAATGCTTTCTGACTTATAGGTAAAGCCAATCCATTTAACTAAGAAAGAAGTTAGAGAAAACGTCAGTGTACAGATTGTGAATTAAATATTATAACTCCCCCTAAAATAAATATACCTGCAATATAGATGAGCAAAATATATTATAGGACATATTTTAACAAAAGTAGTTTCTTATAACAAACTTTAACAGTTTCAAAGTTTATATGCAGTCTTTAGAATCATTAAAATAACCCTTTTAGCATTACATGGGAGCTCTTTGTCTTCCTTAGCAAATATACTTAAAAAGCCAAATCTATGAAGACACAAAAAACATAAATTTGACTTAAAATTTTTGGGAAAAAAGTAGCAAGGTATGGCTTACTTATTTATCCTTATCTACATAAACTTAATCATACAAGCTAAATAATCGCTTGCTTTGTCTTCTCCGAGTATCTGGGTTGAGATACTTCTAATTCTCTCAAGGTTTCTCAGTAAAATGTTAGCTGAAGTCATTGTCTGTAGCTTCAAATATGATTTCTAGTCACAGATGATTTAATATCACAGAACTAATGCAAATCTTCTTCCACAAAGGGATATTTCCCAAGAGACGTTTTGGTGCAGCAAAAGCCTAACTGGAGCAAGATCAAAAGAAATGGAAGAAGAGGAGGTTGAGTCAATGATTACAGACATCTTTTGAAGAGTTTTGCTTTCAAGAAGACCAAAGGGAATGTGGAATCAAGAGAGTTTTTTGCTGTAGTTGTTTGGTTTTGCTTAAGTTGGAAATATGACAACATGCTACCAAATATAATCTTGTTGATAAAGGACATGCAGAGTGGCTAAGCAGAACAAAGTCCTTGAGTAGGTGAGATAGGATGGATTCCCTGGACAAGAGGTAGGTTTATCTTTGCACAGTTTATCTTTGGTTAAACAAGACTTTATACAGGATAAGGGGTTTGAATTTTATGTACAAAAAATCAGACCAAATTTTAAGAACTGATCAGAAAGTGGGACCTTAATTTTAGAAAATTATGTTATACAATGTAGGTTTTTGGTAATCACAAGTTCCAGAAGGTAACAGCCATGGGGGTAGTTGAAAGAAAGAGCAGAAGAAAATGTCACTGAAATGTAAAAGTAAAGAAAATGAAAGACTAGATACTGTATGGGCCAGCCACATGGATATTGCCAAGAATGATGTAATCTAGGCAGTAAGAGCACATTTATAAGACAAAAGCTTATTGATGAATGAAATAATGAGCATTGATAGATGACATAAATAGTAAGGTTCAGAGGTTAGAGAATAAGTTAATATATAAACCTCAACGTGATGACAATATTTCAAGATGGAGGAGGTTGAATGTTACAAACGACTCTTGGTTCTGAGGTCACTGTTCTCACAAAGTCTAGAGCACAGTGGTGAAAAACAGTTGCAGCTTTGGTGTGAAGGTTGAAGCACCTGGATTCTGTAGTCAGACTTCTGGAACAGCAAGATCATGGCTCATAAATGAAACAGAGTCCATAGTAACTTTCAAAGCTCTGTTTTAACAGTCAATACACATGGCAGAATCAAGTTTTGTGAAAGACTGGTCTAACTCCCTGTTTGCAAAACTGTAGAATTCTTTGTGGTACTGGTCAAACTACCTGTTGTGCAAAGCTGTCTGTGGAATTCTTTGTGGTACTGATCAAATTACCTGTTGTTGCGCAAAGCTGTGGAATTCCTTGTGGTGAATGAAAATCTCAAGAGAGAGACACTTTCTTCTAGTTAATAGAGTAAAGGAAAATATTGGTTTATTAATTGATCTAAATAAATCAATATATTTCTACTGTAATTTTTATAGTTTTTGAAAACTATGTATAGCTATGTACATATCTTTATTACATACAATATTCAAAAAGATCAATAATCCTTGGTGATTATATATCTTTGTCAGAACAGAAGCATTTTAATGTGTACTAAGCAAAATGGGCACTTCATTACCCATCCTTCCAGTCGCTGACAAGTCATTCATTATTACTTTTATTTTGAAGAAATTCTCCTACTGACACTTTTGATTTTTTTCCCCTCAAGGTTTAGGGATTACTTACTTCAATTTACGCCATTCGTTACTAAGAATATTTATCACTTGTATTTTATTATCATGTTGTCTTGAAACATCTTAGGGAAAGTACATTATATATGTGCTATGAACTGTTTCATTTCCAGAGAATAACTTTTTTGCCTTATTTTGACATATATATCCCCTACATTTAATTTTAAAATGCTTAAGTATTTTTTTTTCTTTTTCTTTCGTTTTAGGGCCACACCTGCGGCATGTGGAGGCTCCCAGGCTAGGGGTCTAACAGGAGCTGTAGCCGCTGGCCTTCACCACAGTCACAGCAATGCGGGATCCGAGCCGCGTCTGCAACCTACACCACAGCTCACGGCAACGCCGGATCCTTAACCCACTGAGCAAGGCCAGGGATCGAACCCGCAACCTCATGGTTCTTAGTCGGATTCGTTAACCACTGAGCCACAACGGGAACTCCCTTTTTTAAAATTTATGTATTTATTTGCTTTTTATGGCCACGCCCATGGCATATGGAAGTTCCCAGGCTAGGGGACAAATTAGAGCTGTAGCTGCCAGCCTACACCATAGCCACAGCAACATGAGATCCAAGCCGAGTCTGCGACCTATGCCACAGCTCACAGCAATACCAGATCCTCAACCCACTGAGCGAGGCCAGGGATTGAACCTTCATCCTCAGGGACACTAGTCAGGTTCACTAACACTGAGCCATTATGGGAACTCCCTAGAATATTTTATTTCTTTAGAAGGCAGATTTTGCCACTGCAAACATATATGGGTTGGTTTTCTTATGTTTTCTATTTGTATTATTCTTAGCTGCATTATTGTTTGAATTCAGCTGTCTGATTTTTGTTGATGTCAGGGACACTTGTATTTTTCAACAAATCATCTGTCACTCACTCAGAAAAGATGTAATAAACCCCTTCTACCTCTCTGTATTTATAATAAATCATCTGGCCTTGAATATCTAAAGATTAAGAACTTTAGAGAAGGTAGATCAGGGTACAGGGACTCAGGAAAGCTGGTGTTTGGCCATCCATTTTTCTGAGCTTATTTTCTGACATGTTACCTTTAACATTTTAGAAGGGCAGAGCCAAGGCTCTGGCCCATGACTCAGTACCCAGATGAGGCTTCAACTCCTCTCTTGTCGGACGCAGTTTGTCTCCTAGTTTCCTGCTGTTCTAGTCTTTAGCATTGAGTTTGATTTTATCCAGTTTTTCTCCCTGGTTCATGTATTTTGATGTAATCTTTTGCTCTGACAGTTGAGATCCTCAAATTCTTCCAGCTCTCCTATGTTTGCCTTCCTTGGCAATAACTCAACTGGAACAACACTGGGTTCACTCTTGGCCCATGTGTTTGGCAAAGTTTCCTGCTCTCTATACATCATTTTTCTGAAATATGATCTGGCTTGAGTTGCAGACTTTGTGTTTACAATTATCTGAAGAATTTGCCCTCAGTAAGGTATGCTACTGGCAAACCATGTGGCAGTACAGCAACCTTCTAGAGTTGGATATATTCCTCTCCAGTTGACACCTCTTATTTCTGGGCCAAATTTATCAGGATGTGATCTGATGCTACCATCTAGTAAAGGACAATTTTAAGCTATTTTTTTGTAGGGGGGGGGACTTAACTCAGAATTTTTATGCTGACTGGTAGACAAAATAGAATATCCTTTCTTAATCTTTAATCCATGAGCACTACACCAGTTTATAACAATTTCTCTATCTCCCTTTTCTTCTCCACATTTACCCTTTAATCTCTGCAGTCCATGCCATTTCAATGAAATTACTTTCTATGAAGATTTAATAATGGCTTCTCAGAAAATATAATAGCTGATGTGCAGTTCTTAAAGTACTTGACTTCTCAGAGGTATTTATAATCATTAGACATTCTCTTTGCTGTGGTCCGTATTTTTGTGTCCCCTTCCCAAATTAATATGTATAAATATTGATGTCCAATTTGATAATTTTAGGAAGTAGAGCCTTTGGGAATTGGACCTCAGAGTGCTCTTATAAAAGAGACCCCACAGAACTCCCTAGTCCCTTATTTACTTAAATAAGTTTGCTCGTTTAAAATGGTTATCTTCCAACCATATTGTCAGTTCAGTAAAGGAGGGTTCTGTGTCTCATTTCTTCACTCTCATGTTTCTAGTTTCTAGCTCATTTATAAAAACCTTGAATAATTAACAATATATGTATTATAAATAAAGGAACAGATATAATTTCCCAAATTATTAAGATTTGAAAACCTGCAAGTCTTCACTTCTTACTGAGAAATACAAAAAAGCCAGTCTTTAAATTATATTATCTTTAAAGACTACATAAACCTAGTTTTCTATTGTTTCTATTTACTGTTTTTGAATTATTATCCTAGAATTGTTTCCTTTCTTGTTCCCAGATCAGTCTCCTTGCCTTTCTTAAATACATCAGGCATTGTCTTTGTGGTGGCCTTATCTGCTGTTGTCCCCTCTAATTTGAATGCTGTTCTCAGAGATACCCACATAAATTTCTTCCCCAGTAACTTAAGAGCCCTCCTTAAATCTCACCTTCTCAGTGAGGTATTTTCTGGCCCAATATTTAGAATTGCAACTTGTCCATAGCAAAACTCCATACAAACATATGCAGTGTCCCTGATTTATTTTCCTTTCTAGTAATTATGAACCTCTACTTATTATATTTTGCTTGTGTATCTTGTTTACTTTGTATATTCTCCTACCTCCTTTAAAATGTAAGCTCCGTGAGCAGAGTGGATCTTGTTTCCTTTCGTTCACTGCTATATCCCCAGAGTATTGAGAACATGCTTGCCCTTGTTGAATAAATGAATAAAAAATGAGTAAAAATAAATTAGCAATAAATAAATATTCTAGTAAAATAAGTAACAAATAAGTAAACCTTTGAATAAATAAGTGTAGTTTTAGCTTAATGTAGATATGTTATTTAATACTTTTAGTAATCACTGATAAACACAATTTGTGCCCCCTATTTGACTATTTCAGGAAACATCATGACGGGTCTATGTGCTGCTTTCTGCTATGTATCATTTTATTTACACTAGACAACTTTTATTTCTATTTTATATTATCCATAGGTCACACTGAGATGAAAGAAAGAATTTTATTCACGTGGTTTACTTAATTAACATTGTGTTACAATACATTCTTATTAAGTATCACTATCTGAGATTGATTCCTTGGTATTGTTGCCTTTATTTTTGAAAATATGGCTTACAATACATAATTTCCTCTAATTAAAGGACATTTTATTAAAATGATTTTACACAAAAGAAAAATAAATAATTTATGCAGATACTGCATCAAGAATCCATTTATCTGAATGTCATCAAATTATATCAAGTAAAACTGGCCATTCATAAATTTGGCTATTTTTTTTTTTATATTTGCCCTGGCCACATATGGAAGTTCCCAGCTAGGGATCAAATCAGAGGTACAACCGCAGCCTGTGGCAATGTCAGATCCTTAACCCTCTGAGTGAGGCCAGGGATCAAAACCATATCCTCACTAACACTATGTCAGGTCCTTCCTAATGAACATAATGGGAACTCCAAATTTGGCTATTTTTAGTATGATTTTAAATGATTATAATGTATCTGTGTTATTAGCAGAAGAGAGTCTGGTAGCTTTCTTTTCTTCTACATTATGAACATATGGAGTTCATCTTTGGTCTGGGACCTGCTATATATCCAGAGACCATCACGGTGGGGACAAGGGAGCCCAGTATATATCACTAGTATAAATCTTGCTCTTTACTCTGTTCCACAAAAGGCAAATATAAAGAGCAATGGGGTTTCCAGGTCTTGTTGAAACACAATTTAGTTGAGTAATAGCTTGTCTGAAATTATGTTTACAGCAAATGACACAAAGAATGGGTAGCAAAGGTCATACATATACCCCCTTGCATATATTGTCCTTGAGGCATACTAAGCAATAAGGTAGTGTTTCAAAGATCATGAATGCTCCAAAGCATGTGATTGGGTCTAACATGTTATTTAATATGGATTTTCAATTTGTTGCTCTGGATTCTTTTGACTGCTGTGGCCAGTGCCACTCTCCTACTACATCTGCTTAGCTGACGCTTCCATCAACATTCCACTGGAGTCAGTGTAACCTCAAGATGGACTTTTCTGGTGTAGCACAGCAGGTGGGTTCCACTTCACTGATAAATCCATCAAGAGGTGAATGATTAATGACTAGACACCCAGATGGCTTTTGTGTTTTAAATCAATCTTTCTCTTTACTTTGGTCCTTGAGAAGCACAAGCACATGGATGTTTAATTAATATTCATCTAAAGAGTCATAAATCTCCACAGGTCCATATGAAGTAAACTACTTAAATCAGATACAGCCTAACTCCTTGCTTCACATTGAAATGTAACACATACAGACCCCACACTTGTCAAAATCATGTAGTTACATACATGTCCACAAATGTTAACATGTAATACAAGAAGTAATTTTGTAGGATTTCTCTGCTTAGAAGACTATATTCAGAAATTCATATTTTTCTGATCTATTTAGATCCTTATATGGGGAAAATGATGAAATTCAAATTGCAGCACTGTACTGTACCTCTAAGTGTGATCCATGGGCAACATGCAAAAATCATCCAGAGTACATCATAAAATTTCAGATTTCTGGAACACATTCAGTATTTACTGCACTCCTAGAGTCTAAGAATCAACATTTCTATCTGTGCCAGATTATTTTAAAGTTTACAGCAGTTTTAGAAACTTTGCATTAGAGATGCTTACTAGAGAACTCAATATCAGTTTTGTTTCACCAGGTATTTAAGTCTACAATTGTAACTTTTATTTTTGCAATTACTTCAAGGTACAACAAAAGGTCCTCCACACAAATTGCTCTTTATTTAAATAATGTATTATTCAAATATTTTAAAGATTGAATAGAACATTTTACCAATAATGGAAGGTTATCTCATAGCCTAAACAATGTGGCAAATATTATCCTCAATATTTATTCACAGTTTTCAAGTGCTGCAACTGGTCATTCATGTTCATTACTGCTATAAAAATCATAGTTTATTTTACTTAAGTTCATGTGTGCACATCATTTGAAAACAAAGACATGCTCATGCATGTATCTGTTTATCTCTGTATACCTAAGCATGAACATACATAAAGAAAAAATGTATGCACACACAGGTTGATAATTTTTACACTTATATATGTATATATGAGAACATACCCATGTGCATACATGTACATACATATGCCTATACAAATGCAACAACAAAAACATAAACAAACATAGACATATGCACAAGCCCCTATATAGATATATACATTTTTTGACTCCCATTCTTTGTACTGGAAATTCTTACAATAAAAAAGTTAGACTTAATCGACATTTTCTGGATATCACATCCAAAAAAATCAGAATATACATTCTTCTCAAGTACACATGGAACATTCTCAAGGAGCGATCACATACTGGGGCACAAAGCTAACCTCGACAAATTTAAGAGTACAGAAATTATTTCAAATATCTTCTCTGACCATAATGGCATGAAACTGGAAATCAACCACAAGAAAAGAAATGAGTAAAAACTAATTACATGGAGACTAAACAACATGCGACTAAAAAACCAATGGGTCAATGGGGAAATCAAGAAGAAAATTTAAAAATACCTCGAGACAAATGATAATGAAGACACAACCACTCAAAATCTGTGGGATGCTGTAAAAACAGTGCTCAGAGGCAAGTTCACAGCAATACAGGCCTTCTTCAAAAAAGAAGAAAAATCTCAAATCGACAACCCACCAACTAAATGAATTAGAAAAAGAAGAACAAATAAAACCTGAAGTCAGCAGAAGCAAGGAAATCATAAAGATCAGAGAGGAAATCAATAAAATAGAGATTTGAAAAGGTTATGATGATTTTTGCACACCTGTAAATGTAATAAAAATTCATTAAGTAATTAAAAAAATAGAAAAATCAATAAAACCAAGAGCTGGTTCTTTGAAAATGTAAACAAAATTGACAAACCTCTGGCCAGACTCACCAAGAATGGGAGATAAAAAAACCCAATAAGAAATAAGCAATGAAAAAGGAGAAATTGCAACGGATACTGCAGAAATACAAAAAATATAAGAGAATACCATGAACAATTGTATGCCAACACGTTTGACAACCTAGAAGAAATGGACAACTTTCTAGAGACTTACAGCCTGCCAAAAATGAATCAAGAAGAAATAGATCAACTAAACAGAATGGTCACTAGGAACGAAATTTAATATGTCATACAAACACTCCCTACGAATAAAAGTCCAGGACTAGATGGCTTCATAGGAGAATTCTACCAAACATACAAGGACGAAAATATAGCCACGCTCTGTAAACTTTTTCAAAAGTTTGAAGAAGAAGGAACACTCCCAAAGACATTATATGATGCCACCATGACCTTAATTCTAAAACCAAAGATATCACCGAAAAAGAAAACTATAGACCCATACCTTTGATGAATATAGCCACAAAAATTCTCTACAAAATTTTAGCTGAGTCCAACAACATATAAAAAGATCATACACCATGACCAAGTGGGATTCATCCCAGGTTCACAAGGATGGCTCAACATACACAAATCAATCAACATCATACGCCACATTAATAAAAGTTAAAAACCACATGATCGTCTCAATAGATGCAGAAAATACATTTGACAAAGTCCAACATCCATTCATGATCAAAACTCTTACCAAAGAGGGTATAGAGGGAACATACCTTAACATAATAAAGGTCATTTATAAAAAACCCACAGCAAATATAATACGCAATGGAGAAAAGCTGAAAGCCTTCCCAGTGAAATCAGAACAACACAATGATGTCCACTCTCATCACTTTTATTCAGCATAGTATTGGAAATCTTATCCACAGCAATCAGACAAACAAACGAAATAAAAGGCATCCAAATAGGAAGAGAAGAGGTAAAACTGTCATTATATGCAGATGACATGATACTATATATAGAAAACCCTAAGGACTCCATACAAAAACTTCTTGAACTGATCAAATTCAGCAAAGTAGCAGCATACAAGATTAACATTCAGAAATCAGTCACATTTCTACATACTAACAATGAAATATTAGAAAAGGAATACTAAAATACAATACCTTTTAAAATTGCACCCCAAAAAATCAAATACCTGGGAATAAACTTGATGAAGGAGGTGAAACACTTATATGCTGAGAACTATAAAACATTAATCAAGGAAATGAAGGAGGATGCAAAGAAATGGAAAGATATTCCATGCTGCTGGGTTGGAAAAATTAAAATTTTAAAAATGGCCATACTGCCCAAAGCAATCTACAGACTCAGTGCAAGCCTTATCAAATTACCCATGACACTTTTCACAGAACTAGAACAAACAATGCAAAAATTTATATGGAATGACAAAAGACCCAGAATTGACAAAGCAATCCTGAGGAACAAAAACCAAGCAGGAGGCATAACTCTCCCAGACTTCAGGCGACATTACAAACCCAGAGTAATCAAAACACTGTGGTGACAGTACCAAAACAGACACATATAACAATGGAACAGAACAGAGATCCCAGAAATGAACCCAGACACCTATGGTCAATTAATCTTTGACAAAGGAGGCAAGAATATAAAATGGGAAAAAGAGAGTCTTTACAGAAAGTAGTGCTGGGAAAACTGGACAGCTGCATGTAAATCAATGAAACTAGAACACGCCCTCACACCATGCACAAAAATAAACTCAAAATGGCTTAAAGACTTAAATGTAAGACAAGACACCATCAAACTCCTAAAAGACAACATAGGCAAAACATTCTCTGATACCACCTTACAAATGTTTTCTCAAGTCAATCTCCCAAAATAACAAATAAAAGCAAAACTAAACCAATGGTACCTAATCAAACTGACAAGCTTTTGCACAGAAAAGGAAACCACAAAAAAAAGAGAGAGAGAGAGAGAGAGAACTAACAGAATGGGAGAAAATACTTTCAAATGATACAACTGACAAGGGCTTAATCTCTAAAATATATAAACAACTTATATAACTCAACATCATAAATGCCAACAACCCAATTGAAAAATGGGCAAAAGACCTGAATAGACATTTCTCCAAAGAAGATACACAAATGGCCAACAAGCACATGAAAAAATCTCAGCATCACTGAGTATTAGAGAAATGCAAATCAAAACTACCATGAGGTATCACCTCACATCAGTCATATTGGCCATCATTAACAAGCCCACAAATAGCAAATGCTGGAGAGGGTGTGGAGAAAAGGGAACCCTCCTGTACTGTTGATGGGAATGTAAATTGGTACAACCACTATGGAAAACAGTATGGACATATCTTAGAAAACTATACATAGAACTACCATATGACCCAGCAATCCCACTCTTGGGCATATATATGGACAAAATTTTCCTTGAAAAAGACACATGCACCCGCATGTTCATTGCAGCAGTATTCACAAAAGCCAAGACATGGAAACAACACAAATGTCCATTGACAGATGAATGGATTAAGAAGATGTGGTATATATACACAATGGAATACTACTCAGCCATAGAAAGAACAAAATAAGGCCATTTGCAACAACATGGATGGAACTAGAGACTCCCATACTAAGTGAAGTAAGTCGGAAAGAGAAACACAAATACCGTATGAGATCACATATCTGGAATCTAATACATGGCACAAATGAACCTTTCCATAGAAACAAAACTCATGGACATGGAGAACAGACTTCTGGTTGCGTAGAGGAGAGGAAGGGAGTGTGATGGATTGGGAAGTTGAGGTTAATAGACGCAAACTATTGTCTTTGGAATGGATTAGCAATGAGATCCTGCTGTATAGAACTGGAACTATGTCTAGTCATTTATGATGGAGCATGATAATGTGAAAGAAAAAGAATGTGTGCATGTATGTGTAACTGGGTTACCTTGCTGTACAGTAGAAAATTGACAGAACATTGTAAACCAGGTATAATGGAAAAAATAAAAATAGTTATATAAAAAAAAATTCTTGAGACTTCTATGAAACTACTGTTTACTTATCAGTTTTTTTTCTCATAATTTTTTATTCTTCCTTCAGTTGCAGAAGACTTTATAGTACTAGAAATGTTTGTTTACACTGTACTTATTCTGTTTAGCTAAGATTTCCAATGACTTTACAGACTATATTCTACTATGAACATAATGATAACTAGTACTCTAGCAAATATAATGATACTGGGAATAAGAATAAAAGGGGCAGAATAGAACGATGAAGGGAGTTAGTGAATTTGAGGAATAAATAGAAAAGGAATCAGGATAATAAACATCAAAATGTATATATAGGCTTAAAACAAAAAGCAACAGAGTTACAGTGGAGGAAAGTTCATGAAGAATTCCACAAAGCGGAAATTTAGAGAGTATGGAATTTAACAATTGCATATGACCCTGATTTTTCTTGGAATTCTTTTTACTTTGGATGATTTTTCTAAATCTGTAACTTTTACAAATAACTCCCACCAAAAAAAAGATCTTTTCAAATCTCCCTCTTCAAGCATAAGCTCCTTAATTAATTAAAAATAAGGAACTCTTTTATGAGTATATTGTATTCTTCCCTTTAACTTCTGCAGAATGTCTTCCTATTCCATCTACTCCTGCTTTACTTTGATGAGTTCTTAAAATTATCTGAGTATATTTCTATAAAAATAGTTGTATTCCTAAGTAGACTACTGAATTTGGTAGATAAAAATCAAAATCTGATTTTTTTCCATAATATCATATATGTAAACTTTGGCCAAAAATGTCAGCACAGACATATACATTAAAATTTAGTTACTATATTGAAAAATGCTGCTATTGTTTTTTGAAAATCAAAACAAAGTCTTTCCTTATTATCATGTAATTTCATTTTGGATTATTCTCATTTGTTAAAAAAAAAGGTCATGGACAAAAATCTTATAGAAATTTTAAAATAATTAACAAAAAGGAAAAAAATTGCTATCAATGACACTTTCAAATCCATTTCATTGACAACGTTTTGACATTTCAATAGTCTAATTTAACAAAATTATAGTCTAAAAGAAGTCTATTCTTACATGCTAATAGTTTAAAATGAGACTATTTGGTTACAAATTACTGTAAATGAAATTTCCATTATTTATTTGTATTGGTACACTATATTTGATTGATTCTTTCAAGACCCTTCACACAAGTAACTTTAGAATGAAATTTAAATATTTATTTGCCAAACTTACTAGATAATTTGTGATGTTGTTGCCTAATTTTTTGCGTTTGCCTGCCTCAAATGACAATTTGACCAGCAAACAATAACAGTAACAGAATGTTATTTGCTTAATTTTATTTTGAATGATCTAATAGTACCAGCTACAATTTTCTTTTAATTTTATATTCCCGCTATTTTTCTCACGTATTTACCCTGACAGAGTTATTCAGTATCTGTCAGGCAGTATATACACCAAGTACTAGGAAGTCATATATCAAAACATTTACATCTAGTAATAAATTTAATACTCCTATTGGAGAGAATCCCATACACAGGGAAATCTAGGCTCAGTCATGTAATTTTCCCCATGTTATGCTTCAACTCAGTGATACAGCCAGGATATAAATTGAAGCGGGATAGAAATTGGTTTGAGAGATTTTTTTTTCTTCCCCCTGTTCTCCGAGTTATTCATAATGCACTCTTGTTATTTGGTTTTAAACTATCATTTACCATTTTTAACTTTATATCTTGAAACAATTTTAGAGTCACAGAGAGTATAAAGGCAGTATGGAGAACTCACACATTTCACCTAGCTTCCCATAACATGAACATCTCGCATAACTACTACACAATTACAGACACTAAAAAAATTAATTTGGTATAATTTATTAACTATAGTTTTTTTCGATTTCACCAGTTTTTCTACTGATATACTTTTTCTATTGAGATCCAGTCTAAGATCCCACATGTAATTTTCCTCTTTTTCATCTCTTCTAATCAGTGACAGTTCAGTCTTTCTTTACCCTTAATGACTTTAACACTTTAAGAGAGTAATGGCCAGGTATGTTGTAGAATGTCCTTCGGTTTGTGTGTATATGAAGTTTTATAATGATTATATTGAGGTAATGGACTCTGGGGTAAAAAAGTCCCTTCCTAGGCATAAAATCAGGGAAACACAATGTGTACATGACTTAGTACTAGCTATGTTAACATTTACCACTTGGTTAAGTTGATATCTGCCAAATTTCTTCATTATAAAGTTTATATTTTGTCCTTTGTAACTAATAAATATTTGGAATTGATATACTTTAAAGCTATAAAATACCCCATTTTACCTTAAACTTTTGTTCTATATTTTAGCATCCACTGGAGTTTGCAAAAATTTTATAGAGCTCTAATGGTGTGTTATATTTCTTTCACATGTTTACATTTATTAATTGAAATTATCCTATTAGGAAGAGTTACCCCTTACTCCTCCATATCATCTTTAAATAAACAATAAGAAAAACGTTCCCTTCATGTTTAGCAATTTCAATACCCTTATACTGTTTTGCATAGATCCATATTTCCAACTGAAATAGTTTTTTTTCTGCTTGAAGGTAAGATTTTAACATTTCTAACACTGAAGTTCTGCAGACAACAAATCTGTTCAGTTCTGTATTGTGAAGGTTTCATGTGGTCTTCATTTAGGAAAGATATATTCAATGGGCAAATAATTCTAGGTTGATAGTTTTATTTTTCATCACTTTAGTGGTGTTATTCCTACTGTCTTCTGTTTTTTAAAAGTGTAGTTCATTTGCAATGTTGTGCCAATTTCTGCTGTACAGTATAGTGACCCATTCATACATACACATACATATATGTATATGTGTATATGTATAGATATATATTCTTTTTCTCATATTGTCTTCCATCATGTTCTATCCCAAAAGCTTGGATATGGTTCCCCGTGCTGTACAATAGGACCTCATTGTTTATTCATTCTAAATGTAATAGTTTGTATCTACTAACTACAAAATCCCCTACCTCCTACTACCTCCCCTCTCTTCCATGGCAAACACAAGTCTGTTATCTATGTATATGAGTCTCTTTATATTTTGTAAATAGGTTCATTTGTGCCATACGGTAGGTTCCACAAAGAAATTATTTCAAATGGTATTTGTCTTTCTCTTTCTGACTTACTTAACTTAGTATCAGAATCCCTAGTTGCATCCATGTCTCCTCAACTGCCATTATGTCACTACCTTTTATAGCTGATTGGTATTCCATTGTGTATACATACATCTTTTTTTTTTTTCTTTTTAGGGTCGCACCTGCAGCATATGGAGGTTCCCAGGCTAGGAGTCAAATCAGAGCTGTAGCTGCTGGCCTACACCACAGCCACAGCAATACTGGATCTGAGCCACGTCTGTAACATACACTACAGCTCATGGCAACACTGGATCCTTAACCCACTGAACGAAGCCAGGGATCAAACCTGCATCCTCATGGATACTAGTCAGATTTTTTTTTCACTGAGTCATGACAGGAACTCCTATATATGACATCTTAATCCATTCATCTGTCAATGATCATTTAGATTGTTTCCATGCCTTGGCTATTGTGAATAGTGCCTCAATGAATATAGTGAGCAGGTATCTTTTTGAATTATAGTTTTGTCCAGATATATGCCTAGGGGTGGGATTGCTGGATCATATGGTAGTTCAATATTTAGTTTTCTGAGGAGCCTCCATACTGTTCCCTGTAGCAGTTGTAACAATTTACATTCCCATCAAAAGTGAAGGAGGGGTCCTGTTTCTCTAGACTCTCTCCAGCATTTATCTGTAAACTTGTTAATGATTGCCAATTGGAGCAGTGTGAGGTGGTACCTCCTTGTAGATATGATTAGCATTTCTCTAATAATTAGTGATGGTGAGCATTTTTTCATGTGCCTATTGGCCACCCATGTGTCTTCTTTGGAGAAATTACTATTTATGTCTTCTACCCATTTTTTGATTGGGTTGGTTTTGTTGTTATTGTTATTAATTTGTATGGTTTGTTTGCATATATTGGGAATTAGGCCCATGTCAGTTGCATTGGTTACAAAGATTTTCTCCTATTCTATGGGTTGTCTTTTCATTTTTTTATGTTTTCCTTTGCTGTGCAAAAAATCTTTTGAGTAACATCATTCTCAATGGTGGAAAAAATGAAAGCATTTTTGCTAAGATCAGGAACAAGATAAGGATGTCTACTTTTACCACTGATATTCAAAATAGTTTTGGATGTCCTAGCCATAGCAATCTGAGAAGAAAAAGAAATAAAAGGAATCCAATTGGAAAAGAAGTAAAACTATCACCGTTTGCAGATGACATGATAACATATCTAGAAAATCCTACAGACACTACCAGAAAACTGTTACAGCTCATTAACAAATTTGGGAAAGTTGCAGGATACAAAATTAATACACAGAAATCAACTGCATTTCTATATATTGACAACAAAATATCAAAAAGAGAATTTAGGGGACAAATCCCATACACCAGTGAATCAAAAAGAATAAAATACCTAGGAATAAACCTACCTAAGGAGGCAAAAGATCTGTACTCTGAAAACTGTTAAGACACAGAAGAAAGAAATAAAAGAGAAAAAAATATATGGAAAGATATACTATGCACTTTTATTGGAAGAATCAGTATTATCAAAATGACTACACTACCCAAGGCAAGCTATAGATTCAATGCAATCCCTATTAAATTACCAATGACAGTCTTCACAGAACTAGAAAAAAAATTTTAATCTGTATGTAAACACAGAAGACCCTGAAAGGCAAAGCAATATTGAAAAATAAAAACAGCAATGAAAGAATCAGGCTCCCTGACTACAGACTATACTATAAAGCTACAGTCATCAAAACAGTATGGTACTGGCACAAAAATGGAAATATAAATCAATGGAATGGGATAGAAATCCCAGAAATAAACTGAAACACCTATCGCCAACTAATCTATGACAAAGGAGGCAATAACTTTTGAGTTATGAAAAGGCAGTCTCTTCAATAAGTGGTGCTGGGAAAACTAGAAAGCTACATGTAAAAGAATAAAATCAAAACATTTTCTAAAACCACATACAAAAATAAACTCAAACTGGATTAAAGACCTAAATATAAGACCAGATATTATAAAACTCCTAGAGGAAAATATATGCAGAATGCTCTTTGACGTAGATCACGGCAACATCTTGTTTGATCCACCTCCTAGAAAAATAACAACAAAACCAAAAATAAACCAGTGGGACCTAATTAAACTCCCCTTGTCTTCTGGCCTCAACAATTTGTGAATAAAAACATTGGTCACACTTATCTTTACTCCAATCCAGGAGTAAATATTTTAGGTTTTGTGGACCACATACTGTGTCTATTGCATATTCTTTTGTAAAAAGTATAAAGAAAAAAATGTTCTTAGATTTTGGGCTATACAAAGAGTAGGCTTCATGACAATTTTGGCACATGGATCATATTTTATTTACCCCTTATGTATTTTTCTCTTTCAGCTTATAGGTTTTCTCTTTATTATTATTAATTTTTAAAAATAGTATAATTATGAATTGCCTTAAGGAAATTTTGTAAACATTTCCTCTTGGTGCTTTTTTTTTCTTTTTATGGCCACACCTGTGGCATAAGGGAAGTCCCAGGCTATTGGTAAAATCAGAGCTATAGCTCCAGTCCTATGCCACAGCTGCAACCACACTGGATCCAAGTGCATCTGCAACTTATGCAGCAGCTTGTGGCAACACTGGATTCTTAATCCACCGAGCAAGGCCAGGGATCAAATCTACATCCTCATGGACACTTTGTCAGGTTCTTAACTCACTCAGCCACAACAGGAACTCCAACTCTTGGTGTTTGTTGAACATCTTGGGTATCTGGGTGTAAATTCAGCAAATTTGGAAAAAATTTGACCATAATTTAAATTTTTCTCTTACTCTAACCTCTCTATTAGACTCCAATCTCACATATATTAGCCTGGTCAATTTTGTTTCTTTTTCTCTATATTTTATTCAGTTTTTCTATCTTTCTACTTCATTTTGGATAGTCTGTGAAACTATATTTACAAATTAATACTGTTTCTCTGTACGATTTAATCCGATACTAACCCAATCCAATGAATTTTTCATTTCAGATTTATATTATATGTATATTTTTGTTAGCAATTCCATTTATCATCTCATTATGACAATATTTTCTTCTAAAGCTCGATAATGTTTGTAACTGATTTTATAGTCTTTGGTAGCAAATTTCCCCATTATTTTCATTTCTGAGAATGTTTACATTGATGGATAGCGCTTCTAGTTACGAGACTCATTTTCCTGATTCTTCATGTGTGTCATGTACATTTTTTTCAGCAGGTGCTTGTGAATGTTATGTTGTTAAAACCCAACATCTGTGTCTTTCTTTAAAGAGTCAGGTACATTTTACTAGTAGACAGTTGTTACTTGTTGATTAGTCTGATCCTTTTTAGTCTTTGTGTGTTTTGTTTTTGTTTTTGAGAGAAGTTCTAGAGCAGTATTTCTCTAGTGCTATTTCTGCTCTACTACTAAGGCATGACTGTTCTAGAGTCTTTCTACATAGTGTTCCATGTACTAATAAGTCTCCACTCTGGATAATTAGGACTTGAATAAAGCTTAGATTTGTAAGATCTTAGGAACTACTTGGTTTATAACTGCTTGAAAATTGTTCTTTATTTAGAAGATGTTCTTTTCCTGGCCATGGGAGTTTTACTCTTAATGTGGGCAGATTATAATTCCACTAAAAACTCAGCAAGATTCCTCTGTAGATTTATGGAACTATTTCTTGTATCTCTTCCATTTCATGTTTTCTATCTTATAAATTTAAGCCATTTCAGTATCCTAAAATTCCAACTCTCATATTATCAAAATAAAACGGCTGATTTTTGTTTAGGTTCTTCTCACTCTACTGCATTCCAAAAATTTTCTCTAAGCTTAAAGCTACTGCAATTTGTTTTCCTAATTCTGGGGAAAACAGTACTGTACTTACTATAACATCTAAAATGTTAGTTTTATATAATTTATGCAGTTAGTTGTTTATGAAAGGAGAATAATATATATGGATATATACAGAGATCAGTAACAAATATCTCACGGTCATACTAAAAAGGAATTTTCTGTTAAAAAACCTTTAATTTTTGGTGGTATCAATTTCATAGATCACATACTTAGATGTAAAAGAAACAAATATATGAATATAGACACATTTGTTCAAATATACAATTTATGTATATATGCAAAGCTTTAAATTTTTTTATTATAATAGAGTTGATTTACAGTGTTTCTTCAATTTCTGTTGTACAGCAAAGTGATCCGATCACACATAGTTCCCTGTGCTGTACAGTAGGACCCCACTGCCCATCCATTCCAAATACAAGAGTTTGAGGAGTTCGCATTGTAGCTCAGAGGAAACAAAATCTGACTAGCATCTATGAGGGCTCAGGTTTGATCCCTGGCCTCACTCAGTGGGTTAAGAATCTGGCATTTCTGTGAGCTGTGGTATAGACAGGCCAGAAGCTACAGATCCAATTTGACCCCTAGCCTGGGAACCTCTGTACGCCACAGGTGCGGCCCTAAAAAGTAGTCCCTCTCAGGAAAAAAAAAAAAAAAACTAATATAACGTTTTGCAGCCACCAAACCCAAATTCCCTATCCAACCAACTACCTCCCCTCCCCGCCAACCCTCCCCGTGGCAACCGCAAGTCTTCCCTCCATGTCCTTGGTCTTTTGCTGTTTTGTAGATAGGACCATCCGTGCCATATTTTAGGTTCCTCACATAAGTGATATCATATAGTTGTCTTTCTCTTTATGACTTAACATAAGAATCTCTAGTTCCATCCACGTTGCAGCAAATGGTATTAGTTTGTCCATTTTATTGGACAATGAAATGCTGAGAAGTATTTCATTGTGTACATGTGCCATATCTTTGTAATCCATTCGTCCACAGACGGACATTTAGGTTGTTCCCATGTCTTGGCTATTGTGAATAGCACTGCAATGAACATACGGATGCATGTATCTTGTTCAATGAAAGTTTTGTCTGGATATATGCCCAGAAGTGGAATTGCTGGATCATATATATGGTAGTTCTATATTTAGTTTTCTGAGGAGCCTTTATACTGTTCTCCATAGTTTTTGTGCCAATTTACATTCCCATCAACAGTATAGGAGGGTAACCTTTTCTCCAGACCCTCTCCAGCATTTGTTATTTGATGACTTGTTATTGATGAACATTCTAACTGGTGTGAGGTGGTAGTACCTCTATTGTAGTTTTGATTAACATTTCTCTAATAATTACTGATGTTTAGCATTTTTGCATGTGCCTACTGGCTATTCATATATCTTCTTTGAAGAGATGTCTGTTTAGGTCTTCTGCACATTTTTCAACTGGGTTGTTTGTTTTTCTGTTGTTGAGTTGTATGAGTTGTTTAAAGATTTGAGAGATTACTATCTTATGACCCTTTTTATTTCTGTGGAGTCAGTTGTAATTTCTCCTTTTTCATTTCTAATTTTATTGATTTGAGCCCTCTCTTTTTCTTGATGAGTCTGGCTAAAGGTTTATCAATTATGTTGATTTTTTCAAAGAATCAACTTTTGGCCTCACTGATATTCTCTATTGCTTTTTTTGTCTCTGTTTCATTTATTTCTGCTCAGATCTTTATGTTTGTTTTTCCTTCTACTAATTCTGGGCTTTGTCTATTCTTCCTTCTCTAGTTTTTTTAGGTGTAAGGTTAGATTGTTTATTTGATCTTTTTCTTGTTTCCTGAGATAAGATTGTACTGCTATAAACTCGCCTCTCAGAACTGCTTTTGCTGTGTCCCATAAGTTTTGGTTTGTTGTTATCTTCACTGTCATTTGTCTCTAAGTGTCTTTTGATTTCCTCTTTATTTCTTCAACTATTCATATTTGTCAATGGGTGATTTTTTTTAACCTTTATATTATCTTTGTCTTTACCAATGAGTTTTCTCATTTGAAATTTTCTTGTTTCTAATTATGGCTTTTTATTTTCTGCCTACAGTAGTAGCTGGTTTGGAGGTGCTGAATTCTCTTAGCTTTTATTCGTCTGAAAAGCTTTTGATCTCTCCATCAAATCTAAATGAAAGCCTTGCTGGGTATAGTATCTGTGGTTCTAGATTCCTTCCCTTCATGAACTTAAATATATCTTGCCTCTCCCTTCTAGCTCGCAAAGTTTCTGCTGAAAGATCAGCTCTTATCCTTATGGGGGTTGCCTGTATGTTATTTGTTAATTGTTCCTTGTGGCTTTAATATTTTTTCTTTGTATTTAAGTTTTGTCAGTTTGATTAGCATGTGTCTTGCTGTTTCCCCTAGGGTTTATCCTGTGTGGGATTCTCTGTGCCTCCTCAACTTGAATAAGTGTTTTCCTTCCCACATTAGGGAAGTTTTCAGCTATAAGCTTTTTGAATATTTTCTCTGGCCCTTTCTCTAGTCTCCTTCTGGAAGCCTGATGATAAAAGTGTTGGAATATTTAATGTTATCTGAGAAATATCTTAGACTCTCCTCAGTTCTTTTCATTCTTTTTTCCTTACTTTTTTTCTGTGGCAGTGATTTATACCCCTCTGTCTTCTACCTCACTTATTCATTCTTCTGCCTCAATTATCCTGATGTTGATTCTTTCTAGTGTATTTTTCATTTCAGGTATTGTGCTATCCATCTTAGCTTGCTTGTTTTTTAGATATAGGATTTTTAAAAAATTTCTTGTAACTTGTCTGTCTGTGCCTCCATTTTTTTTTTCCAAGATCTTGGATCATCTTTCTATCATCATTGTGAATCCTTTTTCAGGTAGAATACCTAACTCTTCATTTAGCTGTTTTTTTTGTGTGTGTGTGTGTTTTTGTCTTGTTCCTTTGTCTGAAAGCAATTTCTTTGTCATTTCATTATATCTTTGTATGTTTATTATTCCCTTTACAGCTGGTGCCTACTCAGAGTTTTCAGGGGTCGTAGTGGCTTACATGTACCCAGAGCATGTGATGCAAGTGGTGGTACTACACTACCTCTCCTGGAGCTAGATTGCTGCTAGGAATGGGGTCTGTTATAGAGTTGGCTGGGGTTCATGGTTCATGGGATTGATTTCATGTCAGGGGGAGCAGAAATGGCTCTCGCAACCCCTACTGCTTCCATGTATCTCTCAGGATGGTTTCCTGAAATTGGCAATGTCACTAACTGCTCCTGCAAGCCCTTCTTTTGTAAGGGAGGCTGCAGAGGCAGCAGCCTTTCTATTGCCACTCCCTTTGGTTGATCTAGGGAGTGTTCTCTATATCCCCAAAGGCAGGGGCTGCTCCCTATCCACCGATAAAATAATCTCACTGTAGCTGTAGGATCTGCACAGTTCTGGTGGCACCTCCCCTTCTGGGCTGATGGCAGAGTGATCCTTCTAACCACTGCAAAGTAAAACATATGTCAGCAGGCCCCTCTAAGCTCCCATGCAACATACTCTGCTTCTGTGGTCCTCTGCTTGATCACTGGCATGGATCATGGAGCTTGTGCAGAGTGCTCCTTCTAACCATTGCAAAGTAAAATATATGTCAGCAGGCCATGACTTGAGGAATCTTCTAAGTATTATTAGTCTCTCAAACATTAAGCTAAATGTTCTGTCATTCTGTCCAGGGGTGAGGCAACCAGAATAATTTTTCCTTCAAGAGGGCACTGGTCCATGGATATTTTTATTTTCTCACTATCTTTGTTTACCTTCTTCCCAGACACTTTATGAAGGTTTACCAGGTGAGCAAAACACATTTTAAGAAAATATTTATTTTTCTATGTCAGTTACTTAGGTTAGGTGATTACCTTAAAAGCTTAAAAGACTCCTTATCATGTAACTCAAAAGCCTTTTTTGTCAAGACTGTTTTGTCTCTCTTGAATTCAAAAATATTTTGAAATTTGGAACACGAGAGATGATTTATTTCTTAAGTCTTTATCTTGTACCTTTCCTTTCTTGAAACAGTAAAATATTCTTACTCTCCCTGAAATGGGAGTAAGGAGTATGTGGGAATAAAACTGAAATTTAAAAACACATTGATGAATAACTGCAAAACATTTTTTTTTTCATCATCATGACTTCAAAGCTCTAATTCCAAAGAATTTGAGAATTATCTCTACAGTTACCTCCAGACGTCTTATATTAAAGCCACTTAGAGGTCTCTTCCTTTTAAAAGAGCTGGCAGTCCTGACGCAAATTCTAAGAAACCTAAAGAATCATAACCTCTCTCCTGCCTTTTAAGAGGTAGAAGGAAAAGTGAAAATATTTGAAAGTAGCCAGAAACCTGTGGTGCCAGTCTCAATTCTGCCAATGACTAGCTGTACTATCAAGAAATAATCACTCAAACTTTAGTCTGTGAATTACCCAACTAACATTTCTGGAGCATCATATATGGGCTGGACACTTAATTTAGGCTATTTTTTTCAATTATCACAAAGTTAGTACAATCAGAAAGTGTAGGTAACTTGTCTAAGATCTTAAAGGAATTAACTGGCAAAATTGTAGCTGAAGGAGGCTAAGTACTATTCCAATATAATAAATATTTCCTGATACCTTTTTTTTTCTTAATTGTGATTTGTTGGAATACATTATTTTGGATAACAAACTGGATGCTTGCTAGCCCATACACTTTAGCAGAGGTTTTATTTCCTTTTTGTACCTCTTATTTTGTATATAGCACATGTATTCTATCATATGTTTTTAAAATTCTTACACACACACAAGGCTTACTAACCTCTTGAAAATTTGTTAATTATATCCACTTTCCTAATGGTGGCCATCATGCCCAAAAGGATTGAATTTATCTCCAGCTATCTCCTCTATGGCTAACATTCTCATTATGCAATGTGTAATGTTTTCTCACCATGTATGCTGTGAGGGTGACATCAACAGTGAAATATATGAATTAATACTTACACAAGCTAACATGACTTTTGCATTATAAAAATGTCATTTTAAAAAAGGAGAGCATGCAATGATAAAAAAATGTATGGGCCTGTGTTTGAAATCAAATAATATAAAGGCTTATCTAGTTTACACAGAGAATACAGTAATTAAATCAATTATAAGACATTTGTCTTTGCACTGGAATACTGGTTCGATGTGAAAATGTTAATGAATTATTTTCCAGAACTCCTGAATGATGATTTTTGGGTTAATTGATAGCTGGGGAGGTAATGCATATAATTTAATTTCTTTAAATTCAAGTGCCTATAGTTTTGGTAGTTTACATCTGGAAACAACTTCTTTCTTACTAAAGTGACAGAGATGAAAAGTTAATTTGTGACTTCTGTCAAAAACAACTCTTTTAATAACTATAAATCCTCTAAGTTGTGATGTAAGTTTTTAGGCTCGTTTCATCTTTTAATCAAGATTGTCTTTTCTCTCTCTCCTTTTTATTTCCTTTTTTAGGGCCATACCTATGGCATATGGAGGTTCCCAGGCTAGGGGTCAAATTGGAGCTACAGCTGCTGGCCTGCACCACAGCCACAGCAACGCCAGATCGGAGCCGCATCTGCAACCTACACCACAGCTCATGACAACGCCAGACAGTTAATCCACTGAGCAAGACCAGAGGTTGAACCTGCAAGCTCATGGTTCCTAATCGAATTCGTTAACTGCTGTGCCACAATGAGAACTCCCAATTTTCTCATTTTTTTTTATCTTCACTAATGCAATCTGGTAAATAGTATGGGAAGGAAAACCAGGTCTAGAACAATACTAGAAAACCCTAGCAAAGGCCCATTCCTACCACTACACACAAGCTTTAGAGAAATAATAAACATAATAATATCTTAACATTTACAAAAAATGTATAGCTACACTGAAAAGAGATTATGATAGCATAATAGCCTCTAATTTCACAAAAGCATTACTTTCAATCTCCTTTTACATTTCATCCTCTGATGTAGTGGTTCTCAAATCTGGCTGCACAATGGAATCACATAAAGAGTTTTAAAAAAAAGAGTCCTATACCTAGAGATCCTGATATGATAGCATACTGCCCGGGCACCTGGAATCACTAAAAGCTCCCCCAAGAGATTCTAATGTGCAGCCAAGGCTGAGGATCATAGACTAGCAGCCCTTTGTAAATTCTCAAGACATGCTCGCTCATGCATTTGGGCTGCTGACTCTCCTACCCCTCCCAGATCGTTGCCTTACTATCCTTTTGCTTTAGGCTGTAAACCAGATATTATTCTAAAGGCAGTGATGCTCTGTTCTAAGTATTATATCTGATTTTCTGTTGAAGATACAGCTTATGCATTATTGGTTCTTATCTCTGGATGCTACTTTGCTATGGACATTCCAATAATAGGTTCATAACAAATCTGTTGCTGCATATACGTTACTCATGCTCCTGGTTTCATAGTGACCTCTGTTTAGGCCAGGAGAAGGTTGATACTAGATCTCTTGGAAATTCAGTAGAAAAGAATGGGTAACTATTTTTGTTCTCTTCGTCATATTAAGCACAATACTGGAGGACCTATCTCCTAGAATTTATTCACAGGTTAAAAAAGATATCTCTACTGATTTAAGGCTTACGATGAGTTAGAAAAAGAATTTAGTGTAGTCCAAGGTATCCCTTTCTTAGCACTGGGAAATGATTTAAATAGGGAAAAACGAGTGAGAAGAAAGTAAGTCTGTAAACTTTCTTTAGGTCTTTGAAGATCTTTACTGGAAAGATTGATTAAATGAATGAGCGTAATATTCCTGTAAAGCAAAAAGACTTCAATCCATTTCTGGACTCTGAAAAAAAATTACATTACCAAACTGGCACACTTGAACTTGGCAAGGCAGATTTAAAAAAAAAATATGAAACATGTTATCAGTTCCTAGGTAACATGAACTCTGGATGCTATGGATACTAAAGTACTGCTTTAGGACCTCCAAGTATGAGTTTGGTGACCTCACAAGGTGGAGATGGATGGTTGAGTCTAGATCCACAGCTGGCAAGAACTGAGTAAAAATGGCATTAACAGTACAGAAATGCTCAGTACTTCCTAGTACCATTGCTTGAGCAAAATGAATAAACTATGAGTTCATTCAACTTGGACCTCTCCATCAGAGACCAATGTTGCTTGCAGGAACTGACCAATGAACAATAGCTATCTCAGACCCAAGATCAGCATAAAACAGTCATTTTCCCTAAATCTGCAAGGAGAGCAAAACCATACCCTCCTTCAGAGACTCATTCTGTTATCAAGTTCAGCAGTATGGGAAAGGCTGAATAATTTTATACAAAATTAACTAAAAGGATTGTTTAAATTGTGTTATTCTAAGCTTTCACAGGAGTAGTTATTAATTTTGCAGATAACAGCTATGTACGGATTTAGGAGGAAAAGACTGAAGCTTGTTTGCTTTGTTTAAAGTACATTAGGCCTTTTCTATACACAATCTCATTGCATCAAGATGGAGCTATATTGAGAAGCACCCTTATGAATCGCCCCTCCCCAACAATTCTAGGTTTCACCTATCTTTACCTACTTCCTTATCACCATGGAAGATGAGATCACAATGGATCTCCTGATTCCTCGTGTCTCCCTTTACTGCCTGAATGTTACTCCTTATCTTCTCTCTCCTATAACTCCATCCTATCCTTTGCTACCAACTCTTTCACATCAACTTTTAAATACATACAAACATTTCCCACCATAAAATTATTAAACAAAATAAGTAAGACACACAGGCCTTTTCAACTCTACATATTTTCAGCTACTATTCTATTTCCAATTATAGCTAATATAATAACATCAAACCATACTCAATGTTTATAAGATTTGTCTACCATCATCCTGAAAATATTTTTGCCAAGACCTCTAATGACTGATTTATCTCTAAATCCAAAGAACCTCTGCAGTCTGTCTCATTTACGCTCTGCAACATATGCTAATTTTTTTGCATTTTGTGATGTTTTTTCACTCCCAATTCCCTGTCTCTCTGGCTACTTCGTTTTATTCTCCTTTATTAACTCATCTTCTTTAGCCACTCTTTAAAAAAACAAATGCTCCTGGGATTTCTAATTAATAGGTCCCACCCACTTACATGGCTTGAACCACCTCTTGTATAATATTTTTGGTTTTTTGCCTTTTCTAGGGCCGCACTTGCAGCATATGGAGGTTCCCAAGCTAGGGGTCCAAACGGAGCTGTAGCTGTCTGCTTATGCCACAGCCACAGCAACGTGGGATCCAAGCCGTGTCTGCAACCTACACCACAGCTCACAGCAACGCTGGATCCTTAACCCACTGAGCAGTGCCAGGGATCAAACCTGCAATCTCATGGTTCCTAGTCAGATTTGTTAACCACTGAGCCACGACAGGAACTCCCTTTGTGTATACTCTTAACAATTAAAATTAATACTTTCAGCCTACGTTTTATTCCTAAATACTAGAAATATAAATTAAAGTATACAATTGACTCTTTTCACTACTCAAACTCACTGTCCCTCTAAAGAAATCGTATGGGATTCATATCTGCTTTTGGAGGTACACGTCCCACCCCTATCTTCTTGGTTAACCTTTAATTTGGGTCACATTTTATGTCTCTTTCTTAATGCCCTCCTGCCTTGTTCACTTGTTCTATTTGTTTGGAAGTTATCTTATTCAGGCCACCAACAATTTTTTAACTTAAGTACTATGAATCACTTCTTAATTGGTAATGTTTTATCTGCTCTTAACCCCTTTAGAAAACTTCTCTCATTAAAGAGTGAGGGTTCTTAAATGCATATGTAAATATGCTGCAACATTAAAAAGTATTCAGAATAAAAAACAATTCTTATTATACAGGTTGTCATCATCTATTCTCAGCCATGATGAAATATTTCCACTACTTTTTTCTTTAAACATGAAAGCTCTTTTTGCATCCAGGATGAATTCTGAATTAGTCTACAGAATTCATCTCAGACAGCTCTTCCTTCAAAAAGCTTTCCAAGTGAAAGTGTAAATTAGGTACCTCGAGTGATAAATAAAATTTTATGTTTTCATGCCACCCTGTTCTGTTTCTGAATCATTTAACATAAGGTAAAACATGGTGTGTTTAATAATCTGCATTTCTCCCACTGAACCATATGCTTTTGAAGACAAAACAGTCTTTGGCATATTTGTATTCTCATTTCTCAGCAAACTTCCTAGAAGTGTATTTAACAAATAAAATAATAAACAAGTACACATATTTCAGGATTCTACGATCAATTTCATGTACTTGTTACAGACTAGTGTGAAAGTTAAAAGTGTATAGGAATATCTATGCATACTAACTCCTACTTCTATGAAGAGTAATTCTCCTTTAAATTCACCATAAACCCTTACTGAAATACCATCTTTGCGTATTTTAAAAAATGTCGAAGGAAACAGTGGAGCCCTGACTTATCTAGGAGAAAGCCTGGAGTTGACAGTTCTTATAAACAAAATGAGATAATACGATCTCCTTAAAACTGTTTTTCTATCATTTAGATTTTTGTCGTGATTTGAAGGTTTCCTTAAGAGAGATCGAGAAAAGAGACACAAGCAAAAAAAAAAAAAAAAAAAAAAGGAAAAGAAAGAAAGATAAAAAGGTCTATCAGATTGAATTCGCCCTGCCACATCCAATTTGTGGCAGAGACACTGCCCCTACTTACAAATGAATACACATTGAAAATGTAATTTTTATTCTTTCTCTTTCTGTTTCATTTCACTTTCTTGCTTTGGTAATTCCACTGCCACCTGAGCACTATCTGTGAATATGAAAATATGTAATGCAAGAAGATTCTACTATAGAACTTGGACATGTTTATGAGCTATCATTAAATCAGTCAACTAAGTATGCAGGAGCATATTATAAAGACCGATATAGTTAAACAATATAAAAGGGCATAAAAAAGTCAATTATATCTAGGAGTCACCAGTAAACTAACTTTTTTACTATAGAGCATGTTTTGAAGTATATTAAAAAACAATATATGCTTCTGGTTCTTTAATGTGTAAAGGACTATATATCAAAACTTCAGTGACTGGGAGTTCCCACTGTGTCTCAGTGGAAACGAACCAGACTAGTATCCACAAGGATGCAGGTTCCATCCCTGGTCCCACTCAGTGGGTTAAGGATTCGGCATTGCCATGAGCTGTAGTGTAGGTCGCAGACAGGGCCTGGAGGATCCCACATTGCTGTGGCTATGGTGTAGGCTGGCAGCTGCAGCTCTGATTCAACCACTAACCTGGGAACTTCCATATGCCACACCTGTGACCTTAAAAGGCAAAAAAACAAAAAGCAGAAAAAAAAAACAAAAAAACCCCAAAAACTTCAGTGGCTATCATTATTATTATGATTACCTTTTTGGCTTTTTGGGACCACACCCATGGCATATGGAGGTTCCCAGGCTATGGGTTGAATAGGAGCTACAAGTGCAGGCCTATGCCACAGCCACAACAATGCCAAATCTGAGCGGTGTCTGCAGCTCACAGCAATGCCAGATCCTTAACCCACTGAGCGAGGCCAGAAATCGAACCTGCGTCCTCATGGATACTAGTCGTATTTAGTAACCACTGAGCCATGAAGAGATCTCCAAAATGGCTAATGTTACATTAGAGTTTTTCAGGCCATGCATATCACAGGATTTGATCTGTATAATGCTGAAGTCAACAATGAAATTGAACTGTCGTACATACTATATAAGCATTCATTCTTAACAAAAAAAAATGAATAGCTTAATAAATTATCTACCAAGGGCATGCTTTATTTCTTTCTGATTTTTACTTTTTTAACATTTTTTATTAAAGTATAGTTGATTTACAGTGTTGTCCCAATGTCTGGTGTACAGCATAGTGACCGAGTCATACATAAATATACACTCCCTTTCTTATATTATCTCCCATCCTGGTCTATCCCAAGAGATTGAATATAGTGCCCTGTGCTATAGAGTATGACCTCATTGCTATCCATCCTAAATGTAATAGTCTGCATTTACTAACCCAAATTGCCAGTCCATCCCACTCCCTCCCTCCTCCCCCTTGGCAAACACTAATTTGTTCTCAGTGTCTGTGAGTCTGTTTCTGTTCTGTTCATCTGTGCCATATTTTACATTCCACATTATAAGTGGTATCACATGGCATTTGTCTTTCTCTTTCTGATTTACTGCAATTAGTATGAGAATCTCTAGTCGCATCCATGTTGGTGCAAATGCCATTATTTCATTCCATTTTATGTCTGAGTAGTATTCTATTGTATATATGTACAACATCTTAATCCATTCATCTGCTGATGGACATTTAGGTTGTTTCCATGTCTTTACTATTGTGAATAGCATTGCAATGAACATGGGGTGTATGTATCTTTTTGAATTACAGTTTTGTCCAGATATATGCCAAGGAGTAGGATTGCTGGATCATATTTAGTTTCCTGAAGAACCTCCACACTGTTCACCATAGTGGTTGTAGCAATTTATATTCCCAGCAACAGCGAAGGATGATTCCATCAAAGGTATAGTTTAACCTCAGCACGGTATAAAGGATGTTGAATTTAATGAGTTAATCTTATAAATACTTACTGACTAATTGCATATTTAGGATTCTATGCTAAGTCATAGATATCTGTAGGGGAAAATGACCAAGAATGAGGATTTAATTGTAATTGAAAAGAAACAGAAGATAGTTGACATGTAGTTGCTGCCTTCAAAATAATGTATGTAACATTTAGACAGCAAAATGTAAGCATATTTGAAAAGAAGTCTTCAGTCCTCCTGAAAAAAAAAAAAAACTAAATGTATTCATACATGAGCTTCTAGAAGGAAATAACCAAGCTTTACCAAGCTATATTTCTTAAACGAACCATCATATGAATCAAGATAATGGTAAAATCAAGTAGCTGAAATTTTGTTCCTATTTATTTACAAATCCCAGAGGATAACCTCCCCATCCCCCCAATGAAAGCAGTGATATTTACTAATCTTGATCAGACCCCATTTAAAAGCTCAATGTTTTTTAAATGCTCAAAAAAAAGCTATTTTAAAGAAAAGTTATGAAAATTTGGTTTAAGCATAATTAGCAGAAAGGGGTATTTGTTATGATTTTGTTTGTTATTTATACATAGTACCATTCGAGTGTAAATAAAATAAATGTTATTCACATTTGAGTATGGATAATTATATAACAAATTTTAATTCTTTGTTTTTCAAAAGAAATACTGCTAAGTAAAATTATTTTTTTTTTAACTTTAAGAATTTGTATAAAATGATCAGGGCACAATCTAAAGAATCATTCTATATGCCCTAATTATGCGATTTTGAAAATTTAAGTGGACACATCTAAAAATAGGTGATAATATTTACTTAATGCTCCTACCATTTTGTTAAAAACAAAAATATATTTCTATGCACATTAGAATTAGAAGTAAAGATGTGTGCGTTTGTGTGTGTATGTGTGTGTGTGTAAATGGTATAGCTGCATACAAAGTTAAATGAAGGTCTTTGTTAATTAAAGTGAAAAAATATTGCTCTAATTTTAAAGTTATTTAAGGTTTATTTTTCATTCACTACTTTAACACAAAGTTTGAGCAATTATACATGTTTTATTATATACTATTAATGATCAGAACGAGTTTATAATAAGATTATGATACACACACATACTATTATACAAACATGGATATTTAGCTGAGCCTGAAGAGAAACTGCTCTAAAATTGCAGGTGTGATTATTCTTGTTCCATAAAAATAATTTACTGTTTCATTGATTTAATGAAACTTTTTGCATCAGAACTCTTTACTGAAAGCACCAATTTATAGTCAATTGACTGAAGCTGGATAAGGATATGCTACATGATGTTTGGGACCAACTCTTGTTTCTAGTGAAACTGGTGACAATAACATCTGACTGCACAAATATGAGAAAGCTAAGTAGCTTCTCTCTGCCTTATTTTCCTCGTCTGTATTTTGAGAATCACGATAGTACCTAATGTATTCTGTTGTTAAATAATACCTAAGGTAAAATACATAAATGGCTCAGTGGCTGTGAGAAAGTTGACCCTCAACAGATGTTAACTATAGATACATCAATGCATCAAAATTAATTTTTTTCTGCTTTTTTTTAAAGGGCCACACCTGTGGCATGAGGAAATTCCCAGGCTAGGGGTCAAGCTGGAGCTGTAGCTGCTGGCCTACGCCACAACCACAATGTGGGATCCAAGCTGCATGTGCAACCTATACCACAGATCACGGCAACACTGAACCCTTAACCTACTGAGAAAGGCCAGGGATCAAACCAGCATCCTTATGGTTACTAGTCAGATTAGTTTCTACTAGGCCACAATGGGAACTCCCTATATTAATTTTTAACTGAGGATAAACCTTAATTAGATGGATAAAAATAACTGAGAGGAGAACCAATTTGTGCAGTATGACTTTAGAATTTAATCTGTGTAATCTCTAACTTCAATCTTGTTTCTCTACTTATGATAAATTTAATTAAAAAAATTCATTTTCCATAACAATACAAATAAGGCAACATGATAAAGTATAAAGAACATGGAATTTGCAGAATATTGGGCCTAAATCCTAAATTTAATACCTACCAATTTTATCACTGGAGAAAATACTTAAACTTTCTAAAATCATTTAAGACATAGACTCCTTTCTCATAAAACACAGTAAAAAGAAATCTTGTTGTATTACCTCCCAGAGGCTTTAAATAAGAAACAAATATGAGATGATATATGTTATTTTTGTTTTTACTTACAGTTTTCCATTAAAATCAAAGCTTAGTATATACATACAAAAATGCTAACTTCAAAGTTTCTGAAGTATTTTTGTGAATTTGCTTTTTAAGTAAATTATAATTTTTTATGCATGTAATTAACCTACCTAAACAAAATATTTCCAGTCGTGTGCCTTGCTCAGGATACTGAACTAAAATTTATAGTTTAAATTTTTATCAAAAAACATTCAGAAATGTGGAGTGTTTAAAAATGATGTAAGATGTACATAATCTATGACACTTTGAAACAAAGTTTTGCTTAAATACAGAATTCATGCTTTTAAATATAGATTTAAAAGAAAACAACTAATAAATGATGAACTCTGAAATTTATATAAAGTGAAATTCAAGAAATACTATATTTACAGGGTCATTTCACATGTGTGGTTTATTAGCTCTAATTTACTGAATGCAAAATTTGTTAAAAATAGTTCTTACAAATTTGTATTAGAAACACATGCTTTTCAAAGAAACTATGTTAAAAATGACACAAATATGTAGGAAATTAATTACTGTTTTTTAAACAAAACTTTTACAATAGGAGTTCTTATGTGGCTAGAAGAAGGATCCTGTGTTTTCACTACAGTGGCTTGGGTTGCTGCTGTGGTGGTGTGGGTTTGATCCCTAGCCCAGGAAATTCTGCATGCCACAGGTGCAGCTAAAAAAAAGGAAAAAAACAGTTTTATTCTATAAATGAAAATCTTAAATGTGTGTTTAACACTATTTTTATAAGATTAATTTCTTCTCTCATTTGTAAAATATTTCGGCTGAAATGTTTGCTCTGCTCTTGTTGCATGCATTTTTAAGGCAGTACTAATTTATCAAGAGTTAGTACTATGAAAATGTACCTTTTCTGAATTAAATGCCAATGATTTTTTTTAACCTGGGAAAAGAACATGCTCCACATGACTTATTATTGACAAACATAAAACATTCCTGGTAACATCCTTATGTCCTTTTATCATGTTTAACTTTAATTTCTGAAAGAAGGTAGAGGTTAAATCGGAAAATAAAAGCAGACCACCAGAACTCAGTCATAAACCCTAATGGATTTCATATTTCTTTAATCCAAACATGCTTTGATGAAGAAAATGTTGGTACAGAGCTATCCATTTGCAAGAGCAAGGTCAACACTCCCCCCAAGGCCATTCATTTGATTATCCATACCCTAAAGACTTCTGCTTTTCCTTTTTTCTTTGAATTTCACATATTCATTCATTTAATAAGTACTTTTGAAATATCAATGTATGTAAGGAAGTGTTCAAGGATATCTGTATTTGAGAGATACAAAAATAAATACAGTATAATGCCTGTTCTAAAGTTATCTCAAAATATTTTAAAATACTTATAATTAGGTTATAATATTATAAAATGAACAAATTATATTACAAAATAGTATATTCAGTGACCATACCTATGGATAGGTATCTCCATACCTAATGGAGATAAAGATTGTAGTGAGGTTTTGTTTTTTTTTTTTTTTAGGGCCACACCTGTGGCATAAGGAGGTTCCTGGGCTAGGGGTTGAATGTTGCATTACCATGCCACAGCCACAGCAATGCCAGAACACCAGTTTCTTAAGCCAATGAATGAGGCCAGGGATTGAACCTGCATCCTCTTGGACACTAGTCAGATTTGTTTCTGCTGAGCCACAACGGGAACTCCCGTAGTGAGGTTTAAAGGCATGATAATTCTTTAATCCATCATACCACCAGAAAAATTACTCCAGAACAAATGGCTTGTTCCGAGACTGTCTGGAGCATGCCAACTTACTTGATGACTCTATTTATATGAGAATAGGCTTGAGGGAAATTTGGAAGTGGGTAGCTAAGGAAGATGTGGATTGAAATTGATGCACTTCAAAAAAGAATAAAACCATTCCCTACTGGAACAATACTAGTGGCTACCAAAGTACAAATTGATTTTTATTGTATTTATAAATATGACAGAAGAGCCTCTAGAACGGATGAACCTGTGAGAAAAATAATAGTCTACTGACCTAATAAGTGCCTCTGAGAACTCTGATACTATGCCATATATGCCATATTTGTAGCCATACTGTCTGATGCTCTACTTCCCAGTGTGATGCTGAATATTCTATTACTTTAGATGTAGACAACAAGAAACAATCTGGTTTTATCTTACATTACTGGGAAAGTACATTCTGATATCACTGGGATTTTATTTGTCACACCCCCTGCAATATTACCTCCACTGTTGAAAAATGAAGAACATTTTATCAAGAAACAAATAATGGAAACTAAGAATCTAAGAAACAAAATAAGTGACAATATTGTTTACTCTGTTTACATCACCATTTTGCTTGTATACAAAGTTTGAATCGCATGGTAGTGCTTCGTGTATACATGTAATTCACTTAGAGAATTTTCTGGGAAAAGAAATCTAAAGTTTATAAAAAAACATATATTGAATGAGATAATCAAAATGAGTTACTGTTGAATCATAATAAAGTTTTACATTAAACAGTGAGTTTTTAAAACATGTTTTCCATTTCAAAGCATCCACACACTATAACAAAGCACAACAAGAATGTCAGCTATACATTGTTTTTTTCTCACATTATCATGCTCCATCATAAGTGACTAGATATAGTTCCCAGTGCTATACAGCAGGATCTCATTGCTCATTGTTTACCTATTCCAAAGGCAATACAATACTGTAAACCAGCTATAATGGAAAAAATAAAAATTATTACAAAATTTTAAAAAAGTTAAAAAAAAGAATGTCAGCTATAAGTGGTACATGTTACTCCCACTTATACTGCATTGGCTACTTGTCAGTAATATGGCACATGTAACCATGAAGGAACTTGAGAAAAGAGCTGCAGCTGTATGGCCAGGAAAAAGAGGAAGGAGGGCTACAGGAGGCTATTTTGGTAATCTAGACATAAGAACAATAGACTTGAACCAAGATGGGCAGGAAAATGGGTAGGAATAAATAAATAGAAAATATTTGGAAGATTAATTGGTAGGACTTGGTAAATGGTTCGATATGAGGGTCAAAATGTAAGGGAGGACATGGAGACTTAAAGGTTACAAATACAGAGAAATTAAGATGGCAGAACAGAAGGACTGGAGCTCAACTTCTCTCATTGAAAACAACAAAACTACAACCAAATGCTGAACAACCTTCAACTAAATGGACTGGAAACATTCAAAAAAATATGCTACTCCAGAAGACAAAGAGGAGCCTACATCAAGAGGTATGAGAGGCGATCATGTTATATGAGCAACTCTATACCTGGGGAAGTCCACAGACTGGAAAGTAACTGTATCACAGAGACTTACCTACAAGAATGAGAGTTCTGAGCCTCACGTCACATATTCACGCATGGGGATCTGGCACTGGGAGAAAGCCCCTGGAGCATCTGGTATTGAAGGCCAGTGGGGCTTGTGTGCAGGGACTCCACAGGACTGGGGGAAATGGAGACCCCATCTTTGAAAGGCACACACAGACTTTCACATGCACTGGGTCCCAGGCCAAAGCATAGGAATCTGGGTCAGAACTGACAGCAATTCTTGGAGGATCTCCTTGGAAAAAAGGGGGTGACTGTGGCTCATTGTGGGGGAAAGGACTTTGGAGGCAAAGCTCTTGGGAATATTCATCAGCCTGTATTTCTCTGGAGGTTGCCATTTTGGGAAAATCTGGCTCCAACCATCAGTGTTGAGAAGCCCCAGGCCAAACAGTAATCCAGGTGGGATCACAGCCTCACCCATCAGTAAACAGTCAGCCTAAAGACCCCTCAGACACAGAGCCACTTCTAATCTCACTCTGAGACACTGCCCCACCCACCAGTGGGATAGGAATCAGTCCCACCTACCGGTGGGCAGACACCAGTCCCTTCAATCAGGAAGCCTACAGCAAGCCCCCTACCAACTTAGGCCACAAGGGGGGCAGACATCAGAAGTGAGAGGCTATAACTCCATTAGTAGTCTGCAAAAAGAACACCACACCAAAAACCTATAAAAATGAAAAGACAGAGAACTATAACTCAGATAAGAGAGAGAAAAAAAAAAAACAGAAATAACATAATTGATCAGGAGATTATCAGCCTCCAGGAGAAAGACTTTAGCTGCTGATGTTGAAGATGATGCAAGACACTGGAAATAAACTGGAAGCAAAGATTGATAATTTATAGGAAACACTGAGCAAAGAAATACAAGACATAAAAATTAATCAAGAATGCAAAATACAATAACTAAAATAAAAAATTCATTAGAAGCAGCTAAAATCAAATACAAGAAGCAGAAGAACGAATAAGAGAGATGGAGGACAGATTAGTGGAAATAACTAACGCAGAACAGAAAAGAGAAAAAAGATTGAAAAGAAATGAAGAGTCTCAGAGAACTCTGGGATAATGCTAAACACACCAAAATCCACATTATAGGGGTGCCAGAGAGAGAAGAGAGAGAGAAAGGGACAGAAAAAATATTCAAAGAGATAATAGCCGAAAACTTCCCTAACGTGGGAAAGGAACCACTCACCCAAATCCAGGAAGTGCTACAAGTAACATATAAAATAAATCCAAGGAGGAACACCCAAGACACATATTAATCGAACTGACCAAAATTAAAGACAAAGAGAAAATACTGAAAACAGCTAGGGAAAAGAAACAAATAACATAAAAGGGAATCCTGATAAGGTTATTGGCAGATTTTTCAGCAGAAACTCGGCAGGCCAGAAGGGAGAGGAATGATATACTTAATGTGATGAAAGGAAAAAACCTCCAATCAAGATTACTTTACCCAGCAAGGCTCTCATTCAGATTTGAAGGATAGATCAAAAACTTTACAGAGAAGCAACAGTTAAGATATTCAGCAACACTAAACCAGCTTTACAATAAATACTAAAGAAACTTCTCTAGGCAGAAAATAAAAGGCCACAACAAGAAACAAAAATACCGAGTTCCTGAGTTGGCTCAGTGGTTAACGAATCCGACTGGGAACCATGAGGTTATGGGTTCGATCCCTGGCCTTGCTCAGTAGGTTAACGATCCGGCATTGCAGTGAGCTGTGATGTAGGTCACAGATGTGGCTCAGATCCTGCATTGCTGTGGCTGTGGTGTAGGCTGGTGGCTACAGCTCCGATTAGACCCCTAGCCTGGCAACCTCTATATGCTGTGGGAGCGGCCATAAAACGACAAAAAAAAAAATTAGAAATATAGAGAGAAATGAAATTAAGAATCCTACTAATCAATAACATTAAATCCCAAAAAAAAGTTCTAGGACCACTTTGGGAAGAAGTAAAACATACACACACACACACAGAGACACAACACATACACATGTTTATATAATATGTAACCATTCCATTTTTTAAAAAAAATATTATGGAAAATTATTTTACATCATGGATATCAAAAAAGAACAGATACATTATTAATGCATTTCTAATAAAGTTGACAGTGTTCCTAAAGTTATTTTATTTAAATCTCTTTTAAACCAATGCAAAGGTTAACTTTAGATCTTGCAGTTGAGGTAAGTATGCAGTAAGTAAATCAAAATTGAACCCTGAAATCTTAAACTGCAAGGTTTTTATACCTACGTAACTGTATCTTTAAGGAGAACACACCTTAACTTTAACTCCAAAAATATTCTGGCAGAGCTACTTTCAGCAATATTATCTCTAAGAAACTGCACTTAATTTGAAACTCAGACTTTATCTTTGGCTACATATGCCTCAGCTAACCACCTAGCCATGAGAGATTTAACCTCTGGTAGTGTTCATGCAATCTAAATTTTATAACTTAAACCTTCAGGAAACTGGTTTTAAACACCATGGAAATTCTTCACTGAACTAATAAATAGTGACTGAAGTAGAAAGAACCCTGCACATTTATTCAGCTTTAATTTTTCCTCTTTGACTGATTTTTGTCTCAATGTCTAAAGAAAGTAAATAAGTACAGTTTCCATAACTATAGATTGGAAAACTAGTTATGATTTTGGTATGCTGTTATGTGGCTAAATTGTTTTATTAGTCTTTGAAATTTATAGAGTGGAGACAAATATAGCATAATGCTTAGAATGTACTCTGATTCATTGAAAAAAGAAAACTAAAAATACTGTCCTAAAAAAATCATTTACTAGTGCAGATTGTACAGCTTCTTCTCCTAATGCTGATTGTCTCCATATAGATACTTATCCTGAATTTGTTGGATGAGGGATATCTAGAGTAAGATCCAGTCATTTTTGAACCTTGGATTCTATTCCAAAGCACACCAGACATACTAACCCATAATGCAAAGAACTTAAAACACAAATTGCTAGAGAAATCATTTCTTCAATTAAACTGAAACTTCCCTAATTTCTAGTCTCTCCTTAATTTTTCGAAATAAGGATCTGAAATTTTTTAAAAGTTCACTTTCAGATTATCAAAGATATGGAAACTTACTGACAGCAAATTATAATTTTACCTAAATTTTATGATTTTTATTTTTTCCATTATAGTTGATTTACAGTGTTCTGTCAATTTCTTCTGCATAGCAAAGTGACCCAGTCATATATACACATATATAATTTTTTTGAAAAATCATACAAAATACCTAAGACTGTTGAGGGTGATATTCATATAAATTGCTGCTACATATGTTGCTACAAACAATTTATACTATAGCAAGCAATTTGGAAAACATAATCTCTCCTATTTTGTAGCTAAACAAATAATACTTGTTTTTACTTCACTAAGAAAATCTAGATGATCAAACAAAATATATAGCATGTCACAGTCTACAGATTTGTCTGCATTTCTTTTGTATTTTGCCTTTGTTCAAAACAGACACACTCTCTCAGATTCTACGGAAATGCAAACTTGTCTATAGGTCGTTTCTCTAGCTAGTCACTTTTATGCTAGTCCAATGACTACAAAACTTCTAAATTTAAAGCTCCCAAAATAATCTATGCCCTTAGTTCCAGTCATGAATATTCAAGTTTCTACTGGGTTGGCTTGGAAGGGTTGAAGAATGCGAAGAATAGAGATATGATTGAAAAAGGGAGATAGAAATGGTTTAGATGGAACTAGGTAGTAAGAATTGTGGGGAAATAAAAGGTTCCCACTACTATAGGACAGGATATTCAACTCTTAATTCTAAGTCGTTTGTGTTTCCCCCTTCCACTGAATCATGCATAAGTCTATATATAAGCACAGATTTAAGTGAAGGAGATTATTTCTGTGAACTTTAAAAAAATGGTCTGGGTTCCACATCCGGGTCTATGTGAAGCCAAATACAAACTGCATATGGGGAAAAGCAAAATAATCTATAAACTAAGCTAATTAAGCAGAAGTAGAAAAATAGAACCAGAAGGGACCATAGTGATGTAAAGTCCTCTTGGGATTTTCAGAGATGTGGGGAAAGAAATGCATACAAAATGATTTAGAACTTTAGGGGTAGTGATGATAGATAATTTCCAGATTACACATGTACATTCCCATCTGGATGCTATTGTCAGCAAGGAGGAGGCATGATATCAAAATCTGATTTGAAATAACATATTTAAATATTTTCTTTAATTATATTCTATTCAATACCTGTGCAAATAAATGGAATCTGAATATAAAACTCGGTGAGGAAAAATGGACATAATTTAAATTTTTTCTCCATGTATTCTTTACCTCATATATAATAAAATAATTGCTTTATACAAAAATGACGGCCAAAAACAGCCCTCTGAAAAAATAGGCCTTAATCACACTTCACACTTGCCATATTTACATAAGTTAAGGTACTTTGTGAAGAGAATATGAAAGCATAAGAGAAACATTTCATATTAAAAGATGTTAGAATTGAGTATATCTAGAAATTAATCTACTTAATCTACCTTAGAATTTGCTTGCTTATTATAATTTCATGAATTTTTCATGAGGTAAATGAATGCCAAATTAATAAAGTGGTCTGTGTCTTTACTGAAATTCTCTATCAAAATCACATTTATATGCAATATATCAAAGTAATATAGGCATAAAATAAGTTAAGAGTCCCTGTTTTCCTATATTCCTGTCATTGAAAGGACAGTGACCACATCTCACGGTCTTTAGTTAATAAACTTTGAGTTGATGATGTTTACCAACACCATACTTGAAACTGTAAACCCAGTACTCGAGAGGCTATTACTTCATAGATATATTGATCCAGATTTTGGTTTGCAGCCAAAATGCACGGGGATGCCTGGACTTTAATTTCAGATTGCAAATCTTTCCACCTCATTTGGGCTTTTCTTATACAAATGAAATTTTTATTAGAACAGCAGAGTAAAACAAGCAAAATACAAGTATGTGATTATTTATTTATTTATTTATTTATTTATTTATTTATTTATTTTGACTTTTGTCATTTTAGGGCCACACCCGCAGCATGTGGAGGTTCCCAGGCTAGGGGTCTAATCAGAGCTGTAGCCACTGGCCTACGCTGCAGCCACAGCAACGCAGGATCCGAGCCACGTCTACGACCTACACCACAGCTCTTGGCAACGCCGGATCGTTAACCCACTAAGCAAGGCCAGGGATCGAACCTGCAACCTCATGGTTCCTAGTCAGATTCGTTAACCACTGCGCACAACGGAACTCCTGATCACTTATTTAAATATTAGGTAAACCATTTAGAAAAACGTATAAGCTAGCTAAAATTAGGCTCCACTCTTTGAAACTATTCTTTACCTCTGGAATTTAATTTTGAGATCGCCTCGGGTTTGAGTAAAACTGATACTAAAACATTCTTCAAGTCAAATAAAGTCTGTCATATCATAGCATCAAGCCTTTTTTCTTGAGACACTTTGACTTCCATTTACTGTTGTTGCATCTGGCTTTGTGTGCCTTATTCCATTGTAAACTACTCTGATTCCCTGATGGTCTCTGACATTGCTTGAAGATAAAGAATTATTTGCCTTCCCTTACAGAAAAAGTTGTGTTAATCTCACAACACTTTCAAGTTGTCTTCCTTACATTCCTCATCAGAATTTCTGAGTTGCTGTAGTTCACATTCGGAACCACAGGAAGAAGAAAAAGAACTCTGGTGTGCTAAATTTGTCATTATGGAATCCTCTTAAATGTCTTTAAAAATTTGTATTACTTTATGTTACTATCAAAATTATCATAAGCGAATTAATTATACAAACTTTGAACAAAATGGAAATGTCTAATACACTACTGGGCAAAATAGTACATGGAAGAAAAAGTAAAACTATTTAGAAACACTGCACCTAGTTTTCTGAAACTGCTGGAACAAACTACCACCAATTTGATGTCTTAAAACCATAGAAATTTATTCTCTCACAGTCCTGAAGGCCAAAAGTCTGAAATTCAGCAAGGCCATGCTCCCTCCAGAAGCATTACTAGAGGAATCATTTCTTTCCTTTTCCAGCTTCTGTTGGCTCCAGGGATTTCTTTGTTTATAACCTCATCATTCCAATCTCTGTTTTGGTGGTCATATGGCCTATCTTCTGCGTCTGTGTAATCTCCCTCTGTTTCACTTTCAGAAACTCTTGGCATTGGATTTAAGGCCCACCCAGATAACCCAGGAAATATGTCATCTCAAGGTCCTTAATCATATATGCAGAGATCCCTTTTTTTTAAATAAGGTAACATTTACAAGTTCTGCAAATTATAGAGACATGTCTTTCAGGTGTCCACCATTCAATAAGAATTTAATGTAGTACATTTTCTTAATCTTTCTCTTGCTTAATATCTCTCATTATTGACTACATACTAAATAAGATTTCCCATAAAAAGCAATAAAATAAGTAATATACATTTTGAAATATATTTTTATTTCCCTAAACCTCATTTAAAAATGCGTAATAGATAAAAATCCAAAATTTGCTCTTGAAGGGAACAGCAAGGGGACAAGACGATAAAATATAGGTAGATCATAACAATATCTAAAACAGTAATAATAATGGTCTAGTTCTAAAATTGAACTTGTTTCATGGGTGTATACTTTATTTTTCATATCCTTCAAATTACATATAGTCTTTAAATTAATGAAATATTGGATATTCAAAGACATTAAAAGAATTATAAGAGGATGTTCCAGAATGATAACAATTTATACTCCAGTAGCATTGAGAGCACCTGTCACACTTTACTTAATAGTGTTAGCTGTTAGGCTAATAAATCTGTCTCCATCTGTTTAATTTGAACTTATTGGTATGATCTGAAGAGGATTTATTGTAAGCAGTATATAGTTAATTTTGATTCTTTGTTAATCCAGGTTATAATATCTCTCTCTGAATAGGGGTATTTGGACTATATGTGAAATGCAATTATTGATACAATATTGTCTACATTTATCATTCTTTTCTACCAATCTCATACTGTTTTTTGTGTATATCTTGCCTTTTTCTCTACTTTCTTTTGGATTAATGAATATTTTCAACTGATTCCATGTATCTCCATTGTTTGTTTATTAACACATATATTTTATTTTTACGACTGCTTTAAGGTTTACAGAATACCATCTACTAAGGGCCCCTATGAGTGGTTTTAGTATTGCAGCAATCCAATGTATCACATTGATTCATACATTAAATAAATCTAAGATATTCCCCTCTCTGATAGTTGATTAAAGGTGTTCATTCCCTAAACTTATTGATTTAAGCTGAGTGAAAGACAAAGATGAACAAAAGTAGATGATTTGAGGCTTTGGGCTATCTATCCATGCAATTTACTTATGTTCTTGATCAAAGAGCTTGGGCCTGATCTCAGATGAATTATTTACATCACTAAATGGATTCCTGCCCCTTATAACCTGCTGAATATCTAGATTATAAGGCAATGCTCTGTTCTCATAGTCATTTGATGTCAAGTGGTCAAGCACTCAGTTTCTAGTAGAGTTCAATAACATGCATGTAGCTAATTTCAAATGGTTAGAAGTTCTCTGGGACAAAAGGCCTGTCCTTGCTCTAGAAGACTAGGGATCTGTACTACCATTTCCTAAAGTGTTTACTCACAGATCCTTGAAGAATTCTTACCAACTTATCCCTATCTTTCAAGGTTACTTCTAGCTCTGTCAAGTGACAGGGAAATTTACATTGCAGCCTGGAATTGCTGCCAAGCCCTGCCTTCAGAGTCACAAAATAAATAGGTCACAGAGTCATTCTCAGAATATATACCTCTGTAAATTTAAAAGCAATCCAAAAAGATTGTGTTCCTTTCTCAGTGGTAGTGTAGAAGAAAATGTCCTGAAAAAAGGTAGAAAGGAGACACCCCAGCCATGACTAAGCAAGTCCAGCCAACTACCCCTCCCCTACGTATCTGCTTCTGTAAACCTGCTTCTGCATCCGTTACCTCGCCTGTCCTCACTCCAGTCCACCAAGCATGGACCCGGAAGAGCTAGCCCATAAAAGCCTTGTGAAACCCTTCTTTGGGACTCATACTTCGGAAAGCAATCTCCTATGGGCCCGCTGGTGTAATAAACCAGAGTTCAACTCTCCGAGTGCTCACTTGGTTTCTCACTGGGCAAAAGAGCTGCTGGAGCTGACACACTGTAGCCACAGGGCTGCCGCTAGAGCTGATACACTGCCACCACGGGGCTGCTGGGCAGCTGCCATAACAGCAGGACAATCAAGATATGGTCACTTGTTATTTACTTAGGTATGCTCCTGATCATTTGATTCCTAAAAATTTCATTAATATGGCAGGCCCTTGGACTGTTCTAGTGTTTAGTTCCTACTCTCTGACATTGTATCGTTACCATACCCAGAGTACTTAGCATTTCTTGTCTATCAAGTTAAATTAGTGTCATCAACATAGTTGATCAGCATATTCTACAAAATATAAAACTAATTAACTTCTCTAGATAATACAGTGACAGAGAGAAGGAGGATTAACACCAATCTTGACAAAAAAAGGCAAAAAATGTGTACTGTTGCTCTTTTTATTTAAAAGCAAACTGTTTCAGATCACACTTTCCGGTTTATTAGATCAAATAAACCAAGTGCAAGATGCTGTGTTAATATAGCCCAGAAAAGATATTACATCTAGCAGAGCAATTGCAATTGAAGTTAATACTTCATTAAGTTTAGGGCAATCTATTATCATTTTCCATATCAATTTGGTTTCTCCCAGGATGAAATGGGTGAATTGGTCATTAATATAACGGGGACAACCATTCTTGTAATTCTTTGAGGATGGTACCAATCTTTATAATTCCTCCTGAATTTTGCTTCTTATTTAATATCTTGGGTGAAGTTGGGAAGGAGAGAAATTTTAAGGGCTTTCAGCTGAATTTTTTACTATTCTAATGGCTCGTACTCCACAGGCTACAAATACAATGTGTTTTGCCTGTGGCTTAGTATAACTCTCCCAATTATATATTTTTGGGCTGGGAAAATAACCACAGGATGAGTCCACCATGCCACTGAACCCACGAGAGAGTGAATTTGGGACAGAACTTCATTTATTACCTGGACTTTATAATAATACCCTGCTCTGAGGTACATAGAGGTATGACAGATCCAGATGTACCTGTTAACTCAAACGTTGTAGGACACAACCCTCAAAGGATGGGTTTCTACTTTCTCAAGATACCTTTACTCTAGTTCCTTTGGGGAAAATTTATGGGGAATACTATATATGTTCCCAGTTTTGAACTAAGATTATAAAGTTCTTCAAAAGAACTCATATTATTTTGAGAATAAGTTCTATATTTATTACTTGGCTCAAGTGTAGAAATTCGGGAAGAGATTATGATTTTCCATTGAGGCAGTGGATATAGGCCTTCCATTTATTTATATATTGTGATATTTTTCTGATTACAGTTTTTTTTACTTTTTATTTCTTTCTGGTTGTACAGGTCAAACAATACTCTAGTTGGCAGCCTATCTCACTACTGAGAATAACACAGTCTATTAGTCATCACTATAGGTTCTTACAGATTGAAGTACCAGTACTGCTAGATCTTTCGTGCCATTATATATATATATTTTGTTTGTTTGTTTGTTTGTTTTTCTAGAGCTGCATCCATGGCATATGGAGGTTCCCAGGCTAGGGGTCAAATTGGAGCTGTAGTTGCAAGCCTACACCAGAGCCACAGCAATGCAGGATCTGAGTCACATCTGCGACCTATACCACAGCTTACGGCAATGCCAGATCCTCCTGAGCAAGGCCAGGGATCAAACCTGCATCTCATGGATGCTAGTCAAGTTTGTTAACTGCTGAGCCACGATGAGAACTCCCATTATGATAATTATATCCACTTTGTTTCTCATGGTTATATATTATCACTTATTTTTTTCCTATTACAGAAACCTATCAACTCTACTACTTGCTCTAGTAAGTTTAATTCTCTTACTATCAACCCTGTATTATAAATGAAAACATCACTTACTATCAACCATATATTAATAAGATGACAACTACCATGGAACTTTTCAAAGATGCCCGGGTCCTCTCACTAGTGCGCTTCAATTACCTTAGGAAAGAATATGACCTTTGGGCCAGGTGAATAAAATAGTAACGTCATAACTGAGTAACAGGGTCAGTTTCTGGTATTATATAATAATGCCCTACTAATATGCCCACTCTGGGCCTTCTGACATTTACCTTAATACTTCAACAAATCACTCTCAGCATTTTCACCTCATTTCACTAATCAATCATCATGTCCACATTTCAAAGTGCCAGTCCAGTAGAACCGTGGTTCTCAAACCTTAGCACGTATCATAATCACCTAGAAGGCTTCTTAGGTCACTGATTTTTTGACTCCATCCCCCAAATTTGTTCATAGGTTTGGGACAAACCACAATGATTTGTGTTCCTAAGAAGTTCACAGGTGATATTAATGGTGCTGCTCTAGGAATCAAATTTTGAGAATTATTTATGTAATCAGTAGTGTTTCTTCCACCTGTATCTCATTCAAACCCAATTCAAGTGAGAGTCATAAGAAACGTGAAGCTGAAGCATGCTAGGAATTATTACCATGCCACTCACCAAGTATGTCCCCTGTAGTATTGCCATCTGACTAGAAAGTGATCCCATTCCAAAAGTCCAACTTAAAAGGCTGTTTTTCTAAGCACTAAAGGACCAGCAGTTCTTGTTTGGTTTCCCCTTAAAAGCCAAACCTGAAAGGACTTGGGAGTATGCAGATTATTGGAAAGACAATCTCAGAAAGCTGAAATAAGGGCATGGGAAAGGTAATTTGTGAAAGAATTACCTGCCAGTAAAGACTGTGTTACCACGTTGTTGACTACTGTGCACAAATAAAAGACTCTATCCCTTTGCTGACTGTGTAAGTTACTGTACAGAACTTGCCACAGAATTAACCCACCAGGGGAGGTGGAGGCTTGGGTACTTAAGTATTCACAATTATCCCTCATTATTTGAAGGCTATCCCAGGAACATAAGTCCTGCTTTTCACAACTGTGCAAGCCTATAGGTGAATGACTTTTTTTAGTGTGGACAAAGAATGGCTAGATGATGAACACTGGCAAACATTAATGGAAATGTCTATCAGGTAGGCCAGGAGATGTGATATGATGCCTCACAACTTCCCACCGTAGCATATTAAGATATATGAAAGTGATGACCAGAACAAATAGCTAAAAGAGTTGAAAATTCTTGGATCTGGGGAGTTGGGCACTGGGAAGGAAATAGGGACATTAAGAAACTTCAGTTTTTAATCTTAAGCTATAGAGAAAACAAAACTTTTAAATTATGAAGATGCATCATTTCAATTAAAAATTAATAATGTACATTGACAAATGCATGAACTATAAACTAAAACATGGGGTCTGGTGTTCCTTAAAAGTTGATCAGCAGCTATTTCTTAATTTTTATTTAACATACTTTGTTTTTTGTTCCATATTCTACCAGCTTTGGCTGAGCTGTAATAATTTACAAAAGACAGGTCCGTTTCAACAGATGGCTGTGGTTGATCTGCCAGAGATCCACCCAGTAATCCTGACTCACTAAAGAAGGGTGGAGATTTTCTGTAAGGAGAGTTGTTTTCTCTTCCACCTCTTCAGCCAGCCCTTAGGGCCAGAATCAGATAATAAAAATTAAAAATCTGACTTCACTCTGAGCTACAAGAGCCAAGACCTCCAACGTCTGCCAGATTCACTGAGTTACTAATAGACTAGGAGGTAAACAATGTTTTTCTGTTTTGCTTTGGTGAAAATTAAATGAAAATTGTTGATATCGCATAACAAAGTTTCTATTTTTTTTTCCAAAAGCAAAGTGCATATTTAATCCTGGATATTTTTTAGTTGGTGGCAAAAATTCAAATACTGAATCTAGGAGTTACTCACCACATAATTACGTTATTCCTAAATATTCTGCACATTCTTCTTCTTTGTGTAGATATGAGACTATACATTTCCTAATAATAGTGTATAACCTCTTTCATTTCTGTGCACTATTTTCACAATGTCAGGTACTATAATTATTAATAATACCTATAACATGAGTATCTTATATTTTCACAGGAATAGTGGTATTAATGAATGCTTAAGTTTTAAAGAGAGGAACCTCAAACCCGTGTCTTCATTCTTATATAGGATTCCAAATTGGCATTTAACAATTCCCACTCTTAGTAAAAGGTGCATCAAAATGTGTTTATTATCATTAGTTTCAAGCCAGCAGTTCAACTGGAGAGACTGAGGGAAGAAACCTATTTTGGCTCAGTGGAAACGTTCCATTCCTCATAAATCACACCACAATATATGTACTTTAGCTTGTCTATCCTGATGATCAATGCTTTCTAACAAGGTCATGTGTATGTGTATACACATACATATTTATATATATTATATAAAATGTATATGTATATATATTAATATATATAAATGTACCATCGACGCCAATATATGTCCTTCAAAGAAGAGAAGGAAATATTTGTTTTGCTAAATATCTGCTACATATATATCAGAATTTCCAAATTGAAAGAAAATTTAAGAAACTTCAAATCCAACACTATAGTTATTTAAAATTAAATAACTATAACATACTCAAAAAATAAAATAAATATCCCAAGTAAACAAGCAGAATCAGATGCAGAATTGGTATTTGAAATGGACCACTTGATTTTTAATGCAAGTTCTCATCCTAGCCTATCAAAATACTTTTTCCCTGGATTTAACTGACATGAAATGCATTTACCCATAGCTAAACATGACGGTACATCAGACTAAGTAATCAGTGAATCATATCATTCCATTTATAGTAAAACGTAAAAACATCAATTTAGGCTGCAAGAAAAAGAAGCCAAGATACTGGTAAGTTAATAATGTTTGATTTTGGAGTTCCCTCTGCGTCTATGATAGTGAAACTGACTACTATGCATTAGGATGCAGATTTGATCCCTAGCCTCACTCAAGTGGGTTAAGGATATGGCATTGCTGTGAGCTGTGGTGTAGGTCACAGACTGTGGCTTGGATCCTGTGTTGCTGTGGCCCAGAGAACCCCTACCCTGGGCACTTCCATATGCCACAGATGTGGTAATTATTTATTTCAAGAAATGGCAATGAAATAGTTGGTAACCACTTTTCATGAGAATAAAGATAGCAACTTTCCTATTATATTCAAAAGGACAGACATCAGCCCTAAGCCTCCCAGGTCCAGCAGACAGTCACCCTTGGATCAACTAGGCTATATTGCCAGTCAAGCCAGGTCCTAGTCTAACCCACCAGTGAGCCATCAAACACACAAAGCAGGGTCTGGCTACCAATAGCGTTAGAGTCAGCCCACCTAGAAGCACACCCATGGTAGCCCCACCACAGCAGAAGGGTCCAGGCAGCCCACTCAAGGGGCACCCCTAGAACAAATAGCTCTGGTAACCAGAATGAAGAATGCTGCTAGGCTCCACAAGACATCTTGTACATAAGGGCAATTCTGTAAGACTGGGAAATGTAACTAATCTACCTAACACATAAAAATGAACACAGAGAAAATTAGGCAAAAAGAAGTAGAATGCATTCTAAAAAAAAAAAAGACAAAACTCCAGAAGAAGAAGTAAGCAAAACAGAAACAAGCAATCTATACAATAAAGAGTTCAATATAATGATGATAAATGTGCTAAACAAATAGTGGATACACATTATGAGAAGTTTAACAAAGGGGTTAGAAATATAAAGAACCAAATATATCTGAAGAACACATTAACTGGAATAAAATATACAATAGAAGGAATCAAAGCTGATTAGATGATAAAGAAGATCAGAACAGTGAACTGGAAGACATAGTAGCAGAAATCACCCAAGCTGAGAGAGAGACAAAAAAAAGAAAGAAAAGATGATGAAACTAAGAGCAGGTTCTTTGAAAAGACAAACTGAATGGATTACCATTTAGCCAGATTCATCAAGAAAAAAGAGAAAGGACCCAAATAAATAAAAATCAGAAAGGAAATAAGGGAGGTTGTAACTGACACCACAGAAATACTAAGGGTAATAAGAGATTACTGCAAACAATTATTCACCAATAAAGTGAAATGGAAGAATGCATAAATGCCTAGAAATGCAAAACTTTCCAATACTCAATCACGGAGAAATATAAAATATGAACAGATCGGTTCCAGTAATTAAATCAGTAATTAAAAAAAGAAAACAAAACACCCAACAAGTAAAAGTCTATGACTAAGCAATTTCGCAAGTGAATTCTGACAGGAATTTGGAGAAGAGTTAACAATTATTATCAAACTTTTCCAAAAAATTGAAGAGGGAGAAACTCTTCTGAAATCATTCTATGAGACCAGCATCACTCTGAAACCAAAACCAAAGATACACGAAAAAATCGAATTATAAGTTCGTGTGATTGATGAACATAGATTTTATAAATCCTCAACAAAAAATTGTCCAACTCATTTTAAAATGAATAAAATACCTAGGAATAAATCTACCTAAGGAGGCAAAACATCTAAACTCCAAAATCTGTACGATGCAGATGAAATTGAAAGCCACAGAAGTGGATGGAAGGATATACCATATCCTTGGATAGGAAGAATCGATATTGTTAAAATGACCATACTACCCAAAGAAAGTCAGAGCCCATGAAATCTCTAACAAAATACCTATATAACTCTTCACAAAACTAAAACAAGTAAATCTAAAATTTGTATAGAAACACAAAAGACCCGAAATACCCAAAACAATCTTGAGAATTAAGAATAAAGTTGGAAGTAACATGCTCTCTGATTGCAAACTATACTACAAAGCAACAATAATCAAAACAAAACTACACTACATACTACACTATAGTATGCAAACTATACTAAAAAGAAACAAAATCAAAACAAAAACAGACACACGGGTCAATGGAACAGAATAGAAAGCCCAACAATAAATCCACACTTAAACAATAAATTTATGACAAAGCAGGTAAAAATATACATTCCATGGGTAAAGCACAGTCTCTTAAACAGTGTTGGTTAAACTAGACAGCTACATGCAAAAGAATCAAACTGAACTACTTTCTCACACCATTAAAAAAAAAAAAAACCCTCAAATCAGACTAGCACTTAAATGTAAGACCTAAAACCATAAAACTCCTAAAAGATAGCACAGGAATGTACTCTTTGATACTCTTCTCAGTAATATTTTTTGGATCTATTTCCATAGGCAAGGGAAACAAAAGCAAAATAAACAAATGGAGCACAGCAAAGTAAAAATTTTTTGCACATCAAGGAAAGTATAAAAAATATGTCCCAAACCGAATGAATGGGATAAAATATTTGCAAAAGATATATCCAAAATATACAAAAAAATCATACAACTCAACATTCAAAAAGAAACAATCCAATTAAAAAATGTTCAGTGAACCGGAATAGGTATTTTTCTAAAGAAGGCATAGAGGTGGCCAACAAGTACAAGAAAATATGTTCAAATCCCTAATCATCAGGGAAATGAAATCAAAACTAAAATGAAATATCATCTCACATCTGTGAGAATGTTGCCTAGGATGCAGAGAAAAGAGAAACATCATGCACTTTTCCACTTTGGTGGGAAAATAAATTGATGCAGCCACTTTGTAAAACAGTATGAAGTTTCCACAAATAATTAAAAATGGAACTACCTTATGATGCAGCAATTCCACTTCTGGGTACTTTTCTGAATAAAACGAAAACACTAATTTGAAAAGCTGTGTTCTCATAAATGAATTTGGCAAAGTTGCAGGATACAAAATTAATACACAAAAATCAACTGCATTTCTATATACCAACAATGAAAGATCAGAAAGAGAAATTAGAGAAGCAATCCCGTTTACCATCACATCAAAAAGAATCAAATACTTAGGAATAAACCTGCCTAAAGACACAAAAGACCTGTACTCTGAAAATTATAAGGCACTGATGAAAGAAATCAAGGATGGCTTAAACAGGTGGAAAGACATACCATGCTCTTGGATTGGAAGAGTCAATATTATCAAAATGACTATACTACCAAAGGCAATCTACGCATTCATTGCAATCCCTATCAAATTACCAAGGACCTTTTTCACAGAACTAGAACAAAATAGTTTAAAGTTTGTCTGGAAACACAAAAAAAACAGAACATCAAAAGACATTCTGAAAAACAAAAATGGAGCTGGAGGAATCAGGTTCCCTGACTTCAGACTCTACTACAAAGCTACGGTCATCAAAACTGTATGGTACTGGCACAAAGACAGAAATATAGATCAGTGGAACAGGATAGAAAGCCCAGAATTAAATCTACACATCTATAGTCAACTAATCTATGATAAAGGAGCCAAGAATATACATTGGA